>CM021109.1:109228660-109257222 GCA_007115665.2 Sequoiadendron giganteum
GGGTTGAAGGGTTGAGGGTTGAGCATTGAGGGTTGAGGGATTAATAGGGTATAGGGGTAGAGGGATTAGGGTTGAAGGGTTGAGGGTTGTGCATTGAGGGTTTAGGGATTATGAGGGTATAGGGGTAGAGGGATTAGGGTTGAAGAGTTGAGGGTTGAGCGTTGAGGGTTGAGGGATCAATAGGGTATAGGGGTAGAGGGATTACGGTTTAAGGTTTGAGGGTTGAGGGTTCAAGGATTAAGAGGGTATAGGGGTAGAGGGATTAGGGTTGAAGGGTTGATAATTGAGCTATGAGGGTTGAGGGATTAAGAGGGTATAGGGGTTGAGGGATTAGGGTTTAAGGGTTGAGGGTTGAGGGTTGATGGATTAAGAGGGTATAGGGGTAGATGGATTAGGATTGAAGGGTTGAGGGTTGAGCATTGAGGGTTGAGGGATTGATAGGGTATAGGGGTACATGGATTAGGGTTGAAGGGTTGAGGGTTGAGCATTAAGGGTTGAGAGATTAAGAGGTATAGGGGTTCAGGGATTAGGGTTTAAGGGTTGAGGGATTAAGAGGCTATAGGGGTTGAGGGATTAGGAAGTGAAGGGTTGAGGGTTGAGCGTTGAGGGTTGAGGGATTAATAGGGTATAGGGGTAGAGGGATTAGGGTTGAAGGGTTGAGGGTTGAGCATTGAGGGTTGAGGGATTAATAGGGTAAAAGGGTAGAGGGATTAGGGTTTAAGGGTTGATGGTTGAGCGTTGAGGGTTGCGAGATTAATACAGTATAGGGGTAGAGGGATTAGG
Source organism: Sequoiadendron giganteum (assembly GCA_007115665.2). Lineage (NCBI taxonomy): Eukaryota > Viridiplantae > Streptophyta > Pinopsida > Cupressales > Cupressaceae > Sequoiadendron > Sequoiadendron giganteum. Next base: position 109,229,444 of record CM021109.1, read on the forward strand.
GTTGAAGGGTTGAGGGTTGAGCGTTGAGGGTTGAGGGATTAATAGGGTATATGGGTAGAAGGATTAGGGTTGAGGGTTGATCGTTGAGGGTTGAGGGATTAAGAGGGTATAGGGGTTTAAGGATTAGGGTTGAAGGGTTGAGGGTTGAGGGCTAAGGGATTAAGAGGGTATAGGGGTTGAGGGATTAGGGTTGAAGGGTTGAGGGTTGAGCGTTGAGGGATCAATAGGGTATAGGAGTAGAGGGATTAGGGTTGAATGGTTGAGGGTTGAGCATTGAGGGTTGAGGAATCAATAGGGTATAGGGGTAGAGGGATTATGGTTGAAGGGTTGAGGGTTGAGGGTTCAGGGATTAAGAGGGTATAGGGGTTCATAGATTAGGGTTGAAGGGTTGAGGATTAACGGTTGAGGGATTAGGGTTTAAGGGTTGAGGGTTGAGGGATTAAGAGGGTATAGGGGTTGATGGATTATGGTGTAAGGGTTGAGGGTTGATGGATTATGATTCTCCCTCCCTCTCTATCTCCCACTCTCCCCTTCTCCCACTCTCTCCCACTTTCTCTTTCTCCCACTCTCCCCTTCTCCCACTCTCCCACTTTCTCCCTCCCTCTCTTTCTCCCACTCTCCCCCTCTCTCCCTCCCTCTCTATCTCCCAATCTCTCCCACTCTCTCCCACACTCTCTTTCTCCCACTCTGCCCTTCTCCCACTCTCTCCCTCCCTCTCTTTCTCCCACTCTCCCCCTCCCTCCCTCCCTCTCTATCTCCCTCTCTCCCACATCTCTTTCCCCAATCTCCCCTTCTCCCCTCTCCCACTCTCTCCCTCCTCTCTTTCTCGACTATCTCTTTCTCTCCTACTCCCTCTCCCTCCCTCTCTCCCTCACACACACACACTCACCTCTATCTCCTCTACTATAAGGGTGTAGGGGACATATATAGAATTAGGATAGAGGGTATAGACAAAGAGGGATAAACTAAATATATTAAGAAAACCATATTTCACATAATGCACTCACGTTATAATGCGAGCGCATGTTTTAATCCACTAAAAATGGTAAAAAATTCTATATACCCGTGATTTCAAGGCCCACAGTATGCATATTCCCCTGGTTTTGTGCATGCTCTGACAAAAAGTTGCTTTTTGATGATGTTGTGAAGTGTGCAAGCATCTTTTACACATTCCATCACCTTTTCCATGATCTTTCTACCACCTTTGCATAAAATAGCAGAGTTTCCACATTGAAAGACATATAATATCAATTGAAGTTTGAATTCCATTGAAAACTAATATACAATTGAAGTTTGGAGGGGAACAAGCTTTTGAACAAGTCAAATTGTTGTGGAGTTTGAAGAAAGAAGAAGCTCTTAGCTAAGGCTACATAATTGGGTTGAACTCCTCCATTTGAAAGTCTGGTTTTTTAGGTATGTGAAGTCTTTACACATTTTCTTTCATTCTATTATGGCTTGCTTTCATTTTTGTTTGTCATTATAATTTATAACCTTGCATTGTCATTGTAACTATATTTCCCTTCACAACACATTTGATTCATATACTCAAATTAGCATTAAGAGTTCCCAATTCCTGAAGGACCTTCAAAACACCTTGAAAATCTTGAAAGTACCTGATTACAATAAACTAGATTCCTCAAAAAATCAACCAATGATTATGTCATTCACAACTTGTCTTAAATCTTCCATAATGGCACCATTGTTTACAAACACAAACTATAATTCTTAAGGCACAACCAAACCATTATTTTCTTAATAAATCTTTGTTTGAGTTAGTACAACAAAAATGAAACCTTTCAGAAGTTTTCCCTTACACACAAACTTAGTTGCTTTGTTCACTTTCCACATTACTAGTAGCCAAGCATCTACAAAATGTCACATGTATCTCCCAAACCATGCACACACGTCAGACTGTGATACTATTTTTGATGCAGATTTAGAGGACCCAAAAACATTCAAGATGTCAAATTACCTTCAAGAGGCATCTAGCAAGATTAAAAAGGCCTAATGGACCAATCCCAACACTCCTCCAAGTTGGACAACAAACAAAAACACTATTTCCCACTTTTCACCCTTGGAATCTAGTAGTAGTGCAAAACCAGTTTTGGGCCCTTAACTCCAAAACACTAGGAAAATAAAAGAATGATTCTAGCACCCATTTCAGAGTTGCAAGACATACCTTAACCCATCACAAGACTCCTTTGGGACAAATTTAAGAAAACTGACCTTTTCATTGTTTTAGGCCTCCAAGTATGCCAATTTTACAAAGGAACTACCCTTAGATCCTCACACCAGACTTCCAAACCCCAAAAAATTCTTTTATTAGGTCTCAAAACAAGATATTTTCTAGGTCTTAGGACATTGCCCGCTCAACTAAGCTTCCAATACAAAACCCCCCATTTTTCAATGCAAAGAGGGAGGGTTTATAGAAACTCCTATACCCAGGCCATCCCAAACCATTCCAAAGAATCAAAATCTTCAAAATACCCTGTAAAAGGTCAAAATTTCATTACATAGACCACTCCTTCAACACTTTTTCAAAATCACTCCTTGGTTCCTCAAATTCTCATGGAAAAGTGCTTGTTTCAACCTAAGAACCCCATCCTATTGTCATTAGTTTCATTCCAAGGAATGTTAAACAATAAAAGACCATAATATAACAATGTACATGCCATCCCATTGAGAAAAAAGTCATAACAGTAGGTGGGATGGTCATTTCATAATTAAATCCTACTCAAACCCTTGACTGGCTTGAAATGAGCAATTTCAGAAAATTGTCAATTGTTCCCTTCAAACGTACTGTTAAGCCCTCAGAACTGATGCATTAGAGATTTAAGATATGTTCCTACAATATTATATTAGTTTTGTATCAAGGGGAGGCTGTACAGATCCGTACAAGTGTAGGAATGTGCAAAAAAACTAGTGAATTTCTGGAAATCAACTTTTTTTATCATAAAAATGGATTTCAAAATGAACAATACTCCTCCCTTCGAGCCAATGGAGTTTGTTTAAAATTTTTGCAATGAAAACCAACTCCCTCCAACACCTATAACTAACAAACAACCACCTTTGAAAGCATATAAAAACTTTGTCTATGCTTCCATAGTTTGTACACATTTGTCTATGGTAGGTTAAATTTTGTACACGATGATTGTAAGTATTATTTAAATGAATCCTTCAATGACATATTTTTCAATTAACTTGAATGGATTGTTTTAGGAACTAATATTCATCTCATTACCATGGTATAGATAAAATTATCCACCATGCCGAAGAAAAAGACAAAGAGGAAACTAATAGATGAAGAGAATGAAACCTTCAAAGAAAACGAGAGAGTTCGAGTGGCGGCATGTCATGAAAAGAAGAAATTGGAAACGATTGATGAAAAACGCTGATTGTAGAGGAACCTCAACTGTCAAAAAGAGAACGAGAATTGGCAGCATAATAGGCACAAAAGCGAAAGCATCGTCGTAAGACAGATTCAGATACCGTAGTTGGAGACACACCCTCAACGGCAAGTGAATATGAAGGGACACCATTAAGCACACACGAATATGGAGGGAAACCATCTAGCACAAGTGAATATGGATGGAAACCATCTACTGCAAGTGAATATGGAGGGACACCATGTACCGCAAGTGAATATTGTTGGACACCATCCAACACATCTCAAGTTGAGAGTAAATCATCACTTAGAATTGACGAAGAAGGTATGCCATCATCCCCATATGAACCTCAAGGTATGTCTTCTTCTCCACCCTCGATCGAAGGTACGCAATGTATCCCACCTCAATTAAATATTGATGAAATTCCTAATGTTGAGATATATGTTCCTAGGATAACACCACCTAGAATTTTGCGTAGAAAGCCACACTAACTCATTTGATTGCAAAATTCGATGAAACCTTCCGACAAAAGCTATATAATTAGATGTATCATTGGGCACTTGTGCGAATTTTTATTTTTTTTAAATTTTATCCCCAACGTTTGTCAGAATTTCAACGAACCATTTTTTTCATCTACGTTTCGATGAAGATCTTTCGCCGAAATTTTGACGGACCTGCAAAGTTAAATTGTGGTGGACATAAATAAAAATAAGCTCGACTATTTATTGCGACAGTGTTTTGCTCGACGATTTTCTTGGGGAAAATCAAAAGAAACTCAAGAAGATATCGCTAGGTTGAGGGTAGTCATTGTCTTTTTCCATAATTCATTTGTGAAGTCAGATTTGTACTTCTAGGTTTGAAAATCATATTTTAAAGCAACATCTCATCAGATTTCATTTTTAGTCTTGTGCATTTTTAGAATTTCATTTCCAGATTTTAGACCTGACTTCACAAATTATTTATAAGGGAATTTTTTATAATTGATGGAAAATTCTTGATGGATTTGGACAAAGATTATATTTGCAAGGTTTCAATTTTAACCCTAATGATCAATTTTCAATAGATTTGGGAGCCATAGCTAGATAATATCAAAGGTGTTGGTTGTTTTTTACTATAACCAAGTTTATCTTCTAGACACATATCATATAAAATCTCAGATAATACTGCCTTACAATACCATCAATCTATATTCAACCCAATACTACTTATCAATCCTTATATGAACATAGTCACCTATAACCTCACTCAAGCATTTTAATTAATTCCTTGAATTAAAGCCAAAATGAGAATTACACACACCATAAAAGAGAGATGAACAAAATAACCATTGAAAATTTTATTCAAGATAATAATATATTCATACAATGGAGATACATGCCCTTGAAATGAGTAATTTTCATTCAGATGCTAGTACTGTCTTGAAAATTAAGTACCCATGAAACTAAAACCTACAACAAAATGACACCAAACCTAAGAATAGTATCTTCACTATAATATCAAGCTCTTTACAAATTCACTCTACAACTTCAGTTAGACTCGACTTAAAGATATCTAACTTGCTAACCTGTATTTCTGGTCCTGAAGTCCTTCTTATAGGGAAAATGAAGCAACAACAAGCATTGGACCAGAAATACACCTGTTACTGGTCACTTGGACTGCCTTATAAAATTTCAAAAACTGGTTACAACAGCTGAGTCTCTGGAGAATATTCTTGTTCATCTCATCCACTAGAGAAAAACTATTGCATTTGCCAAACTTTGAAAACTTGCACCAAAACTGCCACTAAGACATAGCCAAAATTTGTTATAACCATAACCGCTGAGCTGTTAACTGCCGGTTGTAGACTCAGTCCTATTCTTGTTCAGTTAAGTACTTTTCTACCCATCCTTGATATTCCTCATCTGTTGGCTAATTAAAATTTATCACCTAATTTACCTTAGCACTGTAAGGTGTATACTTTACTGCTACTTGATTCACCTCCCTTTCAAAAGATTCCAAAAATGTGCCAGTGTTAATGATTTTATCCATACTACTCATCAACATGTCATAATCTGAGTCATAACAAATCAATTTGATTTGTGCATTGATGATTTCATCTACCTTGTCCTGCCATTGCTGCAGTGATCTAACATTTCCTTGGGCATCTACAATATCTGGTAAAGATGTGTCACTCCAGTCATCAAAACTCTTTACCAACTCTTTAATCCTCCTGCTAAAATCATCAGGTAAGGCTTGGAAACCTTGCAGTGACCTCACAAAGTCTTGAGTAGGCCTTAATTGTTGAGGCCTATTAGCTGCATTTTGAGAATTTCATTTCCAAATTTTGTTGTGCAAGTTCAATATTCTGATTTTAGGAGTCTAACAGTTGGAAATCATAGTAAAATCAGAATTTAATAATTTTTGGAATTGGCATTTGAAAGTGTTTTTTGAGGTCATTAACTTCAGACTATCTTCTCTTTTGCAGGGGTGGTTGCATGCCGATTTTTTTTGGTGTAAAATATCTTAATTATTATATTTTGTTAATTGTGTATGATTAAAAATTATTGGAGTGTGAGTTTGATATTTCTCGAAGATCTAAATATTCAAGCTTGGTAAAGAAAAATCATGTCAGATAATATTAGTCCAGAACAAAATGAAGAGACAATTGCTAGATTGTGGGCTATATTGAAAAGAAAGGGTGATGGGAAATGTTATTGTCCTTGCAATAATTGCAAGGGCTTAAAGACGAGAAGACTTTTAATCACAACAGCTGAGAAACATTGAAGGCAACATGGTCACATTGAAGGGGGCCATGGTTATCGTCCATTGGTAAGTTGTTTATTATATGTGTTTATAACTTTATATTGATTGAATTTGTATATTGTTTTAACATTTGATATATATATAAAAAATCACTTGATCATGATCATGATTATATTGTTTTTATTATTTGTGTTTGTCATTATTATAAAGGTGGGGTGCCCTAGGGCACATGATATGGATTATCACGGCCTGAAGAATGTGGTTTTGCAAGCGGAGGAACATGGAGCTGTGAATATCAAAGATGAAGTTAATGATCCTATGGAAGAAGATGATCATGCACTAGAAAACACAATTGAAGATGATGGTACAAATACATTGATCCATGACACATGTAGTGGCACATCTGATCATGTTGATTGAGATGACTTTGATGATGTTCACGATTTACCTGTACTTGAGAAGGCATATGAGCCCCTTTATGAAGGCTCCCAAACAACTCTTCTCTCTGTTGTATTGTTGTTGTTGAACTTGAAGGTTATGAATGGTTTATCCAACATAGCAATCTCACGGATGTTAAGGTATGTCATATATGTCATCTTTTTTCATCTATTTTAATTGTTGTTAGTTCATCGGTAGTAAATAAAGGATGAAGTATGTACCATTAATATTCTTTATATTAAAAAATTATTTTTTGTTGTAGATTGATAGGTGAATTTTTGTTACCACCATCAAATATTTTACCTCGCTCATACTGATATTTATTTGGCATTATGAAAGATATTGGAATGGAGTATCAAGCAATAGATCCATGTCCCAATGATCATATTATATATCATAAACAACATGAATTTGCAACAGAATTCTCAGAATGTTATATCAGTAGATATCGAATAGATCAACTAACAAAAAAGGCGTCTTGCAAGGTTCTTCGTTATATTCCCATTATTCCATGTATGCACAATTATTTAGGTGCGAAAGCTTAGCGCAATTTTTGGATTACCATGCATGAAATAGAAGTGGAGACGAGATTCTTTGAATGCCTGCGGATGGTTCTGCATTTAGGGACATGGAGGAAAAATGGCCACACTTTAAAGAAGAACCTCGTAATCTCAGGCTTTCATTGGCAGTGAACGGTGTCAATCCATTTGGAGAGCTGAAATCAATTTACTCGGTGTGGCCTGTTTTTGTTATCAACAATAACATTCCTCCATGGATGTCAATAAAGAGGGAGCACATAATGTTGGCAATGATTGTTCCAGGTATTTGTTTACATCAATTTTATTTAACGTAGTAGCATCTCATTTGTCTTATTTGTTGCATAATGACTTATATGTTTTTTTATTTAATAGTCATGTACATGAATTTATATATATTGTAGTAAAATGGTTATAATAATTATGTAATTTTTATGTTCATTCAACTAGGTAAGTACCAAGTTAAAGATATGAATGTATATATTGGGCCTCTTATCGATGAGTTACTAAAGTTATGGAATGGCGTGACTATTTATGACGTATTTAGACCAATAGGACAAAGACAATTTGAATTCCATGCAATGCTTGTATGGACAATTCATGATGCCCAAGGGCTAACACATTTTTTTGGTATGTTATAACGTTCGACTGCATGATTTTAACGATATTTAATTTTATGAAGTAGATATCATGCATGTTTTTTAAATAATCTATTCATTATATATAATTATAAAAACTGACATATTTAATCCAATTATATATGATTTGCAGGTCTTCAAACAAAGGGAAAATTTGCATGTCCAATTTGTGGTCCAAAGATGAAATCTTGTCATTCAACAAGTTTAGGAAAGCAGGTGTTTGATGAGTATAGGCACTTCCTCCACATAAATCATAAGTATTGAACTACTAAAAAACACCTTTTCAATGGGAAAGAAGAGACTACATCAAAACCACGAAGAATGACACCTCGCCTATGGAAGTTGGAATATAATAAAATTAATCGTCAAGGTTATAGATCAGATAAAATTGTTTATCTATCATATATGATATGTTTTGAATTTATATTTTTATATTGTGTTGTGTTTACTCATGCTGTAATTGATAATGATTGTCATTGTTAATTTGTTTAACTTATATGCTTCATGAAGGTTGTCAAGGCATTAATGGTCGGCTTCCACATGGATTGAAAAGTTATCCTAGACAATTTAGTAGGTTGCCCTACTATGAGCGGCTACAAATTGTGCATTTGTTTGATACAATACATATCGGAAATAATATGACAGAAACGTTATGAAAAATATTGGATGGAAGGCGTGACAAAGAAAAAATTGTCAAAATTTGTAGTGAAATTGAGGAAGCCAATCATGCAATGAAAAATTTCATTCAATTAAATAGGGACGAAGAGAAAATTAATATAAGTGCCATTCCTTGGGTATTAACGGAGCAGCAAAGCAATCCTATAAAAGCAGTCATACGAAAAATTTGATTTCCCATAGGATTTGCTGGGAACATAAACAATATCATAACAAAGAAAGGTGAATTTGGGTCAGGGATGAAAATGAATGATTGACATACCTTCATTAAGGTAATTATTCTGGTATATTATATATATATTTGTATACTGCATGTACTTTTCAGTTTATTATGTTTACTACTTCTGGGAAAATAATGAAAAGATCATTTTATAATTGTTGCAGTACGTTCTACCTCTATCTCTCCCAGACAACTTCGACAACAATGTCAAGCAAGTTATATATGATCTTGGAAAATACATGAGGTAAGTAGCGATATTTGTTCAATTTGTTGTATATTTTTGTTAAATCTCGTTAATATATTTGTGCCTTGAATCACTTGTATATGGTTGTCATCTAAAGCAATCCATAAAGAAGATATAAATTATTGGAAGAAAAAAATTCCTTGTCTAATGTGTGAAATGCAAAAGTGTCTACCTTTGACATTTTTCAATGCACAAGAACACTACCTCATACACCAAGTTGAGGAGATTGAATTGTGTGGACCTGTACACACAAGGTCAATGTGGGTGGTTGAGAGGCACTTGAAATTTTTGAAGGCTTTGGTTAGACAAAGAGCACATCCAGAGGGTTCTATGCTGGAGGGATACATGGTATACTAGACCATGGTGTACATTACTGAATATCTTCCTAAGTTTGTAGCAAAGATCCATGTAGATCGCATTTGGGATCCCAAATCCATTAACGAATTCGAAGGGGAGTACCTGATGGGGAAAGGTAGATTGAGGAAAGTGACAGGTAATTATAAGATGGTCATGGAGATTAATTAGAATACATTTTACATTTGGTTTTTATGTATATTGTACTTATTTAATTATTAATCTTCAATATTCATCAATTATAAATTAAGGTCGTATACCGTGGTAATTAATTAACTATACGTCGTTTGTGAATTTCAAATTTTTTTGATACAGTTGGTCGAGAGTGGGATGCACTACATTTGTACGTCGTAGACAATCTTGATTGGATGATGGTATCGATTGAATGATGTCAACAATCTGGTCATGCATTAACATGGGAAGTGTGGCTTCATTGGTTAAAGAAGCTCATCATAATGGAGATTCCAATGTTACACCAAGGGAAATTGATTTAGCATATGGTTTAAGAGATAAATAGGTACGTATAAATATATTAATCACCCATATTATTTAATTATTTTCAATTATATTGATGTATATATATGTTGATATTTTTTTCTTTGCATACATTCGGCCAAGAATAAATATGTTTATCAACTGATGATATTGCAATAAGTTTTACATGTTTGACATATTGCAGGTGAAACACCACAAGGCTATGTGGTGCAATGGTCATAAATTTTGAATCAAAAAGTTGGATGACACGAAGAAAACTTGTGATTCTAGGATAACTGTAGTCTTCAAGGTGACTAATGTTTCATCTAGACGCGACATACATCCAAAAGTCTCAGAAAATCAATACTATGGGATTTTGGATGATATACTTGAGTGTGACTTTAAGTCCTTCAAATTAGTTCTGTTTGTCGTCGTATGGTACAAGCTACGATTGAATGAAAATGATCCCGAGAGAACTATTATTGAACATGATAATGGATTTACCATGGTTAATACAAGGCATTTTGAGCGAGCTGGAAATGAGCCCTCTGTTCTTCCAAGCCAATGTGAGCAGGTATTTTACTCAGAGGTTCCAGGTAAAGCGGGTTGGTCATATGTTGTTAGACATGATCCAAGAGGAAGGCTGGTAAAGTATAATGTGATGGAAGAAGAAGATATTGAAGAAATAGAAGATGATGTAGATGATGATTAGGATCAACAGTTAGTTGATGATGTCAAAGAGGAGGAATTGGATCATGATGATGTAGGAGTTAATGTTCATGAAGATGATATCCATGTGGATGATGACATTATCGAAACTAATATCAATGATGATGATGATGATATGACCAATCCTTACAATGTTGAATCTGGATTGGATGATACAGACAAAGAGTTGGATGAAGAAGAAGATCAGTGACATTGAAATGTATGAGTTATGTGATTGTATTATCTATTTGATATTAATTTCTTGATAGAATTATATTTGACTTATGTGGTTACATAATTAATTTTTGATGTTTTTAATTTTAATTATATTTGAATTATATTAGAATATGTTGAGTTAACAGATGTAGAAAATAAAATGGATAAACCAAAAGATGAAAGTGTGAGACCACTACCTTGTTGGGTGTATGGAGTCTAATGAAGATCTATAAAAGTGTAATCTATGATGGCAATAGTTCAAAGTGTTTAGCACACAGATGTAGTTTATAAGTTGTATAAATGTGTATGTAAATGACTGAAAAACTCTACTTGAGATAGAATGACAATCCTAGTTATGTGATTCTTCTTATTGATCCAATTAATACTCTTTAGTTACTGTGATTGACTAGAAGGGTTTAATATTTGCTTGAAACAACCAAATAATCACATCACACAAATACAACAAATGTGTAATGGTAAACTGAATATATATATGCTTGATATATCAATTTAAACAATAGAAAAGCATCAAAATGGGGACAACCAGATAACTGTATAATTCCACAAACAACTGATACCAAGATTAAGCCACAAGTTCAGAAATCTTCATTAACTTTATCAAAATTCATACATGCATCTTGTTGGTTCCTTTTACTGTAACCAGGTTTGTCTCCTAATCTACCTATGGAATTTCCAATTCCAATCAAGGGTATCTCGGAGGATTTGGACCAACTAACGAGGATTGTTTTTAACAATAACCTCCTACACTTTGGGCTCTGCAAGACCCAAGAGGATGGTCCCTATAATGTGTTTATAATCTCTGCACCAAACTTATAAACAGTCATTGACAACTAACAGATAATCCCACCTTATAGCTCAACAGAATAGGATAATACTGAACTGAATTGGCCTTTCATTAGTAATACTAGCTACTTGGAGTGTGAGATACTTACAACGATACTTCTCAATTTAGAATAGTCATTTAATTTTCAATTTGGTAGCAAGCTCTAAGCAGAGACTAACAGACATAGAACCTTATAAACATATACGATTTAGACCAATGTCATTTACCATTGGGGAGTCAATTTCACAAAGATTTAAAATTCCATGATAGGTTCAAACACATAGCACATAAGATCTCTAAGAATAATTTCCTTACAATTTCATCAATTTGCATCCTAACTCAATACTTCTTATCAAATCCCTTAATAAGCATATCCCTTTATAACTTCAATCAAGCATTTTAATTAAGTTTTTGAATTAAAGCCAAAATGGAAGTCATACACACCATAACAATGAGATGAATGCAATAACCCTTGATTATATTATTCAAAAATATGATACGCTTATACAAAGGAGAGACATGAGCCTGAAATGAGTCATTATAACTCAAATGCTAGTACTGTTATGAAACTTAAAACCTTCATTCATTCACAATCCTGACTACAGAATGAGACAAAACCTAGATTGCATTTTATACTGAAACAATCAGGCACTACAATTGCTCTATAACTTTGCCTAGACTCGACCTCAAAATATCTAACTTGCTAACCCCTATTTCTGGCCTTGAAGTCCTTCTTATAGAGAATGAAGGAGCAAACAAGCATCGGGCCAGAAATATAAACATGTCACTGATCAATTGGACCGTCTAGTTACATTTCAAAATATGATTACAAATTCCAAAACCTGGAGCATCTTCTTGTTGATCCTACTCATTAGGGAATAGTTGCTGCATTTGCCAAACCTCGAAGCCTATGCCAAAATCCACCATGGGAACAAAACCAAAATCAGTTATAACCATAACTGTTGAGTTGTTAGTTGCTGGTAGTATACACCGCTTCACTCCTCTTTGGTTAAGTACTTGTCTACCCATTTCTGATACTCTTAATTGGTTGGCCAGTTAAAATTCACCACCTCATTTACCTTAATATTGTAAGGTGTATACTTTGCTACAACCTGGTTGGCCTCTTTTTCAAATGAATCTAAGAATGTGCTGGTATTAATTATTTTATCCATGCTATTTACCAACAAGTCATAATTAGAATCATCACAAATCAATTTGATTTGTGCATTAATGACTTATTCTCCCCTTTCTTGCCACTGCTGCAATGTTTTAACATTTCCCTGATCATCAATGATATCTGGAAAAAATGTGTCACTCCAATCATTAAAGCTCTTTGCCAGCTACCTAATTCTTTTACTTAGATCATCAGGTAGGGCCTGGAATCCCCTCATTGATTTCACAAAATTTAGATTAGGCCTCAATGACTGGGGCCTATTGTCCACATCAAACCTAGAGACCTTAAACATAATATCTAAGTCATTGGCCCTAGGGATCCATTTCTCAACCAGAGGCAAAACTATTTCCCAGTCCCTATTTATATTTTTTTATTCCATCCAAAAATAAAGAATACAAAGAATGTACAGATGGCAATCTACCATCCACCCTCTCATTTAAGTGCCTCAAAACTATGTCAACCACCTCATCCTGTTTGGCAGTGGCATCATCCTCACTTGCCTTTAAGGCAACCTATAATTTTGTGAATCTACTCAATATCTACTTTTTAATGGGCCTCATAGAGTATTCAGCCTCTCCTTCAATTAGCCCTGGTGCAGGACTGAGGGTAGGTGTCTGGATAGGGGATCCTAGAATAGAAACAATTGGAGAAGTAGGGGGGACAAATCCTGAAGTAGGAGTTAATGCCTTAATAGCAGGAGCATTTGAGGATTCTCCTGCTTGTCCATATTTTAATCTATCCACTTCAGATTGCAGCTCAACATTCCTTTGTTGCATCCTACTATACTCCCCAATTATTATGTTGTACTTCTCCATCAAACTCTTCTTTTAAGCCTCTTCTCTTTCTGCTGTCTTCTAGGCCAATTTGGCCACATTCACTATCAGGCTTGTGGCTTCTGTAGTTGAAGTCTCAAAAGCTCTTTTGATAATTATCCCTCTGCTTAAGCTTGGATTAATATCAGCTACATTAGGCTTCCTTCCTTGTGGTTTCAATGCCCATATGGTCAGAGTTTCATATTCCTCACTGAAGGAAGAATCATGCAAAGCTGCCTTAACCTCTTCTTCACTATTTTGTATAGGATGCTTGGACTGTAGGATAGCATTAAATGCTACAACATCAACAATATCCCATTTAGGCAAAATCAGGACACCAACCTGATTCACAAGTCTCCTACCTTCCTCAAAAGTGATGTTCTTGAATTCTACCATGAGTTCGACCTTGACTTCATCATCATTCTCCTGCTCAGACCTGTCAGGTCTTGATTCTCTCATAATGTTGCATTTATCCTAGTATTCCTCCAGTTTCATCCTCCAAATCATTTGCAAGAAGACATGAGTCTTCACAAAGGCATCATCATCTAAGAACACCTTGCAGGCCTCCATCCTAGCATCCTGTACATACTGCCCCATGGCATCCATATCAAATAACACCAGTTGTGTTGATCTAGGAGGGGAACGCATACCAACTTGTATGTCTTGATCGGTCACAATTATTTCATCCATTAGAGCCTCCTATGATTCCTCAATTCTTTGACTCTTAGGGCTTGGCTCTGATAGTTGTACTACAGGGTCACCCCTTGGTGGTGAGTCTAGATCCACAATTCTTACCCCTCCAGGTGCTCTAATCCTTGGGGCTGGCTGTGATGATGCTTGCATTACTTGTTTTCCTTTCTTATCCCCGTCATCTTCCTCACTGCTATCATTACTCTTTCTCTTGTATAGAGGTTTGTCAGTTGGGGGCTGATAAGTTGGACTTGTTTCCTCAAGCCTCATCGCTGGTCCTTGAATTTCAAAATCTAGTTCCAAGTTAACCTTCTTGGTTCTCAAGGTTCCCATGATCTCTTTAAACTTGTCCAACAAGAAAAAAATTCTCATGTGGAATGGAGTAAACTCTATTAATGGATCATATTTTGGATCCATTTTATGCACCATGGCCAACAACTTCTCATAGGCAATCCATTTTTCTTTATTTAATTCCTGCCTATTTAGGTCAAATTCATTCCTAATTAGGTCCTCAGGAAAGTTGAATTCATGCACAAATTTTCCACCTTTAATTCATTTCCTAAATAAGGAAAAGAATCCTTCCGGGTCATGCTACCTTCTAAATCCACTCTTCAAATGATAGTCATCAAAGAACCTTCCAAAATGGACCCATCCTCCCTTGAAGAAAACAAAATCTGAAACAACTGTAAATTTAGGGAAGAAAGTCCCCTTTCCTTTTCCTATCAGGTTGTCTTCATGGATATAACCTACCTGCCACATGACCTCGGAAAATCCCATCTTTGATGGCACATTATATGGGAGAATGTGAGGAGCTCCCTAGAAATTGAATACCCTTAGGATAGTGCTCACGGGGTACAAGATGATATCACCCCAATTGTGGCACACTTTTAAAATAGGCTTCCTTTCCTTCGGTCGAAGGAAGCAATGTAAATCTTCAGGAATCCTTGGTACATTTACCACCAACCGAGCCCTAAGTCTAGAGGAAAAGTAGTTGTCAAACGGCACGAAGCTGGCAGCTGCCCTGTTATAAGACAAATCTGCAGTCCATATTTGTACTGGTAAACTTTCTCCATTTATCACCTGTCTTAATTCTATCCTTTCTACAAAGAAGTCGACATTCCTATACAAGAAAATATGCATTAATAGGGAGTACCAAAAGAAAGGAGTACTGACATCCCCCACAAGCAATTTGATCAAACCATCATGTATCTTTTCTGCCAGAAAAGATGCATAGTTATACACCATGGAAAAGTTGGGATGCTGAATTTGAGCCCCCATAAAAATATATGCAATGGGCATTACTGTATTTGGACTGAATCCCAAAATTTGGCACAGTGAATAAAATGTCACCAAAAAGTGACTGGCGAAACAACTTACTCTGAAAGGCTCCTAGTCATTTGGGCTGATAATGACTGTTGAACTGCCTGCCCTGGCCAGGTGAGGAGGAAGTAATTTTGCTCTGAAAAGAGGTTTTAATCTCGCGTACTCCTGCTTCATCTCCTCAAAGTCAATTTGAACCGAGAATGGGCTAGTCTCACTTAAATAAAAAACCTACTAGATCTCAATTGCACTTATGCTCAACAAAATCCCACCATCATTATCTCTAATTACCCTTGTAATTGGGTCATAACGTGCTGCCACTGCTTTGAGTAGGTCCATGTCAAGAAACACATTCGAAACTATTAATTCCCCATGTCATACCTCCAACCATTTGAAAAAGGGTGGGGCAAATTTCTCTGTCCATACTAGAGTCTAAACATCTCCAGACCTACCATTAAAACCCTAGCGTCTGCAATATTATAGTCTTTACATACTAGTCCCTCACCTAGGGTCTTTCCATTCATTAAAATCTGACCTCTCCTTTGTCATTTGTCAATAATGGGAGTTGATCTAGAAAATCATCATATAAATTTCTACGCATGCAATCAACATGGTTGAAGTGCTGCTTTGGTGGTGCCATCTCAAACAACTAGGGCCTTCTGATAATTCAGATTCTTAAACAAACATGAGCTACCCAGAAAGTGAAATTACAACACACTTATGCAATTTCTAACCAAATCAAATGCACCAGTAACCCCTATATCAACAATAAACAACCTCCGGACCAGTAAACCACAACCCTTCACACAAGAATTACAGTCAAGTTTTAGAACACAGTGATACAAAAAATAACTTACGAGATTTCACGCCCTCCAGAGAAACAAACCCTCGCTGTAATTGCTTAAAACAAATCTTTATCCTTGGCTCTGGATCGCTTCGGTAATACTTGAATGCTTTTGTGGTGAAGATAGCATGAAATCAAATACTTTATGTCGATTGAATTTAGCCAGCAAATGTCTCATCCACCCTTAAAGCCCATTTGCATGCCACGCCAACGACTCCAATCGTATTTGATGTGAATTTAAACTTTAGATGTCGATCTTTTATTTTTTTCAGATCATCAAACGCCCATCTTCAAAAGGGCTGACGAAATCTCCATATTAGCATCGAGGGCCCACCATAGAAGGCGGTGCCAAAGGAATACACATGGCGCCCACCCGTGATATCGTGATCACTAAACATCCTGCACCTTTGGATCACGCGATGGTGGGCAACCGTTGATTCCTACCATCGGCGATCGTGTTCACTCACAACAGTCAGCAGCACCAAACATAACCATCGAGCAAATTTTTACCAAGATTATAACATCACTGTCGATCTCGAGTATGTGCATCTCGCAGTTGTTTTAGTAACCCAATTTATAATGTATTTAAGTCTGACACAAATATTAAACGCTTTATTAATCCCTTTTTGGCATCAACATTGGCATCGACAGGTTGGGACACGTGCCGTTGATCTTTTATTTTTGTCAGATCATCGAATGACCATCTTCAAAAGGGCTGACAAAATCTCCATGTCACCAACGAGGGCCCACCACAGAAGGCAACGCCAAAGGAATACACGTGGCACCCGCCCGTGATATCACGATGACTAAACATCCTGCATCTTTGGATCACGAGATGGCGGGCAACCATTGATTCCTACCATCGGCGATCATGTTCACTCACAACAGTCAACAACACCAAACATAACCATCGAGAAATTTTTTACCAAGATTATAACATCATCGTCGATCCTGAGCACGTGCATCTCGCATCTATTTTAGTAACCCACTTTACAACGTATTTAAGTATGACACAAATATTAAACGCTTTATTAATCCCTTTTTGACATCAGTAGCTTGGGACACATGGCGCTCGCCCATGATATCACAATAACCAAACAACTAGTAGTGATGTCATTGTGAGATAGCGGGGAGCGGTCAGGATCAATCATAGGAAGATCGATTTTATTTTCTGGCATTGACTTGTTATTGATGGTGGTCGCTCACTTACGTGGTCTTTTATCCCTTTTTGGTCATGACTTTACCGGCCCCATTTACCCATCCTTTCGGTCTTTTGGCATCATGACTACATTATATTTTAATAGTGTCGGGCTATTGAATTATTTTAGATTAAACCTCTAAATAATATTTTTCACCTTGAGGGTCATTTCCACGTCCACCTAGTCGGTCCCTTTCTTTATGAATAACCTTTTTGCATGTGCAGATTGCACAGCCGTTAGATGAAATGATTTCAATCTTGACCGTTGCTCTTAGACCTCACAAGGTTTCTACTAACGTCACAAATATGGTGCGAGGCGTGCGAGATGCTGCCATCTGTCACATTTATGGTGGGGACCAGTTTTGCTCACTGATCGATGATCAAGGCTGATGCCGACAACTATTTCCGTATCGACGCATCGTGGTCGTTCCTTGCTGACCTCGTGCAATTAAAACTACAGTTTCAATAATGCTACGAGGTGTGTGATTTGGTGACGCATGGAATTCGATGTTGTGCACTGATAACAAAGGTGGGGCCCATTTTCATGCTGATGTGGTGCCTGGTAGGTGAATATCCTGTCCGTTTGGTGACTAGAGGGAGAACATGGCATTTTCAAACTATTTTGACTAAATCTGAGCTATTCTCCTGGCCAACGTTGTGATTGATCAACAAATCATATTTAAAAATAAATTGGTATTATACTATAGCCGTTTTATCTCACACAAGTGAATAGTATTGGCCGAGTTCGACTCTACCTGCATAATTAAATGCTAAAATTTACAAATTACTATTTCCGTGCTGTATCTCTACATTGAGAAATAATTGCTTGGTATCGAGTGAAGCAAGCTGTGGTTACGATTTCTCAATTTCGCTGCCTTGGATGTTCTGCGATTGAAACCGTAAGTAGCACGTACACCATTTCTTGTAAATTTAGAATATTTTATGGTTGCTTGCTGGGCAATTTGTGATTGTTTCCTGTTTCTGTTTTTGAAGAATTGATTGAATAGATTTGGTTTTAGAGCTTGTGTAGATAATTGCTAGGGATTTTTGAATATTGAAGAATTTTCTGTTAAGGCTAAAGGAGAAAATTGTAATTATTTGCTATCTAAAAATAAGCAAACCCTAGTTCGAATTATCATTAGTCTAGTATAAATGGCACCCAAGGCCCGAAGTTCTGGTTCTCAAACCACTACCAGGTCTTTATCCCAAGATATTATTGATTTGTTACAACCCTCTACTAGCAAGAAGCAGGAGGGAAAGGTTTTGTTCTATGGGCCTCAAATCTTGGAAGGATTGACAGACAAGTAATGTGGAATTCAAGATGTTGAGTTACTATACATTGGGTGGCAGTTGTTCTCCAATTGGTTTGGGAACAGGAATTTTTCGGTTCCTTTGTGTAACCCCTGGAGGTTAGACCTGGGTAAATTGGTGGTTCCTAATGTTTATATGGATGTAGATCTTTTAAAGGACATTGCTGCTAGATATGACCCTGTGGGCCGAATTGTCAGAACACATGCTAGTGTGCAGATGATTAAGATAACCAAAGAAGAAATTTCAGAGATTTTCAAATTGCACGAATGGAGTTAGGATATGGTTCCTGTTGACTTGGAGGTTTTCAGACAAGAATATAGAAATACTAGAGGTTTGTTCAGAACATGCTTTTTAATACCTCATTTGGTAGTCTCAGAAAGAGGAAAAAATTAGAAGAAGGTAGTAATTGGCAGGAATGAGCTTGAACCTTTTTCTGTGGACTATTTCTGTAGTTATTTCAAGAAGACTGTTAATGGTTTATGTCAAGTTCTGGGAGTCAGCTTAAAGAAAACCTTGCCTACCGATATTATGTATATGCAAGTAAATCTCCAACACCCACTTTTTAATGTAATATATGATTTTGCCACTTATTTGGCAAAGAAGATGCACACGGGTCTGGTAGCCCTAAAGGAGGGGAAAATTTGGGTTGGATTCAGATGGTATTCCTTGTTAATCCACATGTTTCTATATAGGGGTCAAGTTGTCTTCGAAAAAGATATGGAATTAAAGAAGAAGGAAGGAAACATTGAAATGCCTATCCAATATTGGAATAGGATTCTTGACATGCATGATCATAAGTTTGATTATGTAACTTTCCATAATGTCTTTGGATCTAAATTAAGGGAGGCTCTGGTTCATGACCCCCCAAGGATCCCAAAAGAAATTCATGACTTCTTGAGGCCGATGGAGAGAAGGCCTGAATTAAACATAATGCACAATTGGGAAGACATTATCCCCTATCATAATACCATAGTTTTCAGGGTTTTTGGCACTAATGTCAATCCAAAGGTTCTTCCAAGGGAGGTGCCCCTTAGAATTGGATTTTTGGAAATCATGAGGCAGTTGGGGGGCGCTCAGGAACAATACTTGCGAGCTGAACAAAAGAAAGGTTCTTTCTTCCCTGAATATACAACATTTGCCGATTTTGTTATGGAAAATGGAGGATGGAAGGAGTTGCATAAATTACTTGGGCCTTATAGGCTAAGGACTGTGCACCCCATGAATCATGATCCTGAGGGTTTTATCTCTCAAATGAAGGCAAGACATCAGACAAGAGCTTTTGTCCACAACTACTTTCCTGAGGACATCATCAGGAATATTTTTGATTTGGAATTACAAGATGACAGAAAGGCACTATACAT
Source organism: Sequoiadendron giganteum (assembly GCA_007115665.2). Taxonomy (NCBI): domain Eukaryota; kingdom Viridiplantae; phylum Streptophyta; class Pinopsida; order Cupressales; family Cupressaceae; genus Sequoiadendron; species Sequoiadendron giganteum. The sequence goes on from CM021109.1 coordinate 109,249,629, forward strand.
TGCCTACTCTAAAATGGTAAAAAGTAAGCAGGAGAAAATACCTGGTTTCAATCCCATACCTAATGCTAAAGATGAGTTTAGCAGGGCAATGTATGCTATTGATAATTTTGAGAGCTTGGTTGGGGTTTTGAAAGATGAAAGGGTTGTGGAAGAAAGGGGAAAATCACAAACCATCGAGGAGTACCCCGAGGTAAAGGAAGAGGAAAGGCCTACTTATCAGCCCCAATAGAAGATAAGGGTTTTTTCTAGAAGAAAGGGAAGTAGGCTTGAAGATGTTGCTAAAAATATTGCACCATCTTCTTCAAGGCAGTCAGTACCAAATATTGTTGATTTGGATTCTCCTCCAAGTTTTTCAGAATAGGCTTGCCCACCATCACCAAAGAGGCAGAGGGTTGAAAGAGTAAATATTGTTGATTGTAATGGTGATGAGGATGATGACATTATTGTCACTCCGGATGAAATGCATCCTAAGATGTCATTGGACCCAGTTAACATTGCAACAGGTTCAGGTACAGTTTCTTTGAGGTTAGGAAAAGATGAAATCAAAGGAATAACAAGCAATGATGACTTGAGAATAGAAGCCTGTAGAGAGTTCATGATGGATGACTCTTTTATTCAAACTGATGCTTTTAAAGATTTTGTGTGGAGAGCACATACTGCATTATATGCTGAGAAGGTGGCACATGAGAGAAGTCTGCATCCAGAGCTCCCAGAGAAGGTAATTCAAACTAAGGTCAGGGAACATATGAGAGACAAATTCAAAGCAATAACACCAGAGCAAGGCCGAGAATTGGTACAAAAATGTGGAGTATTGCTACTCCCTTAATGGGATATCGCTGATGCTATGGTGTTTGACACAATAAGAAGGGCTAATAAGCCACTTCTTGCTGCTGAAGAGGAGGCTACATTCACACTCAAGGGATCGGCCTTTAGTGAGGAATATGATGCATTGGCAGTCTAGTCCCTATCCACTGGCTCTAAAAAGCCAATTGTTGCAGAACGTTCTAACTTTAGCGGTCACTTGGTTGTGAGGAGAGTTGCAGAAACCCCAACATTGGAAGCTGCTGATATGGTTGTGAATGTTGCCAAATTCACTAGAGCAACTATTGAAGATTTGACCAAGGACCGGGATACTCTGAGAGGCCAATATAATGACATTATTATTGAATATAATAATAGTCAACAAAAGGTAGCAGAGTTAGAAACTGAATTGGCTTTATTGAGGCAACAAATGGATACCATGAGATCTCAAAAGCAAGCCAGTTCTAGCCACACTGTTCTCGACCCACCAGTAGTGCAATCTCAACCTCCTACACAAGCACAATCTTTGGCTATTGTTCCATATAATATGGGACAAGTGCCTATCGCTATTGAGAGGGCTACTAGCCCTGGAGGGGGACTTTATAGGGAGAAACTGATTCATCAGGTTGAAGAATATAAGGAGATGGTAAAGCAAATCTGGGATGCAGAAGGGAGGAGCAATGCAGTGATAGTGGACATTGTTTTGAAACATTTAAACAGAAGGGTCCAGAGTAAGCTAAACAGTGTTCATGCAAATTATGTCCTAATGTTGCAAGCACTAAAAATGTTTCCAAGGGATAAAGAATTGGCCATCCCATTGCTAAACAAATGGAGCCCTAGAATGGAGAAGATGAAATTCATGGAAGTAGGGGCAAAACAACATGGTGATAAATATCCTACTATTATTGCAACATATCAATTGTTCAAGGGAATTGTTGAGCAGAAGTTTCAGGGATTTGCCACCCCAATGGAATCCAATATTAAATTGCTGAAAGATGTGTATGATGGAAAGGACCTGTCCCCATTACCTCCTATTTTACATAGTCAAGATGAAGTCAAACCCTTGCAGGTTTGGAAGGAGAAAATGAACAATATAATGATGTCTCAAACACATGAGATATGCAAAATCCTGACATCCGCATGCTAGAGAATACATTGGAAAAGTTGTCTTTTGTTATAAGTTTCTTAGATAACTTTGATAAAAAGGCCACATTAGTAATGGTAAAGTATGCTCCCTATCGAAACAAGGCTGATCAGGTTGTGGCTTTCCAGTGGCCTTCTGAGGAGGAATTTTAATTATGGAAAAAGGTGTTCACTGATGAACTGGAATTATGAGTGTTATAGTCAAGAATTGCAACTTGGTCATGTATAATACAGGTCTGGCCTTAGATATTATATTCTAAAATTGCATTCTCCTTTTGACTCCAAGTACAGGGTGCTGAGGTGGAGCTAATACTATAACGGCTAAGCATGCCTTCGATGTATGGGGAGCGGCCTTTGGAGCGATGTTTTCTTTCCTCCTTATCAACTAATGATGATCTTTGTCTTATGCTCTCCACTCGCATAATAGAATTGTAACTGAATCAGGAGTTAGCGGTCCAATTACAAATGGACATGTGTACTCTCTGACCTGAAGCTTGTTGGCTCCCTTGTTTTATAAAAGGGAATTCTGGGCTGAGAGAGTGGTCGGTTGAAATATCCAAAATATGAGAAATAAGAGTCTAGTAATATAGAGAGTATGAATTGTAAGTCCAGATTTTAAAAAGTTTTGAGTCAGATTGGAGAACTTTGTTAATCATGGCATTTTTTAGCATGTTTGTATCAAACTCGTGAATATTTGGAGTTTATTTTCTCTCCTATTGTGTTATGTTACATGGATTATTAATGAAATATCGATCAAAGATGATTTTCATTGATTTTCATTTGTTCTTTACTGTGAATTATGTTTAACTACAACTCTGGTTCAAAGGATCGGTTAAATGCTTCAGTTAACCAATAAATTCATGCAATATAACAAATAGGATTCATAAAGGATTAATAAAATTAGGTATAGATATATGGGTTGTAATGCAATTCATAATAGATCATAAGTGTTCAAAATGAAATTTACCTTGTAGTTCAGTTTTCTCTTTTGACTCCTTGCGCTGGGATATGGCACTGGAATTTTGATTACATTTTATTCTCGTATGTTTTGTGTTATGGCATCAAGATATTTTACTCAAACATTTCCTATCAATTTACTTTATCTGAAGTTTGCGGTTCTTTGTTAAATGGACATGAGTCTTTTTTAAGGAATAGCCAATTTCTTGAAGGATTTGATCCTTTAACATTAATTGGGGATCTATCTGTTGCTTACCTGTGTGCAAATTAAATGAATTGTTTAAATGTTGTATGTTAAGAACACATGTTAGGGAATACCCTCCTAGATTTTACAGAGTCCGAAGTGTAGGAGAATTAGCCTTATTGCTATTCTCGTTAAGTTGGCCATATTGTTCCTAGTCTTTTATTATTGAATGTGGCGAGTTCATAGGATCTTCTAGGAAACACGTGTGGGTTGTAGTAAAAAAATGCCAATAGGTTCAATTGACAACATGATCTATTGAGTAATTACAAAGAATTCATAATTTGAAATTCTAGATTTTGACAACATGATCTATTGAAAAGTAGGAAGTATTTTTCACATTGTGTCAAATTTTGATATTGTTATTAGGATTCAATTATGTAGTTTTACAAGTCAAACTCATTGACCCATGTTTCATGAGTAGTGTTTCACAAGAACCCATCTCTCATGATAACGAATGGTCCATTTAGCACTCATTGGATCTAAATGATTCTCAAAGCGATGAAGCACTAGGCCTTCCTAGGAGGTCACCCATCCCAATATTACATGATCCATGATTTTATTAATAATTGATCATTTTGGATTTTGACAAAATTGACACACAAATGACAATTTGACAATGAACTTAATGTATCACAATTAAGTTTCAAATTGAGTAACACAATAGAAACTAAAACAAATTGAGAGATTGTTATGAGGGTAGTGATGCAACTTTTCTAATTAGAGTGTATTCCATGAGATTACAATTTTTTGAGATATTTTATCAAATAGTTCACAAGATTTGTCTATCCTCCCACATTTTACATAGATTTGAAAATGGAGTCTACAACCACAACATTTGAGAAAATTCATCTTCATATTATGCTTTGATGGATGTCTATACCTTGTTCCAAATCTCCCATATTAAGGAAATCGACAAGGATTTTGGTGAAGGTTGTGAAATTTGTCTATGCATCTACCAATTGCATTTGATTGAAAGTTTCTAAACCCTTTTAAAAAAATCCATTATGTATATTCTACAATCATTATAGTCCACAATTTCACATTTATTTGGTTTTGCATCTACCAATTGTATTTGCTTGAATTTTCCTACCGAATTTTCAATGTAGATCCATTTTGTGTATATCTTACAATCTGTTGGTGTTTTTTTCCACGTAGGATTTGCAATTTTGTAAGAGGTAGCCAACCTCCATTATAAAGAACTGCAAAGGCTAGTAGCCAACTAACAAGATTCGGTCAAAGACTGACATCTCCTACACTTTTGGCTCTGTGAAACCAAGGTGGGTAAACCCAAGTGTGTTCATAAGAATGTTTCATGATTGGTAAGAACACTTCTTCTTACAGATGCAATCCCCACTAACACTAATAGACAGTCATTACCCAGGTTGTGGAAAAACCAAAGAATAATAACAGATATCCCAAAGCAAGGAGACTGAAAATTATCATAAGATCTATATCCCAAAAAGAGATAGCAGTTGATATTTGTTAAAATGTTCGGGTATTGAATCACCGTGCTTAGAGTCACAGTCATATACCTGAAAGGAATTTACCAATACTATCCAGTGCCTCATCCATTGGGTGGGAGTCATATAAAATGTAATTCAGATGAAATTGAACTTATCACCATAGTGCTTTGCTACCATGAGATTTGTCAGTATATTAAAACATTACTCCTTAGTGAATCCTGAGCATATAATCATAAACATGCAATTTGTGTTCAAGCATTTGATTAACTCATTAATTCAAAGCAAGAGAAAAAATTACACTTTCAACTACACCATTGAAACTGAATGAACAAACCCTTGATAAATCCATTCATAATCCATGGCCCATACACAAGAGAGCAAAATGTCTTAATTTTTTTAGATTTCTTTCGATATCAATAATTACAAAAGCATAGTATACTTATTTCATACTATTCCCAACCCAACATGATTTCCTACATAATACCTTCAAAATCTTGCATTACCACTAACTGTACCTATTATAAGCCTTCGGACCCAAAAAAAACAACCCTTAACAATGAGCCATCAAATCTCCTTTATAGGACAAGAGAGCAACAAAGCAATAGGCTACATTGTTCATTCCAAAATTGAATTTCATTTAGAATGAAATTCAAATTCACATTCCTCATCATTAGAAAAAACCATAATCAGTTTGAGGAATCAAAACAGTTATACCATTGTAACCAACTAGAGCTAAAGACAAAAGAGTGTGGCAGGCACGTGTACGTCCACATCAACACACCACCCAAAAGTAACACACCCAACAACTGCAACTACTTGCAAGACACATGACCCTGGTAGAGGTGACCGCTCCTGGTCCTCGGTTCAGTAAGAAGCGAGACCAACTTCCTTTTATCCGCTTTAACACATGATGTAGTAGGATGGCATGATGCCATCACAGTTATTGGGGCAACTGAGAGGGGCTCTTCATTGACCCCCAACAACTCGGTCATGGACGCCAAGTAATGTTGGTAGTCCAAGTCAATTTCAGACCCATCACCATCAGAACCAGAAGACAACACTAGTGGGGACTTGGAGCTCCCCGTCCCTTTATAATCATCATGGACAACCTCAAGTTTGCTAAGGACAGGTTGTACCCTGTCAGGCTGCAAATTTCTCACGCTGAGTTTGGTACTTCTATGCACTGCCGAATGGTCCATTGCAAAGAACACCTCACAAAATATAGGAGAGACTCAACCACCTACAAACAAGACAACTCAAAATGCGATAATAATACTAGATAACACAATGAGCATTTATAGAGTTAATTGGTGCGAGAATATTAATTGCTCAAATGCAGCACGAGCATTCAAGCATTTTAGTGGCTGATGTAGCCACCACAAATTATTCCTGGATTGCAAAGGCATGGCGTACAACCCATCATTGCATTTATCAGGAGAACACTATTCACATGTAGGAAAATTAGGCGAGGATCCACTAAAAAAACCTGCACCATTAATGAGAACAGCTTGCAGAGAGCAAGAACTCTCAATGTGGATGAACAAGAACCCAACAAAAATTGAACCGTTAATGTGGATAGAACATGGCAAGTCGGATGAATTAGATTGAGTCAACAATTGTTTGAAAATCCACATCAGTGCCCTGGGATAACCGTGCCCAATTACAACCCAAGAAAACAAGAGGTTGCAATTGGACAGTGGCTCCCACCTAGCCTTGTCGCTTCAAGAACCAAGCCACATGTCGCCTGTTCGCAGACCTCGCTGTACCCTCAGGGGCCTTTAATCTGATCGTGCGAGATCCATGAGGAAGGATTATCATTGATCTCCCTCGTTACTACCCCATGGGTAGAAAACACCCACCTTAAACCCCAAAACCCTAGCCTCCATCCATGTAAATTTTAAGTCCCACCACAATCCTTGTACGGTCCACATGATTTTTTTTATCCTTTGTTGAAGAAACTATTACAATATATTTCTTATTTATGTACTTATTTTCCATACATGTTTATAAAAGTTTGAAATTATTAATAATATTAATTTTGGCAAGACATTAAAAGACTGTTGATTGTAAAAGATATGCATCCTAATGTGAAAATGCAAACAATGGAAGCAATGACTATAACACATAAATTTTTATGTAGTATCCAATTCAAAGAATCATGTTACCCTCTACCTTGAATTTTTTAGTATAAAAAGCTAAGGAAATGCTATAAATAAGATAATAAATTGACTATTAGCATATACCAATTTTCATAGAGATGTAGATTGTTGGATGTTGTGGTTGTGTTTCTCATGATATGTGGTTGTCATTGATGTCAACACTATTAGCATTAATGTCTTAAAGGTTGTATATGTTGAGGATATTGAGAAAATTAGAATAAATATGTTGTAGATAGTCTATGAAGTTGTGGAGACCAGAGTGGTGGAAATTTTTGTACGTTGGTATTCTAAAGTCATGTATTAAAGGGTTTGTTGCTGAGCCTATCTAGTATATCCTCTAGAAGTTTCAGAGGTGTGCATTAAGATTGGAGCGAGTTATGAGTTTTTGTGTTCCTACAGTTATTTTGTTGCTATAGTTGGTGTTTCTAAAAGAAGAGAATGTAATTCTGGTGAATTGAATTGTTGTGTATGCTCTTGAGATGTTCATTGATGTTTCTTGATCTCATACTCTATCATTTTGGTACGTCCACGTTGATCAGTGTGCTCGTGATCAAAGATTTTTCCTTTGCATGTTCGAGTTTTCATGTTCTTGGTTGACATGATGGTGGTAGCGTGTTGTAGATCCTTGTGGATTAATTTTTGAATGCTTGGCATGTTCGAGGATGTTGCTTTAGGTCTTCATTATGTTGTGACCGATTTAGGTTGGTGCGCATTGAGATTTGTTCATGAGTTGGGCTGAGAGTTTGTATTCATCTATTATTTATTTTTGGCCGACAGAGTTGTTAATGTAAATTCATGAAGTGGATATATAAGAGCGATTGTTTTAT
>CM021109.1:109257322-109313269 GCA_007115665.2 Sequoiadendron giganteum
GAGGCAAAACTATTTCCCAGTCCCTATTTATATTTTTTTATTCCATCCAAAAATAAAGAATACAAAGAATGTACAGATGGCAATCTACCATCCACCCTCTCATTTAAGTGCCTCAAAACTATGTCAACCACCTCATCCTGTTTGGCAGTGGCATCATCCTCACTTGCCTTTAAGGCAACCTATAATTTTGTGAATCTACTCAATATCTACTTTTTAATGGGCCTCATAGAGTATTCAGCCTCTCCTTCAATTAGCCCTGGTGCAGGACTGAGGGTAGGTGTCTGGATAGGGGATCCTAGAATAGAAACAATTGGAGAAGTAGGGGGGACAAATCCTGAAGTAGGAGTTAATGCCTTAATAGCAGGAGCATTTGAGGATTCTCCTGCTTGTCCATATTTTAATCTATCCACTTCAGATTGCAGCTCAACATTCCTTTGTTGCATCCTACTATACTCCCCAATTATTATGTTGTACTTCTCCATCAAACTCTTCTTTTAAGCCTCTTCTCTTTCTGCTGTCTTCTAGGCCAATTTGGCCACATTCACTATCAGGCTTGTGGCTTCTGTAGTTGAAGTCTCAAAAGCTCTTTTGATAATTATCCCTCTGCTTAAGCTTGGATTAATATCAGCTACATTAGGCTTCCTTCCTTGTGGTTTCAATGCCCATATGGTCAGAGTTTCATATTCCTCACTGAAGGAAGAATCATGCAAAGCTGCCTTAACCTCTTCTTCACTATTTTGTATAGGATGCTTGGACTGTAGGATAGCATTAAATGCTACAACATCAACAATATCCCATTTAGGCAAAATCAGGACACCAACCTGATTCACAAGTCTCCTACCTTCCTCAAAAGTGATGTTCTTGAATTCTACCATGAGTTCGACCTTGACTTCATCATCATTCTCCTGCTCAGACCTGTCAGGTCTTGATTCTCTCATAATGTTGCATTTATCCTAGTATTCCTCCAGTTTCATCCTCCAAATCATTTGCAAGAAGACATGAGTCTTCACAAAGGCATCATCATCTAAGAACACCTTGCAGGCCTCCATCCTAGCATCCTGTACATACTGCCCCATGGCATCCATATCAAATAACACCAGTTGTGTTGATCTAGGAGGGGAACGCATACCAACTTGTATGTCTTGATCGGTCACAATTATTTCATCCATTAGAGCCTCCTATGATTCCTCAATTCTTTGACTCTTAGGGCTTGGCTCTGATAGTTGTACTACAGGGTCACCCCTTGGTGGTGAGTCTAGATCCACAATTCTTACCCCTCCAGGTGCTCTAATCCTTGGGGCTGGCTGTGATGATGCTTGCATTACTTGTTTTCCTTTCTTATCCCCGTCATCTTCCTCACTGCTATCATTACTCTTTCTCTTGTATAGAGGTTTGTCAGTTGGGGGCTGATAAGTTGGACTTGTTTCCTCAAGCCTCATCGCTGGTCCTTGAATTTCAAAATCTAGTTCCAAGTTAACCTTCTTGGTTCTCAAGGTTCCCATGATCTCTTTAAACTTGTCCAACAAGAAAAAAATTCTCATGTGGAATGGAGTAAACTCTATTAATGGATCATATTTTGGATCCATTTTATGCACCATGGCCAACAACTTCTCATAGGCAATCCATTTTTCTTTATTTAATTCCTGCCTATTTAGGTCAAATTCATTCCTAATTAGGTCCTCAGGAAAGTTGAATTCATGCACAAATTTTCCACCTTTAATTCATTTCCTAAATAAGGAAAAGAATCCTTCCGGGTCATGCTACCTTCTAAATCCACTCTTCAAATGATAGTCATCAAAGAACCTTCCAAAATGGACCCATCCTCCCTTGAAGAAAACAAAATCTGAAACAACTGTAAATTTAGGGAAGAAAGTCCCCTTTCCTTTTCCTATCAGGTTGTCTTCATGGATATAACCTACCTGCCACATGACCTCGGAAAATCCCATCTTTGATGGCACATTATATGGGAGAATGTGAGGAGCTCCCTAGAAATTGAATACCCTTAGGATAGTGCTCACGGGGTACAAGATGATATCACCCCAATTGTGGCACACTTTTAAAATAGGCTTCCTTTCCTTCGGTCGAAGGAAGCAATGTAAATCTTCAGGAATCCTTGGTACATTTACCACCAACCGAGCCCTAAGTCTAGAGGAAAAGTAGTTGTCAAACGGCACGAAGCTGGCAGCTGCCCTGTTATAAGACAAATCTGCAGTCCATATTTGTACTGGTAAACTTTCTCCATTTATCACCTGTCTTAATTCTATCCTTTCTACAAAGAAGTCGACATTCCTATACAAGAAAATATGCATTAATAGGGAGTACCAAAAGAAAGGAGTACTGACATCCCCCACAAGCAATTTGATCAAACCATCATGTATCTTTTCTGCCAGAAAAGATGCATAGTTATACACCATGGAAAAGTTGGGATGCTGAATTTGAGCCCCCATAAAAATATATGCAATGGGCATTACTGTATTTGGACTGAATCCCAAAATTTGGCACAGTGAATAAAATGTCACCAAAAAGTGACTGGCGAAACAACTTACTCTGAAAGGCTCCTAGTCATTTGGGCTGATAATGACTGTTGAACTGCCTGCCCTGGCCAGGTGAGGAGGAAGTAATTTTGCTCTGAAAAGAGGTTTTAATCTCGCGTACTCCTGCTTCATCTCCTCAAAGTCAATTTGAACCGAGAATGGGCTAGTCTCACTTAAATAAAAAACCTACTAGATCTCAATTGCACTTATGCTCAACAAAATCCCACCATCATTATCTCTAATTACCCTTGTAATTGGGTCATAACGTGCTGCCACTGCTTTGAGTAGGTCCATGTCAAGAAACACATTCGAAACTATTAATTCCCCATGTCATACCTCCAACCATTTGAAAAAGGGTGGGGCAAATTTCTCTGTCCATACTAGAGTCTAAACATCTCCAGACCTACCATTAAAACCCTAGCGTCTGCAATATTATAGTCTTTACATACTAGTCCCTCACCTAGGGTCTTTCCATTCATTAAAATCTGACCTCTCCTTTGTCATTTGTCAATAATGGGAGTTGATCTAGAAAATCATCATATAAATTTCTACGCATGCAATCAACATGGTTGAAGTGCTGCTTTGGTGGTGCCATCTCAAACAACTAGGGCCTTCTGATAATTCAGATTCTTAAACAAACATGAGCTACCCAGAAAGTGAAATTACAACACACTTATGCAATTTCTAACCAAATCAAATGCACCAGTAACCCCTATATCAACAATAAACAACCTCCGGACCAGTAAACCACAACCCTTCACACAAGAATTACAGTCAAGTTTTAGAACACAGTGATACAAAAAATAACTTACGAGATTTCACGCCCTCCAGAGAAACAAACCCTCGCTGTAATTGCTTAAAACAAATCTTTATCCTTGGCTCTGGATCGCTTCGGTAATACTTGAATGCTTTTGTGGTGAAGATAGCATGAAATCAAATACTTTATGTCGATTGAATTTAGCCAGCAAATGTCTCATCCACCCTTAAAGCCCATTTGCATGCCACGCCAACGACTCCAATCGTATTTGATGTGAATTTAAACTTTAGATGTCGATCTTTTATTTTTTTCAGATCATCAAACGCCCATCTTCAAAAGGGCTGACGAAATCTCCATATTAGCATCGAGGGCCCACCATAGAAGGCGGTGCCAAAGGAATACACATGGCGCCCACCCGTGATATCGTGATCACTAAACATCCTGCACCTTTGGATCACGCGATGGTGGGCAACCGTTGATTCCTACCATCGGCGATCGTGTTCACTCACAACAGTCAGCAGCACCAAACATAACCATCGAGCAAATTTTTACCAAGATTATAACATCACTGTCGATCTCGAGTATGTGCATCTCGCAGTTGTTTTAGTAACCCAATTTATAATGTATTTAAGTCTGACACAAATATTAAACGCTTTATTAATCCCTTTTTGGCATCAACATTGGCATCGACAGGTTGGGACACGTGCCGTTGATCTTTTATTTTTGTCAGATCATCGAATGACCATCTTCAAAAGGGCTGACAAAATCTCCATGTCACCAACGAGGGCCCACCACAGAAGGCAACGCCAAAGGAATACACGTGGCACCCGCCCGTGATATCACGATGACTAAACATCCTGCATCTTTGGATCACGAGATGGCGGGCAACCATTGATTCCTACCATCGGCGATCATGTTCACTCACAACAGTCAACAACACCAAACATAACCATCGAGAAATTTTTTACCAAGATTATAACATCATCGTCGATCCTGAGCACGTGCATCTCGCATCTATTTTAGTAACCCACTTTACAACGTATTTAAGTATGACACAAATATTAAACGCTTTATTAATCCCTTTTTGACATCAGTAGCTTGGGACACATGGCGCTCGCCCATGATATCACAATAACCAAACAACTAGTAGTGATGTCATTGTGAGATAGCGGGGAGCGGTCAGGATCAATCATAGGAAGATCGATTTTATTTTCTGGCATTGACTTGTTATTGATGGTGGTCGCTCACTTACGTGGTCTTTTATCCCTTTTTGGTCATGACTTTACCGGCCCCATTTACCCATCCTTTCGGTCTTTTGGCATCATGACTACATTATATTTTAATAGTGTCGGGCTATTGAATTATTTTAGATTAAACCTCTAAATAATATTTTTCACCTTGAGGGTCATTTCCACGTCCACCTAGTCGGTCCCTTTCTTTATGAATAACCTTTTTGCATGTGCAGATTGCACAGCCGTTAGATGAAATGATTTCAATCTTGACCGTTGCTCTTAGACCTCACAAGGTTTCTACTAACGTCACAAATATGGTGCGAGGCGTGCGAGATGCTGCCATCTGTCACATTTATGGTGGGGACCAGTTTTGCTCACTGATCGATGATCAAGGCTGATGCCGACAACTATTTCCGTATCGACGCATCGTGGTCGTTCCTTGCTGACCTCGTGCAATTAAAACTACAGTTTCAATAATGCTACGAGGTGTGTGATTTGGTGACGCATGGAATTCGATGTTGTGCACTGATAACAAAGGTGGGGCCCATTTTCATGCTGATGTGGTGCCTGGTAGGTGAATATCCTGTCCGTTTGGTGACTAGAGGGAGAACATGGCATTTTCAAACTATTTTGACTAAATCTGAGCTATTCTCCTGGCCAACGTTGTGATTGATCAACAAATCATATTTAAAAATAAATTGGTATTATACTATAGCCGTTTTATCTCACACAAGTGAATAGTATTGGCCGAGTTCGACTCTACCTGCATAATTAAATGCTAAAATTTACAAATTACTATTTCCGTGCTGTATCTCTACATTGAGAAATAATTGCTTGGTATCGAGTGAAGCAAGCTGTGGTTACGATTTCTCAATTTCGCTGCCTTGGATGTTCTGCGATTGAAACCGTAAGTAGCACGTACACCATTTCTTGTAAATTTAGAATATTTTATGGTTGCTTGCTGGGCAATTTGTGATTGTTTCCTGTTTCTGTTTTTGAAGAATTGATTGAATAGATTTGGTTTTAGAGCTTGTGTAGATAATTGCTAGGGATTTTTGAATATTGAAGAATTTTCTGTTAAGGCTAAAGGAGAAAATTGTAATTATTTGCTATCTAAAAATAAGCAAACCCTAGTTCGAATTATCATTAGTCTAGTATAAATGGCACCCAAGGCCCGAAGTTCTGGTTCTCAAACCACTACCAGGTCTTTATCCCAAGATATTATTGATTTGTTACAACCCTCTACTAGCAAGAAGCAGGAGGGAAAGGTTTTGTTCTATGGGCCTCAAATCTTGGAAGGATTGACAGACAAGTAATGTGGAATTCAAGATGTTGAGTTACTATACATTGGGTGGCAGTTGTTCTCCAATTGGTTTGGGAACAGGAATTTTTCGGTTCCTTTGTGTAACCCCTGGAGGTTAGACCTGGGTAAATTGGTGGTTCCTAATGTTTATATGGATGTAGATCTTTTAAAGGACATTGCTGCTAGATATGACCCTGTGGGCCGAATTGTCAGAACACATGCTAGTGTGCAGATGATTAAGATAACCAAAGAAGAAATTTCAGAGATTTTCAAATTGCACGAATGGAGTTAGGATATGGTTCCTGTTGACTTGGAGGTTTTCAGACAAGAATATAGAAATACTAGAGGTTTGTTCAGAACATGCTTTTTAATACCTCATTTGGTAGTCTCAGAAAGAGGAAAAAATTAGAAGAAGGTAGTAATTGGCAGGAATGAGCTTGAACCTTTTTCTGTGGACTATTTCTGTAGTTATTTCAAGAAGACTGTTAATGGTTTATGTCAAGTTCTGGGAGTCAGCTTAAAGAAAACCTTGCCTACCGATATTATGTATATGCAAGTAAATCTCCAACACCCACTTTTTAATGTAATATATGATTTTGCCACTTATTTGGCAAAGAAGATGCACACGGGTCTGGTAGCCCTAAAGGAGGGGAAAATTTGGGTTGGATTCAGATGGTATTCCTTGTTAATCCACATGTTTCTATATAGGGGTCAAGTTGTCTTCGAAAAAGATATGGAATTAAAGAAGAAGGAAGGAAACATTGAAATGCCTATCCAATATTGGAATAGGATTCTTGACATGCATGATCATAAGTTTGATTATGTAACTTTCCATAATGTCTTTGGATCTAAATTAAGGGAGGCTCTGGTTCATGACCCCCCAAGGATCCCAAAAGAAATTCATGACTTCTTGAGGCCGATGGAGAGAAGGCCTGAATTAAACATAATGCACAATTGGGAAGACATTATCCCCTATCATAATACCATAGTTTTCAGGGTTTTTGGCACTAATGTCAATCCAAAGGTTCTTCCAAGGGAGGTGCCCCTTAGAATTGGATTTTTGGAAATCATGAGGCAGTTGGGGGGCGCTCAGGAACAATACTTGCGAGCTGAACAAAAGAAAGGTTCTTTCTTCCCTGAATATACAACATTTGCCGATTTTGTTATGGAAAATGGAGGATGGAAGGAGTTGCATAAATTACTTGGGCCTTATAGGCTAAGGACTGTGCACCCCATGAATCATGATCCTGAGGGTTTTATCTCTCAAATGAAGGCAAGACATCAGACAAGAGCTTTTGTCCACAACTACTTTCCTGAGGACATCATCAGGAATATTTTTGATTTGGAATTACAAGATGACAGAAAGGCACTATACATTGCCTACTCTAAAATGGTAAAAAGTAAGCAGGAGAAAATACCTGGTTTCAATCCCATACCTAATGCTAAAGATGAGTTTAGCAGGGCAATGTATGCTATTGATAATTTTGAGAGCTTGGTTGGGGTTTTGAAAGATGAAAGGGTTGTGGAAGAAAGGGGAAAATCACAAACCATCGAGGAGTACCCCGAGGTAAAGGAAGAGGAAAGGCCTACTTATCAGCCCCAATAGAAGATAAGGGTTTTTTCTAGAAGAAAGGGAAGTAGGCTTGAAGATGTTGCTAAAAATATTGCACCATCTTCTTCAAGGCAGTCAGTACCAAATATTGTTGATTTGGATTCTCCTCCAAGTTTTTCAGAATAGGCTTGCCCACCATCACCAAAGAGGCAGAGGGTTGAAAGAGTAAATATTGTTGATTGTAATGGTGATGAGGATGATGACATTATTGTCACTCCGGATGAAATGCATCCTAAGATGTCATTGGACCCAGTTAACATTGCAACAGGTTCAGGTACAGTTTCTTTGAGGTTAGGAAAAGATGAAATCAAAGGAATAACAAGCAATGATGACTTGAGAATAGAAGCCTGTAGAGAGTTCATGATGGATGACTCTTTTATTCAAACTGATGCTTTTAAAGATTTTGTGTGGAGAGCACATACTGCATTATATGCTGAGAAGGTGGCACATGAGAGAAGTCTGCATCCAGAGCTCCCAGAGAAGGTAATTCAAACTAAGGTCAGGGAACATATGAGAGACAAATTCAAAGCAATAACACCAGAGCAAGGCCGAGAATTGGTACAAAAATGTGGAGTATTGCTACTCCCTTAATGGGATATCGCTGATGCTATGGTGTTTGACACAATAAGAAGGGCTAATAAGCCACTTCTTGCTGCTGAAGAGGAGGCTACATTCACACTCAAGGGATCGGCCTTTAGTGAGGAATATGATGCATTGGCAGTCTAGTCCCTATCCACTGGCTCTAAAAAGCCAATTGTTGCAGAACGTTCTAACTTTAGCGGTCACTTGGTTGTGAGGAGAGTTGCAGAAACCCCAACATTGGAAGCTGCTGATATGGTTGTGAATGTTGCCAAATTCACTAGAGCAACTATTGAAGATTTGACCAAGGACCGGGATACTCTGAGAGGCCAATATAATGACATTATTATTGAATATAATAATAGTCAACAAAAGGTAGCAGAGTTAGAAACTGAATTGGCTTTATTGAGGCAACAAATGGATACCATGAGATCTCAAAAGCAAGCCAGTTCTAGCCACACTGTTCTCGACCCACCAGTAGTGCAATCTCAACCTCCTACACAAGCACAATCTTTGGCTATTGTTCCATATAATATGGGACAAGTGCCTATCGCTATTGAGAGGGCTACTAGCCCTGGAGGGGGACTTTATAGGGAGAAACTGATTCATCAGGTTGAAGAATATAAGGAGATGGTAAAGCAAATCTGGGATGCAGAAGGGAGGAGCAATGCAGTGATAGTGGACATTGTTTTGAAACATTTAAACAGAAGGGTCCAGAGTAAGCTAAACAGTGTTCATGCAAATTATGTCCTAATGTTGCAAGCACTAAAAATGTTTCCAAGGGATAAAGAATTGGCCATCCCATTGCTAAACAAATGGAGCCCTAGAATGGAGAAGATGAAATTCATGGAAGTAGGGGCAAAACAACATGGTGATAAATATCCTACTATTATTGCAACATATCAATTGTTCAAGGGAATTGTTGAGAAAAAGTTTCAAGGATTTTCTGCCCCAATGGAATCCAAGATTAAATTGCTAAAAGATGTGTATGATGGAAAGGACCTGACCCCATTGCCTCATATTTTACATAGTCAGGATGAAGTCAAACTGCAGGTTTGGAAGGAGCAAATGAACAATATAATGATGTCTCAAACACATGAGATATGCAAAAATGCTGACATCTGCATGCTAGAGAATACATTGGAAAAGTTGTCTTTTGTTATAAGTTTCTTAGAGAACTTTGATAAAAAGGCCACATCAATAATGGTAAAGTATGCTCCCTATCAAAACAAGGTTGATCAAGTTCTGGCTTTCTAGTGGCCTTCCGAGGAGGAGTTTGAATTATGAAAAAAGGTGTTCATTGATGAACTGGAATTATGAGTGTTATAGTTGAGAATTGCAACTTGGTCATGTATAATATAGGTTTGGCCTTAGATATTATATTCTAAAATTGCATTCTCCTTTTGAATCCAAGTACAGGGTGTTGAGGTGGAGTTAATACTATAACGGCTAAGCATGCCTTCGATGTATGGGGAGTGGCCTTTGGAGCGATGTTTTCTTTCCTCCTTATCAACTAATGATGATCTTTGTCTTATGCTCTCCACTCGCATAATAGAATTTTAACTGAATCAAGAGTTAGTGGTCCAATTACAAATGGACATGTGTACTCTCTGACCTGAAGCTTGTTGGCTCCCTTTTTTTATAAAAGGGAATTCTAGGCCGAGAGAGTGGTCGGTTGAAATATCCAAAATATGAGAAAAAAGAGTCTAGTAATATAGAGAGTATGAATTGTAAGTCCAGGTTTTACAATTTTTTGAGTCAGATTGGAGAACTTTGTTAATCATGGGGTTTTTGAGCATGTTTGTATCAAACTCATGAATATTTGGAGTTTATTTTCTCTCCTATTGTGTTATGTTACATGGATTATTAATGAAATATCGATCAAAGATGTTTTTCATTGATTTTCTTTTGTTCTTTACTGTGAATTATGTTTAACTACAGCTCTGGTTCAAAGGATCGGTTAAATGCTTTAGTTAACCAATAAATTCATGCAATATAATAAATAGGATTCATAAAGGAGTAATAAACTCAGGTATAGATATATGGGTTGTAATGCAATTCATAATAGATCATAAGTGTTCAAAATGAAATTTACCCTGTAGATCAATTTTCTCTTTTGACTTCGTGCACTAGGATATGGCACTGGAATTCTGATTACGTTTTATTCTCGAATGTTTTGTGTTATGGCATCAGAATATTTTACTCAAAAATTTCCTATCAATTTACTTTATGTGAAGTTTGCGATTCTCTGTTAAATGGACATGAGTCTTTTTTAAGGAATAGCCAATTTCTTGAAAATGAAGAACAACGAAGGGAATATGCTCAAAATTACATGAGACAAAGATGTGAACAAATGAATAATTTACAAAAAGAAGAATACATCATGTACGAGAATCTAAAGATGATCAATATATATTCAGAAGATTACAAACAAATGAGCATTTAGACAAACTTGACACACAAATGACAATTTGACAATGAACTTAATGTATCACAATTAAGTTTCAAATTGAGTAACACAATAGAAACTAAAAAAAATTTAGAGATTGTTATGAGGGTAGTGATGCAACTTTTCTAATTAGAGTGTATTCCATGAGATTACAATTCTTTGATATTTTGTCAAATAGTTCACAAGATTTGTCTATCCTCCCACATTTTACATAGATTTGAAAATGGAGTCTACAACCACAACATTTGAGAAAATTCATCTTCATATTATGCTTTGATGGATGTCCATACCTTGTTCCAAATATCCCATATTAAGGAAATCGACAAGGATTTTGGTGAAAGTTGTGAAATTCGTCTATGCATCTACCAATTGCATTTTATTGAAAGTTTCTAAAACGTTTAAAAAAAATCCATTATGTATATTCTATAATCATTATAGTCCACAATTTCACATTTATTTGGTTTTGCATCTACCAATTGTATTTGCTTGAATTTTCCTACTGAATTTTCAATGTAGATCCATTTTGTGTATATCTTACAATCTATTGGTGTTTTTTCCCACATAGGATTTGCAATTCTCTAAGAGGTAGCCAACCTCCGTTATAAAGAACTGCGAAGGCTAGTGGCCAACTAACAAGAGTCATTCAAAGACTAACATCTCCTACACTTTTGGCTCTGTGAAACCAAGGTGGGTAAACCCAAGTGTGTTCATAAGAATGTTTCATGATTGGTAAGAAAACTTCTTCTTATAGATACAGTCCCCACTAACACTAACAGACAATCATTACCCTGGTTGTGGCAAAACCAAAGAATAATAACAGATATCCCAAAGCAAGGAGACTGAAAATTATCATAAGATCTATATCCCAAAATGAGATAGCAGTTGATATTTGTTAAAATGTTCGGGTATTGAATCACCATGCTTAGAGTCACAGTCCTATACCTAAAAGGAATTTACCAATACTATCTGATCTAGTGCCTCATCCATTGGGTGGGAGTCATATAAAATGTAATTTAGATGAAAATGAACTTATCACCATAGTACTTTGCTACCATGAGATTTGTCAGTATATTAAAACAATACTCCTTAGTGAATATCGAGCATATAACCATAAACATGCAATTTGTGTCCAAGGTGCATTTGATTAACTCATTAAGTTAAAGCAAGAGAACAAATTACACTTTCAACTACACCATTGAAACTGAATGAAAAAACCCTTGATAAATCCATTCATAATCCATGGCCCATACACAAGAGAGAAAAATGTCTTAATTTTTTTATATTGCTTTCGATATCAGTAATTACAAAAGCATAGTATACTTATTTCATACTATTCCCAACCCAGCATGATTTCCTACATAATACCTTCAAAATCCTACATTACCACTAACTGTACCTATTCTAAACCTTCAGACCCAAAGAAAACAACAACCCTTAACAATGAGTTGTCAAATCTCCTTTATAGGATAGGAGAGAAACAAAGCAATAGGCTACATTGTTCATTCCAAAATTGAATTTCATTTAGAATGAATTTGAAATTCACATTCCTCATCATTAGGAAAAACCATTAGAGTTTGAGGAATCAAAACAGTTATACAAAAGAGCGTGGCAGGCACGCGCACGTCCACATCAACACACCACCCAAAAGTAACACCCAACAACTGCAACTACTTGCAAGACACACGGCCCCGGTAGAGGCGACCACTCCTAGTCCTCGCTTCAGTAAGAAGCAAGAACAACTTCCTTTTATCTACTTTAACACATGATCTAGTAGCATGGCATGATGCCATCATAGTTGTTGGGGCAAGTGCGAGGGCCTCTTAATTGACTCCGAACAACTCGGTCATGGAGGCCAAGTACTATCGCTAGTTCGAGTCAGTTTCAGACCCATCACCATCAGAACCAGAAGACAACACCAGTGGGGAATTGGAGCTCCCCACCCCTTTATAAGCATCATGGACAACCTCGGGCTTGGTAGGGACAGGTTGTACCCCATCAGGCTACAAAATTTTCACCCCGACTTTGGTACTTCTGCGCATAGGTGAATGGTCCATTGCAAAGAATAGAATAGAAGACTTTTAACATCCACGAGACCAAAAGAAGGCCTATTACAAAGAACACCTCACAAAATACAGGAGAGACTCGACCACCTGCAAACAAGACAACTCAAAATGTGATGATAATACCAGATAACACAATGAGCATTTATAGAGTTAATTGGTGTGAGAGTATTAATTGCTTGAATGCGATGATAATACCAGATAAAACAATGAGCATTCGAGCATTTTAGTGGCTGATGTAGCCACCACAAATTATTTCTAGCTTGCGAAGGCATGGCGTACAACCCATCATTGCATTTATGAGGATAACGATGTTCGCACGTAGGAAAATCAGGTGAGGATCCACTGAAAAAACCCGCACCATTAATGAGAACAACTTATAGAGAGCAAGAACTCCCAACGCGGATGAACATGAACCCAACAAAAATCGAACCGTTAATGCGGATCGAACATGGCAAGTCGGACGACTCAGATTGAGTAAAAAATTGTTTGAAAATACACATCAGCGCCTTGGGAGAACCGTGGCCTATCGCTTCAAGAACCAGGCCACATGTCACCTCTTCGCAGACCTCGCAGTACCCTCAAGGGCCTTTAATATGATCATGCGAGATCCGCGAGGAAGGATTATCATTGATCTCCCTCGTTAATACCCCACGGGCAGGGCTGGAATTTGACGGCCACCCCTACCTGTCATATACAATTTTGTGACTGTTTGATCATTTAAGTGCCTTTCATTTGACGTTTTATGAAAAATATAAATTGTCAAAAAAAAATTAATTATGATTTTTTTAATAAAAAATATTCTATATTAAAACACTTTTAGTGATTTTATTAATAGTACATATTAAATATGAAAAAATATCAAAAATTATATTTTTAAAGTAATGCAAGTAATTTAGTTATTTTTAAAAATATATTATTATGTATCATATAACTTAACTAAGTATTTTTTTATAGGAATCATAATTCTTAAAAATACAAATAAAAAATATAATAATCTAATATAAACCTTGAATATATAATTTTCTTATTTTAAATACAAAAAATAACTTCTCGAAAGAGATGAACTATTTTTATTTTTATTTTTAAATTGAAATGCAAAAATTAATGAAGTATTACATAAAAAATAAACAAAAACAAATGTTATCAAAGGTCGAGCTCTTCTTGACTTTGTATTCTTCCATATTTGATATACTTTGCAAGCATGCAACATGTAAAACAGGTTATGGTGAATCATGAACATAAAATAATAAATGGATAAATGAAAATTTATGTTATTCTAATGCTAACGCTAACTATCTTACTCACGCATGCACAAGTGGATGGTCAAACAATGACTTGCAAACCATTTGATACATTGACTCAGAATAAGTGAATAAACAAGAAAATATAAGAAATGTACAAACTTGTTCAACACAATAAATTAAAGATTATTATATTAACCCAACATGTTTAAATACATCTATAGATAAAGAATATAGTCCAAAGATACATTCCAAGGAGAGGGACAACATAGATAATGAAAATAGTGTACAAAGTTCATAGTGTATTAAAGGGTTTGTTGCTGAGCCTATCTAGTATATCCTCTGGAAGTTTTAGAGGTGTGCATCAAGATTGGAGCGACTTATGAGTTTTTGTGTTCCTATAGTTATTTTGTTGCTATAGTTGGTGTTTTTGAAAGAAGAGAATGTAATTCTAGTGAATTTAATTGTTGTGTATTCTCTTGAGATGTTCATTGATGTTTCTTGATCTCATACTCTATGATTATGGTATGTCCATGTTGATCAATGTGCTCGTGATCAAATATTTTTCCTTTGCATGTTCGAGTTTTCATGTTCTTGGTTGACATGATGGTGTTATGTGTGTTTTCGATGTGTTGTTGATTCATGCTTTCACTATTAATTATCAGATCTAAGATTAAAGGTTAATAAGGTTAAATAAGTTTCAATTTTGTAACAACTGATTCACCCCCCCTCTCAGTTGTCTATCCTTGTTTTCCAATGTAGATATCTTCCATTTCAAAACACACAAAACAATATTCAACAGATAATCAATCATTATTCATTTGTATAGTGATTAATTTATCCCTATAGGAAACAAGTAGAGTATATAAAGAAAACTAACAAAGCCACTACTACCCCTATTTTGTATTTTGGTGTGCATTCCTTCCTCTCCCTAATCTTCTCTAATTATTTTGAAGAGACTAAGTGTTGTAACTAAACTATGGTTCATTCTATGTGCATGTAATTTTGATCTTGATAGAGAAAATTAAAAAAATATTAATCTACTCTTGTCAAAACACAAACAACACTCAGATTTAGTATAAGAGTCAACCAATCATAAGGAAAACATAATATGAAGATGAATTTTCTCAAATCTTGTGGTTGTAGATGCCCTTTTTAAATCTATGCAAAATATGGGAGGATAGACAAAGCTCATGAACTATTTGACACAATGCCTCAAATAATTGCAATCTCATGGAATACACTCTAATTAGAAAAGTCTCATCACTACCCTCATAACAATCTATCAATTTGTTTTAGTGTCTATTGTGTTATACCCAATTTGGGACATGGGGTATAACAAAATAGACACTAAAATAAAATGAGAGATTACAATTCTTTGAGACATTTTGTCAAATAGTTCACAAGCTTTTTCTATCCTTCCACATTCTGTATAAATTTTAAAAGCGCATCTACAACCACAACATTTGAAAAATTCATCTTCATATTATGCTTTGATGGATGTCTATACCTTGTTCCAAATCTCCCATATTAAGGAAACCAATAAGGATTTTGGTGAAGGTTGTGGAATTTTTCTTTGCATCGACCAATTGCATTTGTTTGAAAGTTTCTAAAAGCTTTTCAACAAATCCATTATGTGTTTATTCTAAAATCATTATAGTACACAATTTCACATTTATTTGGCTTTGCATCTACCAATTGTATTTTCTTGAAATTCCCTACAATATTTTCAATGTAGATCTCTTTTGTGGATATCTTATAGTCCTTGTAGTCCTTGTTTTTTGAAGAAACTATTACCATATATTTCTTATTTATGTTCTTATTTTGCATACATATTGTTTATAAGTTTGATATTACAATTAATAATATTAATTTTGGAAAGACATTAAAAGATTTTATTGATTTTAAAAATATATGCATCCCAATGTAAAAATGCCAACAATGAAAGCAATAATTGTAACACGTAATTTTTTATGTAGTATCCAATTCAAAGGATCATGTTATAATTTAGGGTTATGATTGGGTATTTAATTAGGGTTAGGATTTAGTGTTCAGGTTAGTGTTAGGTTTAGAGTTAGGGTTAGGGTTAGGAAAAATAATGTTAGGATTAGGGTTAGATTAGGGTTTATGTTATAATCTTGATTAAAAGTTGCTCGATGGTTATGTTTGGTGTTGTTGACTGTTGTGAGTGAACACGGTCGCCGATGGTAGGAATCAACGATTTCCCACCATCGCATGATCCAAAGATGCAGGATATTTAGTGATTGCGATATCAGGGGTGAGCGCCACGTGTCTTTCCTTGGAGATGCATGATGTGGTGGGCCCTTGGTGCTGAGATGGAGATTACTTCAGCCTTTTGAAGGCAACCATTCGATAACTTCTCAAACACAAGAAGATGTGATATTGGCCCAATTAGGAGAAGAAAAAAGAACAATGGAAAAGATTTAAAAGTTGATTCTCAACATGAGAATGTATTATACTCATGAGGTAATAATAATTAAAAAATAAAATTGAATGTTATTATTATAAGAAAAAGGATCTGTACATAGTGTGGACTTGTATAACTCGAGCCAATGATGTTCTTGAGGGAGAACTTAAAGAAAAATCAAATGATGTTAGCTTAGACTATATATATTTGTTTGTTTCAATCAACATGTTTTGTTGTGAGAAATGTAAAACTTAATGGAGGGTGTTGGAATATTAAGATTAACATTAATAAATTCACCTTACTAACTTGTTTATTTTTTTTATTAAATAATTAGTTATATTCTTATAAGATAGTAGTTCAAATGGGAAGGTATATTTGAAAGGCTTTGTAAAAGCCATATTGTAATATATTCCCAAATGAACTTTATGATATAATTATTATTTTGAGTGTGTTTGTGTGCAGATATAAGTTCTCTTGACTTTTCCAATATATTTTGTATGCTCTATTAACCATGACTTCATGATTAATTTTCCACTTTCGACACTACTTCTTACTAACTTTGCAAATGGCAATTTACTTCTACCTAAAACTTGTGGCAATTTCATTAATCTCTTGCTAGCTCTGGTGTTGAATTGGACTAGTTATGTCATCTAGGATTTTCTCCTCAATTTTTTTTACCTTATTCAAAATTTTTTATGATGGTTATACTTGTATTACCATGAATGGACATAAATTTGAGGATTTTGGGTGTTTTCATTCAATTTATCATGTTTTCCCCTTAGCTCCTACTTTATGTGTGTTTTTTATGGAAGCCTTTGGATATCTTTTGGCTAATAGTATTTCATGGAACCTTATTAAAGGTGCCACTTTTCGTAACTCTATAGCCCAACTATTCAATGGTGATTTTTCTAATGACTCCTTTCTCACTCTCTTGGAGGACAAACGTGACATTATTTAGGATATTCAATGCCTAGATATTTTCTGGAAAGCTTCAAGGTCAAATATATAGTGGCATAAAACTAAATGTTATAGGAAATCATTTTTAACCAAGCCCAATAGGTTCAATTACTATGGATAGAAGGGAGTTGATCATAAGGAAGTGTTGAGATTCCTAAGCATCTCTTTTACCTTTTAGGTTTCTCATTCCTCTTTAAGGAAACATATCATTTCTAGAGCTGAGAAAAATTATCATATTAAATTATGAAGCCCCTTTCTTTGGCAGGGAGATTCCATGTGTGTTCAAAAATTCTTGTTGCACACATTTCCATTACTCATGTTGCTAAGAACCTTGCAAATCCTCATATTTGAAGATTGAAAAAATTCAAAGGTATATTTTATGGCCTCCCTTTAACCAAGGAAAATGGTTTCACAAAGTATCCTAGGATTTTTATTATTTCCCTCATGAAAAAATAAGGCTTGGATTACTTTATATTCACTACTCTAAATGGCACCATAATAGGCTTTGCTTGCTTTATATTCACTACTCTAAATGGCACCATAATTTTAAATTTAATTAACATACTCTAAAACCTAACTAAACTAGGTTGTAGCTCATCAAATTGGACAAGTGAAAGGTCAATACAATGCCGATGAAGAGTTTGGAGCTAAAACAAGGTCAATACCAATGCCGAGGACAAGGTTGAGGGCACTCAGGGAAAATTGACAACCAAGGGACAATGAGTACTATAAGTTTGGCACCCCCATTCTCTTTAACCTGCAATTTTCATGCCTAGTTTCCAAAGATCTTCTTGTAAATTGCCCCCCCCATTCTCATAAAATGGTATAAGATAAGACATAAAAAATAAAATAGCTTAGTCTTTCACATTTTTATAGTGATTACTAGAGGCACATAGACCAATTCTTCATAATAGAAGAATTTGATCATACTTTTCCAATGATGGCATTATGTGAAAACCTTAGGTTAAATGAATAATTCCTAGCTAAGTTCTTGAAATCATATCCAACCGTATAAGAGAAGACCGCTGCTATGTGTACTTGGATAACATGGAGAAAGTCTCTTTGGGCTCTTTCATCAATCTACGTATTGTTAAATTTTAACACCTAAAAGTGAGAATGAAGAATCTTTCCTAGGATGGTGGCCAATATGCTTCTCAACACCTAGATTACAAAATCCTTGTCAATATCATTGCCATCACAATTAAACCTATTGCTTGAGATATAGTCATAGAGGTAAACAAATTGGCTTTCTTGATAGTAGATACATTCTACACAATTCAATCCTTGCATCGGAGATTGTTGAATGGGCCCAACAAACTACTCTTGATGCCCTTTCTATTAAGTTAAAATTTTGACAAGGCATATGATTGCATCAAATGTCCTTTCATATTATAAAAGGCTGAAATGGATTTATTTTCAACCCTAAATTATTATCACACATTCAAAATTACAAAATACCAGTTAATGAAGAACCTTCATTTGAAGGTGATGTCGTCATGACCTTTGAATGAAGAACCTTCATTCAAAAATGATGCCATGTCAAGACTTTCAAATGAAGGATTTTTTATTTTAAATATTTCATGTCCAAAATGCTTTATAAAAGGAACCTTGGTATGAAGGACCTTCAAATGAAGACCTTAATTCAAAGGTTCTTCATTAGAAGATCTTTCATATGAAGGTTCCTTTAATGCCATCCCATTATAGCTCTTAGAGTTGTTAGAGATATTTTTGTTTCCAAGTAGAGATTGGACCATCAAATAGTGTCACCATGACTCTACCAATATAACCATCAAATTGATAAACCTTGACTTAACAACCACAAATTCACAAGAAAATTGCCCCTGTCAGCCTTAGGGCATCAATTCAATGCCAAGTTTCTTGCTTTATAAGAACCCTAAATGAAATGAACCTCTATCATACCATGATGCACACCAATCCATCAAGTTACAGTTCCAAGATAGTTGGTGGATTGGTGGATGTCATTTCTATTTAGCCCTCAAACCCTTACATAGGCAAAACAGGGCAATCCCTGTAATCCGGTAAAGACATGCCACTCTAGTCATCAAAATTATTTACCAGTTCCTTAATATTCCTACTCAAATCATCAGGTAAGGCTTGAAAACCTTGCAGTGATTTTACAAAAAACTGAGTAGGCCTTAATGATTAGGGCCTGTTGTCTGCATCAAATCTAGATGCCTTATACATAACATCTAGGTCATTGGCCCTAGGGATCCACTTCTCAACTAAAGGAAAAACTAATTCCTGATCCCTAGTAATGTTCCTTATTGAATCTAAGAATAAAGAATATAAAGAATAAACTGATGGTAATCTACCATCAACTCCCTAATTCAAATGCCTTAAAACTGTGTCTACAACTTCATTTTGCTTGGCAACTGCTCCCTTCTCACTTGCTTTTAGAGTTGCCTGTAGCTCTCTAATCTTATTAAGCATTTGATTTTTGGTGGGATCTATAGAGTACTCAACCTCCTCTTCAACTAGCTCTAATGAAGGACTAGGAGCAAGAGTCTGGATGGGGGATCCAGGAGTAGAAACAATTGGAGAAGTTGGAGGTACTGATCTTGATGTAGAAGGTATGGCCAGGGTACCAGGAGCACTAGAAGACTCCCCCACATGTCTGTACTTCAACCTGTCTACCTCAGTTTGCAGCTCAACATTCCTTTGTTGTATTCTACTATACTCTCCAATAATGGGGTTATACTTCTCCATCAAACTTTTCTTCTCAACTTCTTCTCTTTCACCTATATTTTGGGCCAATTTGGCCACATTTACAGTCAAGTTTGTAGCTTCTGTAGTTGAAGTTTCAGAAGCTCTTTTGATTATTAACCCTCCCCTTAGGTTTGGGCTAATATCAGTAACATAGGGCACGGGCCAACCTAGACTTAGGAAGTAATAAAATTAGGCAAAATATTTAACTCAATTTATAAAAAGGGGCTTGGCCTAGATGAAACAATGAGACATAAGTCATTTTTATACCCACTCCAAAAAGGTAATGGCCAAATATATCTCACCCAAGGTTTTACATGGAACATTAGGATTTTTATGAAAGCCAAGCTAAAACCCAACCTTAGGTTCCTCCCAAATAATGTAACAAGCCAAGACAAGGGAAAAACATAAATGGAATTCAAAGAACAAGATTTTAAACTCCATCAAATCCACCATGATGCAAACCAATCCATCGAGTTACAGTTCCAAGGCAGTGGGTGGATTGGTGGATGTCATTTCTATTTAGCCCTCAAACACTTACACATGCACAACAGGGCAGTCCCTGTATTTGATTGTTTAATCCCACAAAACAATGATTGAGAACTTCAAAACAAATGAAAATGAAAGGGAACACATATATTTATCTACACCAATGATCTCAGAGCATTTCAAGCTTGTATGGATCCATACAACACAAAAGAACTTCGAAAAAATTGTAAAACACAAAAAATTGCTTCAGAACGTGGTATCTGATATGAAATTTTGGTATCAACTCCTCCAAAAATTGCAATGGGATGGGAATACAGTATGATACAAGTGGGATAAAAAATGCATCATTTGAAGCATCAAACCAATATGCAAAGATGAAAGAAAGTGCTAACCCCTCAAACTGAAAAAGTTTCTTTTAACTTTAAGTTTGTTGGGTAGCCAATTCTTTTAAGCTATCAAAACGTTGTTGTTTCAAATGACTATAAGCACTAACTTTCACCATTTGAAGATGTTGAAACCTTGTCATAGAGAATTAGAACATTGATGCGACCACTCATCCTACCTTAAAACATACCAAAAGTCTCCTAGCAATTAGACATAGGAAGATTTAAGATGACTTAAACATTTTTTATTGCCAAAGCATAAACTTATGATGACTTTACCAGGCCTAGTACACACTCCCTCCCCGTTAACCACTTAGACATATGGAAATTAAATGTAAATTTGCTGCTATTTTTAGTCATGTAGGTGTCCAATAAACCACTTGGTGGTGTTTCCCTTCAAGTTTATTTACTTGAATGAAGAGAAAAAGTCCTTTGATTACAATTAGAGAATACATTTGACACTTTGGTTGTGTAACTGGTGGACCATAGTCACATTTAACACTTGTTACAAAGTTTGGGAGTTAAAACGTTAAGTAGATTTGATTTGTGATGGAGAAATTTGGATGGTAGTAACAATAACTTGCAATCTATCAAGACTTGACTACCTTATAACCTGTCAAATTCTAGCGATGAAATGATAGATTAATCATAATGTCACCTTTGGATCACATCACCATGAAAGAACTTCATCCAACATCCTTATGAGTGCAGGTACCACAAAATAGGTATTTGTCAGATTTGTCTTCCTTGAGCGAGGGAAATTCAGGAAGAGAAGAGGAAAGCGAGACATGTAGTAGGTCTAAAAGAGGGATATCAACTAGAGGTCAAAAGATTAGAAAAAAATTCTGTAAATGCATGGAATTTTTTCTTGCTGAAGGGGGGTCATGTTCTTATGATGATGAGAGCATAGGCGACATCGAGGTGCCCTTGAGGTACAAACATCTATGAAAATAATGGGTACCCAAGGAACTTCCTCCAATAAACACTGATCTTTGTGTCAACGAGAGGATATATCGCATAGCACCATCGTCATTACATGGTTTGGGCCTATTTTGCATGGATGGCATAAAGGTCTATTACAAAAAAGTTACTGAGTTGATGGAGTATGTTGGACCCTGTTACAGTTACAAAGATTGGATGCAACTGTTTCGATGGGAGGCCAATGTTGGACCCTGTTACATTGATGGGAGGCCAAAAGCATCAGGGAATATTGCAGGGTTTATAAATAGTACAGGACCTGGGTCAACAAATAAGCAACCCAATCGTATATTCGAGGCACGAGAGGGAAACCGTGTATTCGTATGTACGATAAAATCAATAACTGCAGGGGAAGAGTTGCTAATCGATTACAATTTGAATCGCTTAGATACAAACACAATTACTATGGGGGTGGTATGTACTATATACCATTTTACCCAACCTCCAATTAATGACTCCAATATACCATTTTATTATTATGTTTTTTTTTGTAAGTCTATTGGTTTCATTTCGGTAATGTTTTTTATATTTAATTTTTGTCATAGCGGGACATTCATCATACAAGGAAGGCTCTGACCTAGAGCGCAGATCATGATCCATCTTCAGGCACTTCTATCCGATAGGTTTACCTCATTGTAATTGTACAAATAAGATACGAGCAAAATGTTTTATTATTATGTTTTTTTCATGAGTTTATTAGGTTAATTTCGATAATGTTTTTAATATTCTTGTTGCAGTCGGCTGATCGGGGAAAGGCACCAGTAGTACAAGAGAGCATCCATATGGAGGTGTAGTCACTATTATGTGATGATGACATCGCATTTTCCACAAACCTTGGATATGATGAGGAAGGCCCAAAAAAAATGCAATCAAAAAATCCTTCAGTTGGTATTCATAGTGCCTCAAACAAATGAGATAAGAGAAAGGGTTAAAATATTGTTTGAGCAAGCATAGAACTTCGAAGTAAGCTGTCATGAGATCTTAATTATAACATAAGTTCATTCATGGTTTTATATTTTGTACTCTTTTATGTCATGAACTAAAATATGTGTTGTTTTTACAGGATTATTTGCGTCCCCATCATGCTGCTAGCCATTATCAAGGTACTGCAAGTGTTTCCCGGGAAGTAGGGGACGGTACAAGTGTCAATCCTGATCTTCCTGCACATACAACACATCATCCAACCCCATCATCCATGCCTATATTATCGACTGAAATGTCTGCAACACATACCATGCAGGTATTCGATAGTCCACCCTCTGGCGGCGAACACATGCCACTACATGTGTCAGTACCTGTGGATGTAGAGGCCACTAGTCCTGGTGATGTTTTAGCAGCATTTCCTAGATCTTCCCGTATTACTAGTACGGGAACATTGCCGGTCATATTTCTGGTGACTGAGGATTTCCTTCCCATAAAGATAGAGAAGGTCCTAGGTACTTTAAAATGTTTTTATTATTATTATATATAATCAAATTGAAATTTACTTATTGATCACTCTTTATAGACTAATGATCCCATGATCATTTTGCAGGAAATGATGTATTTTATAAACATCTAAGTGATATTACATTGGAGCTCTTCGGGCCCACCATACGTACACGGTGGAATGCCCAAAATCAAGATTTAAAAGATGAGCTCATTAATCGTTTAGTTGTGTTCTTTGGTGATAAAAAATTCAACCGAACCAAGGTCCTTAAGAAAGTTGGTACCTATCTAAAGTATGTGAGGGACCAATATAGGTCACATTTAGAGAAGAACAGAAAGTACGAGTGTCCCCCCATGATTTCAGAAAGGGAGTGGAAGGACTTGGTGTCGGATGGAAAGGAGAAGGCTGAAAAGAAGAAAGGAAAGATACCATCAGGGCAAGGAAGGTATGTGATACTATCAACAATTTAATTATATACTGATTACTATTTCTTTTTACATAATCTAACGTATTTCAAAATTTTCATAGGCTGCCCGACACATCGAAGGCAACAAAGGCAAGACTAGAAAAACACGGGCAACACAAACTTTTCTTTGGTGGTTATATGAAAATAGCCGCACGATTTGTAAGTATCAATAAATGAAATATTGCATCCAAATAATAAATTGCAAAAAATTTTGGTTTTATCACACCATAGAAGCAAAATTCATGATCGCATTCAAAAATGTAGGGCTTTGATTTCAACATAGTGCCCATAGAAGAGGACCTGAAGATTGCCTTCCACCAAGGCTATGGAGCCATGTCTGAACAACTAAGAGTCTTGACTAGGAAAACACAATCTTCCACTGCATCCAACATGCAGGTAAATAAACTCAATAAAGTTTATTTCAAATTGAATACTTATGCAATCTGTTCAATATTAATTTTCACCATAATAATGTGCCTATTTGTTTTACATAGATAAGCAATGATAATACTACACATGATATTGGAATGCAACCTGGTGAGGGTGGAGCACAACCTACCGATGAAGGCCATGGTGTGCATCCCAGTACTGGATGTATTCATGTGCTATACAAAACGCAGTATGGATTAATACAATTAAACATCTTTAATTGCATTTGGTGTATTAATCAATGTAACATTTCGTGTTTCAACTTTAGAGCATGTAGAGTGTGATCAACATGTTGAGCATGATCAGGCTAGACAAGATCAGGAACATGAGGTGGCTCCATCAGGTAAAGAGGACCACTCTAATGTTCTTTTAAACATATTTAATTGCAATTGGTGTATTGATTAATGTAATCTTTCCTGTTTCAACTCCAGATCAGGATTTAGAGGGTGTTCAGCATGTTGAGCATGAGACTATAAGATAATATTAGGAACATGATGTGGCCCAATCAGGTAAAGAGCACCACTTTGATGTTCTTTTAATTAATGAAATACATGTAACAATAATAATAAAACATATAAATTTAACATTTCTTTGGTATTGCAGTAGACCCCCCCTTGCAGCCGCGTCCACATTGTGAGTACATGACTACGCATACATTAAGATCATGAGTAGAGCTCAGAACAACTCAAGGGGGGACAAATGATTTTGAAAACGATACTCCACTTTAGCTTTTTTTAGCTGCAAAAAAGAAACAAAAAAAGTGATTGTAATCATATTATGACAACCATATTTTTGATAATATGTAAAAACTGGAAAAATGAAATATGTTAATGAATGAATGTGAATATGTTAATGAATAAATGTTATATGTTAATGAATGAATGTTATATGTTATTAATGGATGAATGAATGAATGTGAATATGTTAATGAATGGATGTTATATGTTAATGAATGAATGCTATATGTTATTAATGAATGAATGAATGATTAATGTTATATGATCGGGTATGGGGAATTGAGAGTGATGTGAGGTGGGGGGGATGGGCCAAATGAGCTTCCACCTTCATGTGGTTGGCCCTATTAAGTAGAGAATATTAAACTATTCTCAAAACAAAGAGAAGCTCAATAAGGTAAGTAATGCACTTTTCAATATAAGAAATGCATCGTTTGAAGCATCAAACCAATATGCAAAGATGAAAGAAAGTGCTAACTTTTCACTATGAACATTGTGTTGTGTGTGGATTTGGTTTCAAAGCTCTGTTTATTTTATTTTCTTTTAGTGGTCTCTAAAATTTGGCTTTTGTGCATAACAGGTTAGTGGAAAATTTGATAGCTCTGAAGGGTTTAGAGGCTCGATTGAGATAGGTACATGGATATTTGGATCTTGTTTTTGATGGAAGGCTTCAATAAGGCAAGTAATGCACTTTTCAATATAAGAAATTCATCATTTGAAGCATCAAACCAATATGCAAAGATGAAAGAAAGTGCTAACTTTTCACTATGAACATTGTGTTGTGTGTGGATTTGGTTTCAAAGCTCTGTTTATTTTATTTTCTTTTAGTGGTCTCTAAAATTTGGCTTTTGTGCATAACAGGTTAGTGGAAAATTTGATAGCTCTGAAGGGTTTAGAGGCTCGATTGAGATAGGTACATGGATATTTGGATCTTGTTTTTGATGGAAGGCTTCAATAAGGCAAGTAATGCACTTTTCAATATAAGAAATTCATCATTTGAAGCATCAAACCAATATGAAAAGATGAAAGAAAGTGCTAACTTTTCACTATGAACATTGTGTTGTGTGTGGATTTGGTTTCAAAGCTCTATTTTTTTAATTTTATTTTAGTGGTCTCTAAAATTTGACTTTTGTGGATAACAGGTTAGTGAAAAATTTGATAGCTATGAAGGGTTTAGAGGCTCGATTGAGATAGATACATAGATATTTGGATCTTGTTGTTGATGGGAGGCTTCAATAAGGTAAGTAATGCACTTTTCAATAGAAGAAATGCATCGTTTGAAGCATCAAACCAATATGCAAAGATGAAAGAAAGTGCTAACTTTTCAGTATGAACATTGTGTTGTGTGTGGATTTGGTTTCAAAGCTCTATTTTTTTATTTTATTTAGTGGTCTCTAAAATTTGACTTTTGTGCATAACAGGTTAGTGGAAAATTTTACAGCTCTGAAGGGTTTAGAGGCTCGATTGAGATAGATACAAGGATATTTGGATCTTATTGTTGATGGGAGGCTTCCACTTAACCATGAAAATTTTTACCACCTGCAAGTATGCTAAAATATCTCTACTTACATTCATTCAACTTACTATAATATAATATCTGACAAAAATCTCTTTTTCATTATACTTAGATGGATTTTCATGCCCTGTTCCAAAGCACATGTTTTAAAATAGGCAAGAAGGATGTTGGAAAGGGTTAAGGAATTTGGCTTTACACCCGCCAATTGCATAGTTTACTTCATTCATCTAGCATATTGCCAATGCGTTTCACAATTGTTTGAATCATATCCTATAATTACAGAACTAGTAAAATTAAAATATGTAAGTTTCAAATATGGCATTACATATCTTTCTATGAATTTTTGAAAGAAAATATCAAAATGGAGAAGAATTAAAAAAATAATCTGCATAATTTCTAAGAGATCAGGGAATTGTTTTGCAGAGTTATTTTGAATATATTTAAGACAAAATTAACTTATACAGATTGAAGCAGAATATCGGTAGTCTAAAATCACCAGTCAACACATCTTAGTAGTATCTCAATTCAAGAGAACTAGGTCCACTATCCATTAGCTAGTAAAACAAATAAAATCAATTCATAAGATTATTCTGTTCTAATAGGGTTGACTGGTTGCTTGTTTCTTTTTGATTGTTAGGAAGTCGTCAATATACACTTGGTTTTCCTACCTTCTCTTGCCTCGTGGCCAGAGAATTTCTGCAGAAGGCATCAAAGTAACCTTCAAGATTGACAATGATAATGAGTACAAGGTCAGTATAACTTAATGCTACTTGGGTATGATTTTATTTGTTCAAGACCAATTTAGATTCATTTTCTGCTCACACTACTTTTATTTACATTTATGTTTTGGTAATATCCATTTTCATTTACATTCATATTCTTCTATACATATTGTGTTTACAATAATGTTTTCCTTAATTTAATCTAGGGGAGAGGACCCAGTACCTGAGCAACTTTCAATGTCATGCTGTTAGGATTTACTGTGAAGCTAATCCAAAGTTTTTCATTGTTGCTCAAGGCCATATTGCAGTGTTTTCTCTAGGAAGCCCACATGATCCCCATCAGGTATCTTCTTTTTGTAGTCTCTAAATTTCTTAGAATAAATCAACAACCAGTTTGTCTAAATGTGGCTCCTTGTTTACACATTAATATCTATTTTGGCAGCAATGGATAATAGTGGATTCATGGGGTCTTAAAGAGAAGGCTCTCAAACATGGAGATCAAGAGTGAGACCAGTTAAAACCATTCATAATCATGCTCATATTGTTTTATTGACTGTCTAAGAGCTAAGTATCCAGGATAACATTTTGTATTTTTCTATTGAATTTCCAGAGAGAATAATTTTGGGTTTGCAATCCTATTTTTTAGTACACTAGCTAAGTATCCAAGATGCAATGCAGGTACTTTTCTCACCAAATTGCTCATTTTCCACAAATTTAGATTCTAGTGCGTAGTTTAATATTCACTAGTTTGATTTTTTCTTTTTTAGCAAAATTAGAATCCAGTTCATAGGTTGTGCTTGCTGTCCATGACAGTCCCCTTGATCTCATGACTCATCATAGGTTTTATATTTTGGTCCAATTGTTGATCAACATCAAATGTGGCCATCATAATATCATCCATAGCCTCCATATTCTACAATTATTCATTGCTCATTTCTCATACATAGTAGCCAAATAATGCAGGCCTAGAGCTTGGACTGCAGATGTATGCAAAAAATGATAAATCCCTACCTATGTAAGCCTAATTAAACAGAACAACTGACATGTTGTTTGATATTTTAAACTATCATATGACTATCCTTTTTCTACCTTGTAAACACTTACTCAATGCATACAATAATTTATTGAAATGCAAAGTTGAATGGCCTCTTAACTCTTGACACTAATGTCATTGCATTTGTCATAAATGGGTTAATCATATTTTATAAATCTATTTTCATAATGAAGTCTTCCAATCTATCCTTTAAATCTGAGCATTGATGACAATCCATCTTGTCTTTTACTACCCCTATTAAATGCTCATGGTCTTGGCACATAAACTTTCTCTCTTTGATTGACCTATCCTTATGTCCTATCATTATACCTATGGATGCACTTTGGAGCCTCCTACTACTTTTATATATCACCCAGAATCACCCCGATAACTATTTTGATCCATTTGTATCTTCATCGATAAGGGATCATGTATTGCTAGGATATTCTATAGTTTCGCCAACATGGTGAGTCTCCCCGATGATTATTCTTTCGATCTCAACTATGTCACTAAGATTCCTGCCAATGCAATCTTATCGGCATCACATAGCGGGTTGGGTAGACATTCAAAACTTACTCTGATGGTATATGTCTTGCCGATATGCTTCCCCCGTGCTTCGTCGATGAGACAAGATGTGTATCTCGCTGATGAAACGTCATCGCTGAAACAAAAATCCACTCCTCCCTATATATCTTCTTAGACAATTTTGATCGCTGTAATAGTCTTGATCTTTCACCGATATGCCTACATTTGCACGATTAGTTTTTTTTTTTTTTAAATTGCATTGTTCCGTCGAAATCCACAAAAAGCGTCTGACGATTCTGCAATGCATCCGACAAACTTTCGCCATAATGAGTTGCTTATTTCATCACACGTTCAATGAACTTATGTTGTTAATTTGACGGTTTTGCAAAGTTATGCCGCCCGTGCTCCCGGTACTATTCGTCGCTAGAGCGATGAAACTATCGTCTCGGTTCCGACGAATGTATGTCGCTGCTCCGATGCTTCAGGGAAGGTATGCCGCCCATGGTCCGGCCACTGTTCGTCACATGATTGACGAAGAGGGCGTCACGGTTCCAATGAGCATGCATCGTGAGGTCGACGTTTTAAAGTCCATCGAGATGTGGACGAAAATTGAGCGATGACGCCGATTTATGCGATTCGTCGGGCGGCCCACAATAGATCATCGAGATTCCGACGAACAACCGTCAAAAATTGGGGTCAAATCATGTAGTGCCAAAGTATTTGATTAATATTGATGATGAGATTTTTCAGCATATGGAAGGTAAGATTTCAACGCGCACTTGTAGAAGATATGCTGATAAGATTTGGGAATGATTCTTTCAAAGGCTAAATGAGACTGCAAGATTTCAACTATTTGTTGAAATGATGCGGGGTGTAAAGTATAGGAACATCATGAAGACTCTTGGGTTGAGAACATCGAATGCATCGAGTGAAGACACTATTGTGAAGAATCTAATGGATGCTTATGGGAGTTTGGGTAAGACCTCATGCTCAAAGGATAGTAATGTCACCTGACGTGTCATTACATCAAATTTGGTAAGTTGCCAAACAAAGAGAGCTCATCTAATTAAAAAGACTAGTGAAAAAACAAGAATTAGTAGAATTTTTTTATCAAGAGCCATTCAAAGGTGGAAAAGAATTAAGGGCAATGATTCAAATGAATTATGGGCATTCTCAGGGAGACTATCACGAAAAGATAAAGAAGTTGTTGAAGCCTTGAGAACACTAATTGAATAGTATTGGAAAAATAACACAAGGCCATCTCTGAATCAAAGGGATGTGGTAAGAAGGAGAATTGGTAGTCGAAATTGTGAGCCACATCCAAAGTATTTTTGGATATGACTCAAACCCATTTTTTTCAAAAATTTGAGAATAATTATACTCAAATTAGTATTTCTCAAAGATTTTTTGAAATGCTTAAACCTTTTTATGTCAAGATAAATCACACAAGCACTACTTGTTGTTGTAGACTACATATTGAATTTTCTAACCAGTATGATGTTTATTGTTCTATATGTTTAGATTTGCATACTAACGATGTTTTATAGGATTGTGGCATACAAGCCTCACAAAAATCTTCAAGAGAGTTCTTATCAATTTTTTAATGTGAAATAGAGTATGGCCGGATATTCTATCGGACAACATGCTTGGATGGTTCATGCGAGCGTTGCTGTGGCTTCCAGCGTATGCCAATATGTCAACATATGGAAATAACAGATGAGGTGGGACAAAAACTAGTAGAGTTCGGGAAGTATAAAACAATGGTATATGCTACAAAAGATGAGTCTCAAGTAAAAAGGTGTGAGTTGGTTATTGAGAAGATTCCAGTGTACCAATTTATGACCACATTTCATGAAAATATACTATTTGAGTATGGAATGCATACCCATAGAGCCTAATGGTTGGACACCTTTCCAATTGGAAGCATAGTATCCATGGTTGAATTTGTGGAGAACTACACTCTACAGCCACAACATGAGGTGCAGTCACAATATTACAACTCCACACAAGTTTCGATATTTATGCACATAGCATTCATTCATGAATCTAATAGTACAGATGAGCAAAGGAAGGTATTAAGGGAGTACCACTTTTACATTAGTGATGATCGCACACATTCTCCAAAGTTCGTGCAAGGTTTTTTCCAGATGTTCTATAGTGGTTTGGCTCAGAGGGGCATAAACTACGATCAAAATATAATATGGTGTAATAACTATGCAACACAGCTCAAGAAATCACAAATGATCTACTGGTTGTGTAGGATGCATGTCATTACAGGTGCTCAAAATATGTGGAACTTTTGTGAGGCCAAACATGGAAAGGGGGAGCATGATGGTGCAGGAGCATTCGTGAAAAGAGAATTAGCACTAGAAGAGTTAAAGTATAAAGACAATGCAAATTTGATAGATGCAAAATCAATCGTCAAGTGGTGTAATGCTTTTATGGGTTCAGGTAATGAAGGTATGTCTTTAGTTCACATATTTTTTTGGTTGATGGATGATATTAACATTGCACCATATGAATACTGTTGTACACTAACATGATCGAGTGAGGTACACTCTTTCCTTAGCTCAAATGCAGGTTCATGGAGTATCGATACACGAAAGATGGCATGCTTTTGTTCTTCATGTACAATGCAAGCCTAGAATGATTGTGAGTCAGGGGAGTGGGTTGACAAATTCTTCACAAGTTATCTTAGCCCACTTCACACGTATCGCCCTCTGATGGCATTGGAACTGACACAAATGGAAGCATCGGTTGACTTTGACCATGTATCAGATCTAGTTCAACCAGGTGATATATCTACTTGCTTAGTTGTTTAATTTCCATATCATTATCTTACTTTGTACTATATTCGTAATGTTGAAAAATTTCAAAAGATTTTCTGCACATATCAATGTAGGGCATGTTTATGCAGTTATTGCAGATGAAGACAATGAAGAGGGAACATACTATTACTTGTGTCATTGTGTTGAGGCCAAAAATAAATTGGAGAAAACATTGAATACCCTGCAAAATTAGTTGTGGTTACTAGAACATGGCTTAGAAAGTACCCACATTCAAGTGTTAAACATTGGCTGTTTCAGGACTTTGACATGCATCGTAAGATTCTTCATTACTTGAACCTTTTTGTGGAATCCAATATTCATTTGACCAAATATGGGGGTAAACCTTTGAACAAGACCTTGTGGAAGGTTTGTGAGTCTACCATGAGGCTATACTTGACACAATAAAGAGTAGAGTAGACCCAGATGGTTCGTTGGATTAATTTGTAAGTATATGCACTTTGGTTCTTATTAATTTATACTTCTGTGTACATTAATTTGTTTGATGCCAATGCTATCATCTTCCTTTATAGTGATTGGTGTCCCCTTGCAAAAAATGCAGATATATGAGCCATCCAAGAGAATGTTAGCCAAAAAAGCAATGTAACATCCTTATTTTGATGATCTTGACAAATCTCAATCAAGATTTTAAGCCATTAGAAAAGTGTGTGCAAAGCTTGGTGAGGTAATTTCAAGTTATTCATTTGAAGTTAACCTTATCATGAGCAACTATGATGTAGACATTATGAGAGCATCTGAAATTTCAACTTACTATATTCATGAAAGGTGTTGTGTGCAATAGGTATGTTGGAATTCCCAGTGAAGATTTATGATCAGGAGTGAGTAAGTTGTGAACCCTGCATGCCTATCTGTAAGTGCCTTCCATCTATTTTTATTTAATTTTCATTTTGGATGCTCTTTATTTTTCTCTTTTACTTTGTGTATTTGTAAGTAAACTACTAAAAATTGATTGATCTCTCATTGCAAAAAATGTTGATTTAAGAGCCATCAAAGAGAATCTTGACAAATCTCAATTTTGATATCAAGCCATTATAAAAGAGCGTGTGAAGCTTAGCGAGAGAATGTCAAGTTACTCAATTGAAGTTAGCCTCATAATGAGCACTTATGATGTAGACATTTAAAGAGAATCTTGAATATATGAGTGACATTGTAAAATATTTTTGAGAACAAAGTGCCTGAGGCATTGTAATAAGATTTAGTTACATAATGACAAACTCTCAGATCCACAATTGTAATAAGATTTACTTACATAATGACAAACTTTGAGGCATTGTAATAAGATTTTCTTACATAGTGCATCGTTGGGGCAGCAATGTACCCAAACCCTCAGATCCGCAATTTTTCTTAGGAAAAACTCACTCCACTATTCCAAACCAAAACCCTTATTTTATGCAATATTTTATCAAACCCTAGGGTGAAACCTTATTTTTCATACCCTTTTCCATCAAAATCTACACAGCAGCATAAAAAACCCCATAAAAATTATTCCATTTCACTTATAAATTTCTTGTCTAATCCTACAAGATAGCATTGGGCCCCTCTAGAAAAACCTCTCTCGGTTTTGCTTATCTCAGAGTGGTTTTCCCGTGGCGGTAGATTTTCACTTGATGGAAAAACTATCAAAATCATGTTGTGCAAAGTTGCAAAGTGGTGCAACTTTCATTCTGCAAATTTTGTGACCAAGCGGACTATTCCAACACATTCGTATAGGTATTTTTATGCTAGGCATGGTCCTCTTTCACACCGAAACACGTGAAATCACTCTGAGCTATGTTCCACCAGATCAATCCCTTAAAGGTCCAAAGTCCAAATGGCTTTAAACTTCAGCATGCTATTACTTAGATACCGTGACACTTAGAAAATTATCATGTGTTCCTATAGGATCATGTTGGCCCCCTTTATAGAAACCTCTCTCGGTTTTGGCTATCTCGGAATGGCTTTCCCGTGGCGGTGGATTTTCACTTGATGGAAAAAGTGTCAAATTCAAGTTGTGCAAAGTTGCAAAGTGGTGGAACTTTCGCTCTGCAACTTGTGTGACCAAAATAACTGCTCCAACATGTCTGATAGGTATATTTATGCTAGGCATGGTCTTGTTTTGCACCGAAACACACGGAATCGCTCCGAGCTACATTCCACCAGATCGATCCCTTAAGGGTGCAAAGTGCAAAATGGCTACAAACTTCAGCATGATATTAATTGGATACTGTGATGCTTAGAAAATTATCATCTAATCCTACAAGATCATGTTGGGCCCCTCTAAAATAACCTCTCTTGGTTTTGGCTATCTCAGAGTGGTTTTCCTGTGGCAGCAAATTTTCACTTGATGGAAAAAGCATCAAATGCAAGCAGTGCAAAGTTGCAAAGTGGTGCAACTTTCATTCTGCAACTTGTGTGACCAAGCAAAATGTTCCAACATGTATGAATAGGTATTTTTATGCTAGGCATGGTCCTCTTTCACACCGAAACACATGGAATCGATCTAAGCTATGTTCCACCGGATCGATCCCTTAAGGGTCCAAAGTGCAAAATGGATTTAAACTTCAACATGTTATTACTTGGATACTGTGATAGTTAGAAAATTATCATCTAATCCTACAGGATCATGTTGGGACCCTCTACAAAAACCTCTATTTTTTTTGGCTATCTCATAGTGGTTTTCCTGTGGCGGCGGATTTTCACTTGATGGAAAAAGCATCAAATGCAAGCAGTGTAAAGTTGCAAAGTGGTGCAACTTTCATTCTGGAACTTGTGTGACCAAATAGAATGTTCCAACACATCCGAATAGGTATGTTTATGCTAGGAATGATCCTCTTTCAAATTGAAACACGTGGAATGGCTCCGAGATATGTTCCACCGGATCAATCCCTTAAGGGTCCAAAGTGCAAAATGGCTTTAAACTTCAACATGCTATTACTTGGATACCGTGACACTTACAAACTTCTCATCTGATCCTACAGGATTGTATTGGGCCCCTCTACAAAAAAATCTCTCAGGTTTGGCTATCTCAGAGTGGTTTTCCCATGGTGACGAATTTTCATTTGATGGAAAAAACATCAAATGCAAGCAGTGCAAAGTTGCAAAGTGGTGCAACTTTCGTTCTGCAGCTTGTGTGACCAATTAGACTGTTCCAACACGTCTGAATAGGTATGTTTACGCTAGGCATGGTCCTCTTTCACACTGAAACATGTGGAATGAGACTGAGCTATGTTGCACCAGATCGATCCCTGAGGTTGGAGGAGTCTAAAGTTGTAAATTTGTAAGTTGCTTAAAGCAACAAATTTGAAATGCAATGGTTACTTGTTTTGAAAGTTGGTTTTTAGTTACTTGAGGGGGTGGATCAGTTATAGAAGGGTGTAAAACACTATGTAAAGCCTCGAGAGGCTCGAATGGAGGTTGTTGATGAACTTTTAGAGAAGATATAATAAGAATTATTCACACTGTTCTCTATTTTTTTAATTTTTTATACAAACTTACTGATCTCGTACTTGGTATGACCTCCAACTTCTTGTATAGTCTCAAGGTTGACATGGATTGAAAGAGGTCTGATTTCACAAGAACCCATCTCTCATGATAATTAATGGCCCACTTAGCACTCATTGCATCTAGGTGATGCTCACAGAGGTGAGGCACTAGGCCTTCTCGGGAGGTCACCCATCCTAGTACTACTCCAGCTCAAGCACTTAACCACAAAGTTTTTTCCCCAAGGCTAAGCCCACTCAGCTTGCAACCCCATTTGCAAAACCTTCAACAAGTGTTGTTTCTTATGAAACATTCATTATAGAGCCCCTTTAGCTTATCAATTGATAAGTAGGAGGTATTTTCTACAATGTGTCAAATTGTGATATTGCTATCAGGATTCAATTGTGTAGTTTTCAATTATAAAAGAGAATAAGAAGGGAAGATCAGGATAATCAATTAACAGACTTATTTTTATTATTGAATTACATTTGCGGAAATCGGGACAATTAACCTTCTTGTGGGCTTAGGGTTGAAAGATTTGATCTACAACATGTTCCACCATTTCTTTAGTAGGATCAAGAACACACATAATGAAGGTGTGTTTTTAGCCATGAAAGATTATGGTTCGAACTATCTAGAAGAGTGATGTTTTATCTCAACCAACCATATCTATACTATGGTTTGTTTAGAAGCAAGGATGGGTTCTCTCTTCATCGGCATATACATTATTCTTCGATGTGTTCACACCAGTGTTACAAGACTTGGACTCGCCTCAGACTTGACAAGCCAATTTTTTACTTAGACTCAGGCTCAGAGCCCAGACTCGACAAATAGAAAAACCTAAGAAATTCAAAGATTTTTAAGGATTTAAAACTTGTTTCATGCACCCTTTAATAAATAAACCTTAAAGACACAATATCATTATCAAATAGAAATTACTATGATCCCATACACAAACATACATCAATCACATAAGTATAAGTGCAAATTTTAGTTGAAGGAAAGAAAACATTTAGATATATAAATATTGTGATATTGCTACCAGGATTCAATCATGTAGTTTTACAAGTCAAACTCATTGACCCATGATTCATGAGTAGTGGTTCACAAGAACCCATCTCTCATGATAATGAATGGTTCATAAGGAGGAAGATAAATCTTCATACATTTCTTCTATCACAAATGAGATAAGTGCTTGGTTTCATGAAGGTCATGAGGCAACCATTAATGGGGAGTGGATACATGAAGAACCAATGGAGAATGATAATGGCTTCAGACCTGCTATAAAGGATAACTTTTTTCATTTCAACGATGGAAGATGTTTTTGGTTTGAATACCAGAACAAGCCTATGAAGAATGCATGTGAAACTTCTTTGGACCTTGAGGGTGTTCTTACTCCATCTCAAGGATCATGCATTGAGGATGACATAGATCAATGCTAGGGCTAACCAATTAATAATTATACACATGAATAATTCAAGCATGTACATGTCAATAAGGGAAGTACAAGTACTCAAAAACACGTAAGCCTCAAAAAGTATACACACGAATACATAGTATACACAAATTAAAACAAAGTATATGCACAGATAGAAGGTATACGCTTGAAAACATGTAAGCCACAAAGTATAAATTCAAACACACGTAAGTCACAAAGTATACATGTAAGTTGTAAAGTATACACTTGAATACACATAACTCATATCTATTGAACCGTCAATTTAGAATGCAAATATGGATAGACATCGATAAAAGATATTTGTATTAACCAAATAGCCATGTAGGCATACATCAATATATGTCGATATAAGTATGAAATATATGTACAAAATAGCCATATAGGCTTACGAGAATGCTATATAGGCATACAATGTCAAATATGTCCAATAAAAAATATGTACAAAATTGCCATGTAGGCATAAAACAAAGGGCTTTGGAATCAAAAGTCAATGCTCTCCATGCTTTGGAAATAAAATCTTTCCCTTTCCTTTTTGATCGGATGGCGATAGGTTTGTCACTCATTTTTGTTGTGCTTGAGGAGTGCTCCTGCTACTCCTCCCAGGGTTTAGTTCATTATGAAGTTTTAACTGTTACAATAAGAAGTAAAGACATGAATATATATAAATTACATTATAAAAAATGATATATTTGACAAAATAATCACTTACCGCCATCTCACGATCTCTCTCCATAAGGTAAATATTCTCACGCCCATGCTCAGGCATGATCAAGCCCTGTATAAACCATACAAATAGAAATTAAACTATGTGAATCAATAATGGTTTGATTTTTCACTAACTAACATCTATAACAACAAATGTAAATTTAAATTTAATAATTTTCCTCATACCTCTCCTATCAGAGCCATCGAG
The DNA here is from genome assembly GCA_007115665.2 of Sequoiadendron giganteum. Classification (NCBI taxonomy): domain Eukaryota; kingdom Viridiplantae; phylum Streptophyta; class Pinopsida; order Cupressales; family Cupressaceae; genus Sequoiadendron; species Sequoiadendron giganteum. The sequence goes on from CM021109.1 coordinate 109,294,583, forward strand.
GATTGTATAGCATATGTCACACCAATATCCATTGTCCTCATCACATTCAGAAGTGTATCGTCGTGCAACATCTGAAAATAAAACAACAAATTATACAAGATAATCAACAATGTGCATATAAACTACACAAATATATTAAGTACTTGATTCATTAGCTAAAATCTTTATTCTATTACCTCTATGTAGGTTTGAGTAAATCCACCACCACTGGGAAGTGTTCCATCAAAACCTCTAATATTAGTCTATTCAACATCCAAAATCGCATATTGAATTACCATTCGTAAAACAATGCCATTAACATGCAATAAATTTATAATTGTTTACTAGTTACATACCCTAGCGATAGGTGTTCTGTAGAAATAAGTTGGTGGGGGGCCAGTGTATCCAGTCTCAACACTGTGACCCTGCAATTTTATTAAAATCATAAAACATTTTTAGTTAATCTTGCATTTCAAAATCAAAATTTAATAAATTAAATTCAATGAACATGCACTAACTTTTACCTGACTATCAATGCCATATGCCTGATACAAAATGTTAGTTGCCCTCTCCATCTCCATAGTTGCAGATGAATCTTGCGTACCAGTCTCTTGAGTGTCGGTGGGGTATATGAACAAGTAGCCCCACAAGATTGACACACATGTGTTTGAAGGCCACCACTCGAAGACTCCCCTGGATGGCGCTGTAGAATAGGGCTAGTATGATGGATGACACTCTGGGTCAAAGTGTTGATCGCCTGCAATGTCTCTACGTCAACACTTTCCTTCATGATGGAAGGCATAACAACGTGCTCATGAGGTGGCCTAGTGAGAGCTCATCTACGTTGTTGTGTAGGATCCGGTTGTGCACCAGGTCTATCCTGAGCTGCCCCCCCACCTCTCCCCTAGAAATCCCTGATATCAAAATAATTTGGGATCTTGTTCAATATGAACTCACTATATAGTTTCCTAAGGAAATGTTGTGGGACCTCGCAATTGTTGCACTGTGGGTAATCGAAGACCATGTACCACCTATCATAAAACTGGTCCCTAATCTATTGGTGGTGGCAACAATGGATAGGAAACCTCTTTGCATTGAGGGTAAGAATTTGATTTGTGCATGGGTCGGTGAATAATGAGCACAAATCACCTTTTGTAATTTCTAAATTCTTTAAATCCTTGTATGATAGTTTATTTGAATAATAATCCCTAGCTGCCCACCTCCTATCTTGCCATCTAGTTAATTGTTTGATAATTGAATCTACATTTTTTAACATGGCGGGTGCATGGAAATGGGTAGCAATTCCGTGGACACCCTAAAACAAAAAAGTTGAAAACCATAGCACGAGCGCGTTATAACGTGCTTGCATTATGTCTTCCGTTAAACCTAGGCAAGGTCCCAATGGCTACAACTACAAAGCCATAACACGAGCGCATTATAATGCACTCGCGTTATCGACTGTTAAAAGAAAAAAAACAAATGCAAATCTCTCATTTTCATTTCAACTGGTTTTTTTGTGTACCCGGGACCAAAAACCCCAAAATATCACGCTCGCGTTCGAGGAGAAGAATTTCTTTGCCAAGAATAAGAATTTCTTCACAATAATGGCACCACGATGATGAGGAGCTATAAGAGGTAAGGATTCTATGCTTTTTGTTTTGAATTTGTTAGTTTTAGGTTGAATTTCATATCTATTTGTTTGAATTTTTAGGAGATGTAAATCAACCTGCAAACCCTCAAAATCCTCAACAGGAGGACCAACCAAATCCTCAAGATCAAAATCAACCACAACATCAACCTCCTGCACCAATCACTCAACCCCCTCTTGGCACTCAGCAAAATTTAATGAGTGAAATTGAGAACAACAAAAAACAGATTGAGGATTTGATCAATAGGTTGAGTGATCCAAATGGTTCAACCACAAAAAGAATGACCCTAGCAAATTCCTTGAAAGATATGTTAACAAACGTAGATTCAATTAGCAAACAAATAACTGGATGGGAAGATAGGAGGCAGGCGGCTAGGGAGTATTATGCAAATAAACTATCATACAAGGATGTGAAAGATTTAAAAATAACAAAAGGTGATTTGTGCTCATTATTCACCGACCCACGCACAAATCAAAATCTTACCCTCAATGCGAAGAGGTTTCCTATCCATTGGTGCCACCACCAACAAATGAAGGAGCGATTTTATGATAGGTGGTACATGGTCTTCGATTACCCACCGTGCAAAAATTGTAAGGTCCCACAATATTTCCTTAGGAAACTATACAGTGAGTTCATATTGAGAAAAATCCCAAATTATTTTGATATGAGGGATTTCCAGGGGAGAGGTGGGGGGTCAACTCAAGATAGACCTGGTGCAGAGCCGGATCCTACGTGGCAAGGTAGACGAGCTCTCGCTAGACCACCTCATGAGCACATTGTAAGGCCTTCTGTCATGAAGGAAAGTGCTGACGTAGAGACATTGTAGGCAATCAACACTTTGACCCAGAGTGTCATCCATCATACTAGCCCTATTCTACAGCACCATCCAGGGAAGTCTTCTAGTGGTGGTCTTCAAACACATGTGTGTCAATCTTGCGGGGCTACTTGTTCACATGACTCCACCGAAGTTCAGGAGACTGGTACGTAGGATCTGTCTACAACTATGGAGATGGAGAGGGCAGCTGACATTTTGCATGAGGCATATGGCATTGATATTTAGGTAAAAGTTAGTGCATGTGTTCATTGAATTTAATTTATTAAATTTTGATTTTGAAATGAAAGATTAACTAAAAATGTTTTATGATTTTAATAAAATTGCAGGGTCATAGTGTTGAGACTGGATACACCGACCCCCCACCAACCTATTTTTTCAGTACACCTATCGCTAGGGTATGTAACTAGTAAACAATTATAATTTTATTGCATATTAATGGCATTGTTTTACGAATGGTAATTTAATATGCAATTTTGGATGTTGAACAGACTAATATTGGAGGTTTTGATGGAACACTTCCCAGTGGCGGTGGATTTACTCACACCTTCACGTAGGTAATAGAATAAAGAGTTTAACTAATGAATCAAGTACTTAATAGATTTGTGTAGTTTATACATGCACATCGTTGATTACGTTGAATAATTTGTTGTTTTATTTTTAGTTGTTGCGAGATGATACACCTCTGAATGTGACGAGGGCAATGGATGTTGGTGTGACATATCCTATACAATCCTTGATGGCTCTGATAGATGAGATATGAGGAAAATTAGTAAATTTTAATTTACATTTGTTGTTATAGATGTTAGTTAGTTAGAAATCAAACCATTATTGATTCACATAGTTTTTGTCTATTTGTATGGTTTATACAAGGCTTGAGCACGCCTGTGCATGGGCGTGAGGATATTTCCTTTGTGGAGAGAGATCTGAGATGGCTGTAAGTGATTATTTTGTCAAATATATCATTTTTTATAATGTAATTTCTATATATTCATGTCTTTACTTCTTATTGTAACAGTTAAAACTTCACCATGAACTAAACCCTAGGAGGAGTAGCAGGAGCACTCCACGAGCACAGCAAAAATGAGTGACAGACCTATCGCCATCCGATCGAAAAGGAAAGGGAAATATTTTATTTCCTGGGCATGGAGAGCAATGACTTTTGATTCCAGAGTCCTTTATTATATGCCTGCATGGCAGTTTTGTACATATTTGACATTGTATGCCTAGATGGCATTCTCGTAAGCCTATATGGCTATTTTGTACATATATTTATGTATGCCTACATGGCTATTTGGTTAATACAAATATCTTTATTCGATGCCTGTCCATATTTGCATTCTAAATTGATGGTTCAATAGATATGAGTTACGTATATTCAAGTGTATACTTTACAACTTACGTGTATACTTTGTGACTTACGTGCATTCGAGTGTATACTTTGTGGCTTACATGTTTTCATGTATATACCTTGTATTCGTGCATATACTTTGTTTTAATTTGTGTATACTATCTATTCATGTGTATACTTTTTGAGGCTTACATGTTTATGAGTACTTGTAGTTCCCTTATTGACATGTACATGTTTGATTTCTTCACATGTATAATTATTAATTGGTTAGCCGTAGCATTGATCTATGTCATCCTCAATGCATGATCCTTGAGATGGAGTAAGTACACCCTCAAGGTCAAAAGGAGTTTCACATGAATTCTTTGTAGGCTCATTTTGGTAGTGAAACCAAAAACCTCTTGCATCATTGAAACGAATTTTTTTTCCTTTATAGCAAGTCTGAAGCCATTATCATTCTCCATTAGTTCTTCATGTATCCACTCCCCATTAATGGTTGTCTCATGACCTTCATGAAACCAAGCACTTATCTCATTTGTGATAGAAGAAATGTATGCAGATTTATCTTCCTCCTTATGAACCATTCATTATCATGAGAGATGGGTTCTTGTGAACCACTATTGATGAATCATGGGTCAATGAGTTTGACTTGTAAAACTACATGATTGAATCCTGATAGCAATATCACAATATTTATATATCTAAATGTGTTATTTCCTTCAGCTAAAATTTGTGCTTATACTTAGGTGATTGATGTATGTTTGTGTATGGGATCATAGTAATTTCTATTTGATGATGCTATTGTGTCTTTAAGGTTTATTTATTAAAGGGTGCATGAAACAAGTTTTAAATCCTTACACATCTTTGAATTTCTTAGGTTTTTCTATTTTTCGAGTTTGGGCTCCGAACCCGAGTCCAAGTCAAAAAATGGCTTTTCAAGTCCGAGGCGAGTCCTAGTCTTGTAACACTGGTGTGAACACATCGAGGAATAATGTATATGCCAATGAAGAGAGAACCCATGCTTGTTTCCAAAAAAACCATGGTATAGATATGGTTGGTCGAGATAAAACATCACTCTCCTAGATAGTTCGAACCATAATCTTTCATGGCTACAAACACACCATCATTATGTGTGTTCTTCATCCTACTGAAGAAATGGTGGAACATGTTGTAGATAAAATATTGCAACCCTAAGTCCACAAGAAGGTTACTTGTCATGATTTCCGCAAATGTCTTTAAGATGTTCATCCTTCTTGAGTAATGTGAACTATTGATGTTATCTAGATCTTTGAAACTATCTGCAATCATGTGCAATACTGTAGAAGCTAGAGCTATATCTAATACTACAAATGGTTGCTTAATGGAATCCTGATAGCAATATCACAATTTGACGCATTGTAGAAAATACCTCCTACTTATCAATTGATGAGCTAAAGTGATGGGGAGTCTCATCCCTCAAGAGCACTCTTGCTCTTCCCAAGACCTATTCTCTGGTCTTCCTAGGGTATTCCTCTCTACCCTACTCAAGGATCACTCCTAAACCCCTCTCACCACGTAAGACTCTCCACCAATTTCAAATTCTTCTCCATCACTCCCAATCCACCACTAAGCTTCCTTGGGCTCCACACTGACCCGAAGTGTCCTAACCACTCCAGGGCTAGGGAAGGGTATCCTAGTTGTCCCTTTGTTGATTTTTCTCCTCACTGATCCATCTTATTGGATTCTTTCACCTTTTACCCATCGCTTTCTTGAAAAACTCAATTTTAGGCCTTGTAGCCTTCTACCCCAATTTGGCCTCCTAGAACCCGTTTTCTTGACTTATCTCACAATCAGACTTAACAACCCCCAAATGTTTTTGTAGATTCTTTCTTTTGAACATCAAGGCTCCAATATTTTCCAGGCCTTAGGTCCTACAAGTGTCCGTACATATGATTTTCCTCAAACCCCCTATTTTCAAGCGTTCCTAGGGTTTTTGGCTCTTTTTCCTTCTTTGAGGGCTTCAATGACCTTCTTAGCTCTCCTCCTGGCACACACATGACTAAGATATATGTTCCTACACTACCATACTCTTTATTGGCACAAACCAATCCATTTAGCAACTCTCCTTGCTGCTGTCCTCTCCAAGCTACTAGCTAGAATGCACTTGCACTCGCCTAGTGCTTGATGATTTCATCGCCTTCCCTACAAAACAAGACCCCAAAACATATATGTACACTATTTTCATTATCCCCAACTTTATTCCAAGTGGCCATGAGAAGTCAAGCGGGACTCATTATTCACAAAACTGGCCTGAATCGGCAATGAGACCAAGAACACCAAAAACTTGCAAAAAGATAACCAGTCGGTCTAGATGACTAATCTAATGCTACACAAGGTAAGTAAGTGACACAAATGGAAGAATCAAAGCATTAGATAAGTCATTTCAATCCGTTCTTGAGTGGATGAAGGCTCAAACACAAAAATTCAATGAAAACTTGCTCTCTTCCAATCATAAAAATGTACTCTCCAAGTATCAATTCATGAAAACAATCCTCCAACCTAGGTACTAGGGTTTTTCTGACCTTATATACCTTTCTCCCACGTTCTAGGACCCTTGGGTCAGGCTTAGAGCATCATTAATGCCATTTTCCAACTTTTAGGACAAATAGCCAAGGCAACATTGCTCAAAATGCTCACAGTGTCCAAGACTTACCCAAACCGCAAGCCCCTAACAAACCTATTTCCAATTCACTCATCAAAAACACTCTTGGGATTTTACATCATAGTCTTTATTCCCTTGGTGGTTTGCTAGAACCACCTACAAGCCAAAATTGCAAAGATCTCTCCAAAAGACCTTAAGGTGCTCCCGCACCATTCTCCCCCCTGCAACAATGAAGTTAAGGAACTTGTGGTGTCAAGAGCTCCTCACTAATTCCATGCTTCTTAAAGTCACTTTCTGCTATCCAAGTAGCCTCTGACTCTGGTTGATGTCTCCACTTCACTAGGTGCTCCATGTATGTTTTGTGCCTAGTCTTCTTCTTCACCCTTGAGTTTAGAATCTTGTCCACTTGTGGTCTGATCTGATCAGGTACCTTGAGTTTGTCCACATCCTTACTCACCTCAGCACTATATTGTTCCTCATCCATTTCTGGTCCTTTATACTTCACCAAGTCCTTCACATTGAAGATAGGCAAAATGGACATCTCCTTGGGTAAGTCCACCTTGTATGCATTGGATCCATACTTAGCCAACACTTTACATGGCCCTATCCTTTTCATTTGCAACTTACTTGGTATACCTTTCTGTAGTCTTGCCTTGTTCAAGTATACCATCACCAAATCACCTATTTCAAATTGTAGATCTCTCTTCCCTTCATCTCTTTTAGCCTCCATTAATGTCTTCTTTACCTTCTCATGAACCTCTCTCATTGACTGAGAAAAATCATCAGCATGTCCACTGATTCTTTCATAACCTTTTAGGTCTCTTAGCTCAAGTACACCCCCTGGATATAACCCATATACAATTTCAAATGGGCTCTTACCAGTAGACCTATTTGTGCTATCATTATAGGCCAATTCTTCCTATGAAATGACTTGTTCCCATCCTTGTCCATACTCCTTAGTTAGACACCTCAACAAGTTACCAAATACCCTATTTATCAAGATTTATGCTGAGCTTCTCCTCTTGAAGTTTCTTCAACACTAGTTCTAGGTGCTTCATATGTTCTTCTTTTGTTTTGCTAAAGATGAGGATATCATCTAAGTAGACTACCACAAAGACTCCTATAAATTCCTTCAAGACCTCATTCATCACCCTCATAAAAGTGCTAGGTGCATTTGTAAGCTTGAATGGCATTACTAACCACTCATATAACCCCTCTGTGGTTTTAAAAGTTGACTTCCATTCATCTCCCTCTTTCATCCTAATCTGATAGTAGCCACTTTTCAAATCAATCTTGGAGTAGTACTTAGCACCCCCTAAACAGTCCATTAAGTCTTCTATCCTAGGAATAGGAAACCTATATCTAATGGTTATCCTATTTATGGCCCTAGAATCGGTACACATTCTCCACTTATCTCCCTTCTTAGGTGCCAACACCACTGGAACAACACATGGGCTTATGCTTTTCCTGATCAACCCTTGGTCCAAAAGTTCTTGAACTTGCCTCGCTATCTCCTTGTTTTGCTCCTGTGTCATTCTGTATGCAGCCTTGTTAGGCAATGTTGCTCCTGGTACAAAGTCAATTTGATGACCAATTGCCCTCTTAGGTGGTAGTGTAGCTAGTGTGCCTTCACAAATGATATCCCTGAACTAATCCAATAGTTGCTTCACCTCTACTGTCATAGGCAGCCAACTAGGTGAATCCTCCTCCTTTGGCTTCAACATGATTGCATAGACAACTCCTTCCTCCTTCATGTCTCTTAGGAATTCCTTTCCACTCATCAAAAGTACACTGGATTCTGCCTTTTCCATTGTGCCTTCTTGGGGAAAAAAATTCGTGGTTAAACGCTTGAGCTGGAGTATACTAGAATGAGTGACCTCCCAGGAAGGCTTAGTGCCTCACCTCTATGAGCATCACTTAGATGCAATGAGTGCTAAGTGGGCCATTCAATATCATTTAAAATTTGTTGCTTTAAGCAACTTACAAATTTGCAACTTAAGACTCCTCCAACCTAAGGGATCGATCTGGTAGAACATAGCTCAGAACAATTCCATGTGTTTTGGTGCAAAAGAGGACCATGCCTAGTGTAAACATACCTATTTGGATGTGTTGGAATAGTCTGCTTGGTCACACAAGTTGCAGAACAAAAGTTGCACCACTCTGCAACTTTGCACTGCTTGCATTTGATGCTTTTTCCATCAAGTGAAAATCCGCCACCACTGGAAAACCACTCCAAGATAGCCAAAACCGAGAGAGGTTTTTGTAGATAGGCTCAACATGATCCTATTGGATCAGATGAGAAGCTTCTAAGTATCATGACATCTGATTAATAGCATGCTGACTTTTGCAGCCATTTTGCACTTTGGACCCTTAAGGGATCGATCCGGTGAAACATAGCTTAGAGTGATTCCATGTGTTTTGGTGCAAAAGAGGACCATGCCTAGCATAAAAATACCTATTCAGACATGTTGGAATAGTCTACTTGGTCACACAAGTTGCAGAGCGAAAGTTGCACCACTTTGCAACTTTGCACAACCTGAATTTGACACGTTTTCCATCAAGTGAAAATCCGCCACCACGAGAAAACCACTCCAAGATAGCAAAAATTGAGAGAGGTTTTTATAGAGGGGTCCAACGCCTTTTTGTAGGATCAGATGAGAAGTTTCTAAGTGTCACGGTATCCAAGTAATAGCATGATGAAGTTTTCAGGTATTTTGCAGTTTGGACCCTTAAGGGATCGATCCGGTGGAACATAGCTCAGAGCGATTTCATGTGTTTCGGTGCAAAAGAGGACCATGCCTACCATAAAGATACCTATTCTAACATGTTGGAACAGTCCGCTTGGTCACACGAGTTGCAGAGCGAAAGTTGCACCACTTTGCAACTTTGCACAACTTGAATTTGACACCTTCTGCATCAAGTGAAAATCCACTGCCACGAGAAAACCACTCCAACATAGCCAAAATCGATAGAGTTTTTTCTAGAGGGGTCCAACATCTTTCTATAGGATTAGACGAGAAGTTTCTAAGTATCACAGTATCCGAGTAATAACATTATGAAGTTTGCAGCTATTTTGCACTTTGGACCCATTAAGGGATCGATCCGGTGGAACATAGCTTGGAGCGAATCCATGTGTTTCGGTGCGAAAGAGGACCATGCTTGGCATAAAAATACTTATTCTGATGTGTTGGAATAGTCTGCTTGGTCACACGAGTTGCAGAGCGAAAGTTGCACCACTTTGCAACTTTGCACAACTTGAATTTGACACCTTTTCCATCAAGTGAAAATCCGCCGCGATGAGAAAACCACTCCAAGATAGCCAAAATTGAGAGAGGTTTTTCTAGAGGGGTCCAACACCTTTCTGTAGGATTAGATGAGAAGTTTCTATGTGTCACGGTATCCAAGTAATAGCATGCTAAAGTTTGCAGCTATTTTGCACTTTGGACCCTTAAGAGATTGATCCGGTGGAACATAGCTTAGAGTGATTCCATGTGTTTCAGTGTGAAAGAGGACTATTCCTACCATAAAAATACCTATTCAAATGTGTTGGAACAGTCCGCTTGGTCACACGAGTTGCAAAGCGAAAGTTGCACCACTTTGCAACTTTGCACAACTTGAATTTGACACCTTTTCCATCAAATGAAAATCCGCCGCCACGAGAAAACCACTCCAAGATAGCCAAAATAGAGAGGTTTTTCTAGAGGGGTCCAAGGTCTTTCTGTAGGATTAGATGAGAAGTTTCTAAGTGTCACGGTATCCAAGTAATAGAATTCTGAAGTTTGCAGCTATTTTGCATTTTGGACCCTTAAGGGATCGATCCAGTGGAACATAGCTCGGAGCGATTCCACGTGTTTCAGTGCAAAAAAGGACCATTCCTAGCATAAATATACCTATTCTGACATGTTGGAATAGTCCGCTTGGTCACACGAGTGTGAGAGCGAAAGTTACACCACTTTGCAACTTTGCACAGCTTGAATTTGACACCTTTTCCATCAAGTGAAAATTCGCCGCCATGAGAAAACCACTCCAAGATAGCCAAAATCAACAAAGGTTTTTCTAGAGGGATCCAACACCTTTCTGTAGGATTAAATGAGAAGTTTCTAAGTGTTACGGTATCCAAGTAATAGCATGCTGAATTTTGCAGCTATTTTGCACTTTGGACCCTTAAGGGATCGATCTGGTGGAACATAGCTCAGAGCGATTCCACGTGTTTCTGTGTGAAATAGGACCATTCCTACCATAAGCATACCTATTCGGATGTGTTGGAATAGTTTGCTTGGTCACACGAGTTGTAGAGCGAAAGTTGCACCACTTTGCTTCTTTGCACAACTTGAATTTGACACCTTTTCCATCAAGTGAAAATCCATCGCCACGAGAAAACCACTCCAAGATAGCAAAAACCGAGAGAGGTTTTTCTAGATGGGTCCAATGCCTTTCTGTAGGATCAGACAAGAAGTTTCTAAGTGTCACGGTATCCAATTAATAGCATGCTGAAGTTTGCAGCTATTTTGCACTTTGGACCCTTAAGGGATCGATCCGGTGGAAGATAGCTCAGAGCGATTCTACATGTTTCGATGTGAAAGAGGACCATTCCTAGCATAAAAATACCTATTATGACATGTTGGAATAGTCTGCTTGGTCATACGAGTTGCAGAAAAATGTGTACAAATTGTTTGCATGACCTTTATATGACCTTTTACACATTGTTTACATTTCAAAATTCAAAGTTTGCAAATTTTCCTACTCAAGGAATTTACAGAACAAGGTGCTACTACACCAAACATGAACTTCAACCTTACAATATTTGAGTATATCTCATTATGTAATTAAATCTTATTACAATGCCTCTGGCACTTCGTTCTCTCAGATCTTTTACAATGTCACTCATACATTCAAGATTCTCTTTAAATGTCTACATCATAGGTGCTCATCACGAGGTTAACTTCAAATGAGTAAGTTGAGATTCCCTCGCTAAGCTTCACATGCTCTCTTATAATGGCTTGAAATCAAAATTGAGATTTGTCAAAATCATCAAAATAAGTATGTTGCATTGCGTTTTTGGCTGAGATTTTCTTTGATGGCTCTTAAATCAACATTTTCTGCAATGAAATATCAATCAACCATTAGTAGTTTACTTACAAATACGCAAAGTAATAGAGAAAAAGAAAGAGCATCCAAAATGTAAATGAAATAAAAATAGATGGAAGGCACTTACAGATGTTGCATGCAAGCATCAAAATAAGGATGTTGCATTGTTTTTCTGGTTGACATTCTGTTGGTTGGCTCATATATCTGCATTTTTTGCAAGGGGACACCAATCACTGTAAAGGAAGATGATAGCATTGGCATCAAATAAATTAATGTGCATACAAGTATAAATTAATAAGAACCAATGTGCATATACTTACAAATTAATCCAACGAACCATCCGGGTCTGCTCTACTCTTTATTGTGTCAAGTATTGCCTCATGGTCATACTCACGGACCTTCCATAATGTCTTGTTCAAAGGTCAACCCCCATATTTGGTCAAATGAACATTGGATGCCATGACAAGGTTTGAGTAATGAAGAATCTTACGATGCATGTCAAAGTCCTGAAATAGCCAATGTTTAACACTTGAATGTGGGTACCTTCTAAGCCATGTTCCAGTAACCACAACTGACCCTGTAGGGTATTCGATGTTTTCTCCATCTATAACTGGGGCCTCCAATTTAGTTTTGGTCTCAACACAACGACACAAGTAATAGTTTGTTCCCTCTTCATTGTCTTCATCTGCAATAATTACATAAACATGCCCTGCATTGATATGTGCAAAAAATTTCTTGGAATTTGTCAACATTACGAATACAGTACAAAGTAAGATCTAACGATATGGAATTTCAACAACTAAGAAAGTAGATATATCACCTTATTGAAGTAGATCTGATATGTGGTCAAAGTCAACCAATGATTCTATTTGTGTCAGTTCCAATGCCGTCGGAGGGTGATACGTGTGAAGTGGACTAAGATAACTTGTGAAACATTTGTCAACCCACTCCCCTAACTCACAATCATTCTAGTCTTGCATTGTACATGAAGAACAAAAGCATGCCATCTTTCATGTATCGATACTCCATGAACCTGTATTTGAGCTAAGGAAAGAGTGTACCTCACTCGATCCTATTAGTGTACAATAGTCTTCATATGGTGCAATGTTAGTATCATCCATCAACCAAAAAAATCTATGAACTAAAGACGTACCTTCATTACCTAGACCTATCAAAGCATTATACCACTCGACAATTGATTTTGCATCTGTCAACTTTGTACTGTCTTTATACTTTAACTCTTCTCGTGCTAATGCTCTTTTCACACATGCTCCCCCTTTCCATGTCCAGCCTCTCAAAAGTTCCACATATGTTGAACACATGTAATGACATGCATCTTGTACAACCAGTAGAACATGCGCAAGTTCTTGAACTGTGTTGCATAGTTATTAGACAATACTATATGTTGATCGTATTCTATGCCCCTCTGAGCCAAACCAGTGTAGAACATCTAGAAGCAACCTTGCATGAACTCTAGAGAATGTGTGCAATCATCACTAATGTAAAAGTGGTACTCCCTCAATACCTTCCTTTGCTCATCTGTACTATCAGATGCATGAATGAATGCTATCTGCACAAATATCAAAACTTGTGTAGAGTTGTAATATTGTGAATGCACCTCATGTTGTGGATGTAGAGTATAGTTCTCTGCAAATGTCAACCATGGATACTATGCTTCCAACTGGAAAGGTGTCCTTCCATAGCTTGAACTGCATGTCCAACCATTAGGCTCTATGGGTATGCATTGCATACTCAGACAATATATTTTTATAAAATGTGGTCATAAATTTGTACACTGGAATCTTCTCAATAACCAAATCACACCTTTTTGCTTGAGACCGATATTTTGTAGCATATGCCACTGGTTTATACTTCCCAAACTCTACTAGTTTTTGTCCCACCTCATCTATGCTTTCCATATGTTGACATACTGGCATACGTTGGAAGCCACCGCAAAGCTCGCATGAACCATCCAAGCATGTTGTCCTATAGAATATCTGGCCATCCTCTATTTCACATAATTTTTTTGATAAGAACTCTCTTGAAGATTTTGGTGGGGCTTCTATGCCACAATCCTGCAAAACATCGTTAGTATGCAAATCTAAACATATAGAACGATAAACATCGTAATGGTTAGAAAATTCAATATGTAGTCTACAACAACAAGTAGTGTATGTGTGATTTATCTTGACATAAAAAGGTTTAAGCAGTTCAAAAAATCTTTGAGAAATACTAATTTGAGGATAATCATTTTCAAATTTCTGAAAAAATTTGGTTTGAGTCATATCCAAAAAATGCTTTGGATGTGGCCCACGATTCCAACTACCGATTCTCCTTCTTACCACATCCCTTTGATTCAAAGATGGCCTTGTGTTATTCTTCCAATACTCTTCAATTAGTGTTCTCAAGGCTTCAACAACTTCTTTATCTTTTCATGATAGTCTACCCGAGAATGCCCATAATTCATTTGTATCATTTCCCTCAATTCTTTGCCACCTTTGAATGGCTCTTGATAAAGTTTTCTACTAATTCCCATTTTTTCGCTAGTATTTTTAATTAGGCGAGCTCTCTTTGTTTGAAAACTTACCAAAGTCAATGTAATGACACATTGGGTGACATTACTATCCTTTGAGCGTGAGGTCTTACCCACACTCTCATAAGCATCCATTAGATTCTTCACAATAGTGTCTTCACTCGATGCATTCTGTGTTCTCAATCCAAGAGTCTTCATGATGTTCCTATACTTTACACCCCGCATCATTTCAACAAATAGTTGAAATCTTGCAGTCTCATTTAGCCTTTCAAAGAATCATTCCCAAATCTTATCAGCATATCTTCTACAAGTGTGTGTTGAAATCTTACCTTCCATGTGCTGCAAAATCTCATCATCAATATTAATCAAATACTTTGGCTTTCTACGTAAAATTCTTGGTGGTGTTCTCCTAGGTACATACATCTCAACATAAGGAATTTCATGAATATTTAATTGAGGTGGGCTAGATTGCATACCTTCGATCGAGGGTGGAGAGGAAGACATACCTTGAGGTTCATATGAGAATGATGGCATACCTTCTTCGTCAATTTCGAGTGATCATGTACTCTAAACTTGAGATGTGTTGGATGGTGTCCAACAATATTCACTTGTGGTAAATGGTGTCCCTCCATATTCACTTGCAGTAGATGGTGTCCATCCATATTCACTTGTGCTAGATGGTGTCCCTCCATATTCGCTTGTGCTTAATGGTGTCCCTTCATATTCACTTGTCGTAGAGGGTGTGTCTCCAACTTCGGTATCTAAATATGTCTTATGATGATGCTTTCGCATTCGTGCTTGTTGTGCTGCCAATTCCCATTCTCTTTTTGAAGGTTGAGGTTCCTCTACAATTGGGTTGTTTTCATCAATCATTTCCAATTTCTTCTTTTCACGATATGCCGCCACTCGTACTCTCAACTTTTCTTTCAAGGTTTTGTTCTCTTCGTCTGTTAGTTTCCTCTTTGTCTTTTTCTTCGGCATGGCGGATAATTTTATCTGTACCATGGTAATGAGATGAATATTAGTTCCTAAAAAGTGTATCCATTCAAGATAATTGAAAAATATATGTCATTGAAGGCTTCACTTAAATAATATTTACAATCATTGTGTACAAAAGTAGGGTCTTTTATTGTTGAACATGCCTTGGAATGAAACTAATGACAATAGGATATGTGGTTCTTAGCTCAAACAATCACTTTTCCATGAGAATTTGAGGAACCAAGGAGTGATTTTGAAAAATTGTTGGTGGAGGAGCACCTTAAAGGTCTTTTGGAAGATCTTGGCAATTTTGGCTTGTAGGTAGTTCTAGCCAACCACCAAGGGAATAAGGACTATGATGTAGAGTCCCAATAGTGTTTTTGATGTGTGAGTTAAGGAAAACTTAGGGTAGTCCAGAGCCTTGAAGTTTGGAGAAGCCTGAATGATGAAATTAGGCAAATTAGTCCATGTAGACTTGGCAATTTGTCCTAAAAGTGGGAAAAGGGAATTAATGATGCTATAAGCCCAACCCAAGGGCCCTATCATGTGGGAGAAAGGTATATAAGGTCAGAAAAACCCTAATTGAGCATGTGGGAAAGCTATTGTACGATTTGGAGTTTTGGAAGGGGAATTTGTGAGTTGGAAGAGTGCAAATTTCATTGAATTTCTATTTTTGTGCCTTCATCCAATCAAGAATGGATTGAAAGGACCTGTATAATGCTTTGAGTCTTTCAATTGTGTCACTTAATTACTATGTGAAGCATTAGATTAGCCATTTACTTCAATTGCTTTATGTTTTGCAAGTTTTTAGAGTTTTTGGTCTCATAGTTGGTTCAAGCCAGTTTTTGGAAATAATGATCCCCACTTGAATTCTCATGGCAAGGATACCATGGCCACTTGGAATAAATTAGGGGAATATTTTTAAAGTGTACATATGGTGTGTGGTGTCTTGATTTGCAGGGGAGATGGTGAATTCATCAAGAACTAGGCGAGTGCAAGTGCATTCTGGCTAGTGGCTTGGAGAGGACAACAGTAAAGAAAGTTGCTAAAGGGATTGGTTTGTGCCAATAAAGAGAAAGAGAGTGTGGGAACATGTATTCCAGACATGTGCATGCAAGGAGCATATTTGAGGAGGTTATTGATGCCCTCAAAGTTGGAAAAAGGAGCCAGAACCCTAGAAACCCTTGAAAATAGGGGGTATGAGGACAGTCCTATGTACGAATGCCAAAGGGACTAAAACCCTAGTAAATATTGAAGCCTAGGGTACCACTAGAAATAATCTATAAAAATATTTGGGGGTTGTTAAGACCATTTTTGAGAAAATCCAAGAAAACGGGTTCTAGGAGGCTTAATTGGGCAAAAGGCTACAAGGCCTAAAATTGGGTTTTTCAAGAAAGAGATGGGTACAAGGTGAAATAATCCTATGAGATGGATCATTGAGGAGTAAAATCAACAAGGGGATAGTGAGAATACCCTTTCCTAGCCCCTGGAGTGGTTAGGACACTTTGGGTCAATGTGGAGCCTAGGGAAGCTTAGTGGTGAATTGAGAGCAATGGTGAAGAATTTGAAATTGGTGGAGAGTCTTATGAGGTGAGAGGGGTTTAGGAGGGATCCCTAAGTAGGGTAGAGAGGAATACCCTAGGAAGACCAGATAATAGGTCTTGGGAAGAGCAAGATTTCTCTTGAAAGATAAGACTCGCCATCAATTGTTGAAGGATTGGTCTATGTAATTAACTTTTGACCTTGTGCAGGGTATTTTTTCCATTAAGTGTTTTTAATCTTCTTAGATGGCTCTTGAAGGAAATTTGACATCTTCAATGGTTTTGGGTCCTCTAAATCTGCATAAAATATGAGTATCACAGTTTGAAGTGTGTGCATGGTTTGGGAGATACATGTGACAGTTTGTAGATGCTTGGCTACTAGTAATGTGGACAGTAAACAAAGGAACTAAGTTTGTGTGTAAGGGAAGACTTCTAAAATGTTTCATTTTTTTTATACTAACTCAAACAAATATTTATTAAGCAAATAATGGTTTGGTTGTGCCTTAAGATCTATAGTTTGTGTTTGTAAACAATGGTGCCATTATGGAAGATTTAAGACAACTTGTGAATGAAATAATCATTGGTTGATGTTTTGAGGAACCTAGTTGATTGTAATCAGTTATTTTCAAGATTTTCAAGGTGTTTTGAAGGTCCTTAAGGAATTGGGAACTCTTAATGCTAATTTGAGTATACGAATCAAATGTTTTGTGAAGGGAAATATAGTTGAATAAGTATGTCAAGAAAGGTGTTGATTTCTTCCTTTGTACTGCATCAGTTTCTGTAGAGGTATTGGAAGGTGTTTAGACCCTTCAGAGGAATGGGAGAGGCTTGGAGTTGTCTTAAAGGATGAATTTTCGTGAATGGTTCTAAATTTCTATAATTGACAAGTGTAAAATGGTAATTGGCAAGTGTAAATAATTGTGTATATAATTTGGTAATTTAAAATGTGCATTGACAACCTAAGGTTATAATGACAAACAAAAATGAAAGCAAGCCATAATCGAATGAAATAAAATTTTTAAAGACTTCACATACCTTAAAAACCAGACTTTCAAATGGAGGAGTTCAACCCAATTATGTAGCCTTAGCTTCTTCTTTCTTCAAACTCCACAACAATTTGACTTGTTCAAAAGCTTGTTCCCTTCCACACTTCAATTGTATATCAGTTTTCAATGGAATTCAAACTTCAATTGATATTATATGTCTTTCAACGTGGAAACTTTGCTATTTCATGCAAAGGTGGTAAAAATATCATGGAAAAGGTGATGGAATGTGAAAAAGATGCTTGCACACTTCACAACATCATCAAAAAGATATTTTTTGTCGAAGCATGTGCAAAACTAGGGGAATATGCAGACTGTGGGCCTTCAAATCACAGGTATATAGATTTTTTACCGTTTTAGTGCAGTACAAAACACACTCGTGTTATAACGCGCACACGTTATAACGCGAGCACGTTATGTGAAATTTGGTTTTCTTAGTGTATTTTTGAGAGTATAGGAGTTTTTGAGACAGTGGAAGGGAGAGAGGGGGAGAGTGGAAGATAGTGAGGGAGGGAGAAGGGAAGAGTGGGACAAAGAGAGAGGGAGAGAGTGGGAGATAGAGTGGGAGGGAGAAAGGGGAGAGTGGGAGATAGAGAGGGAGGGAGAGAGGGGGAGAGTGGGAAAGAGTGGGAAAAGGGGAGAAGTGGGGAATGGGAGATAAAGACCTAAACCCTAAACCCTTAAACGCTAATCCCTCAATCCCTATACCCTCTTAATCCCTCAACACTAAAACCCTAATCCCTCAACCCTTAACCCCTATACCCTCTTAATCCCTCAACCCTTAAACGCTAATCCCTCAACCCCTATACCCTCTTTATCCCTCAACCCTCAACCCTCAACCCCTAAACCCTAATCCCTCAAACCCTATACCCTCTTAATCCATCAACCCTCAACCCTCAACCCTTAAACCATAATACCTCAACCCTTAAACCCTAATCCCTCAACCCATATACCCTCTTAATCCCTCAACCTCAATCCTCAACCCTTAAACCCTAATCCCTCAATCCATATACCCTCTTAATCACTCAACCCTCTTAATCCCTCAACCCTCAACC
>CM021109.1:109313369-109506736 GCA_007115665.2 Sequoiadendron giganteum
CCTCAACCCCTATACCCTCTTAATCCCTCAACCCTCAATCCTCAAACCTTAAACCCTAATCCCTCAACCCCTATACCCTCTTAATCCCTCAACCCTTAAACCCTAATCCCTCAATCCCTATACCCTCTTAATCCCTCAACCTCAACCCTAAACCCTTAAACCCTCATCGCTCAACCCCTATACCTTTAGTCCTTTCAAATTTTAAACTCCTAATTCCTCAACCCTTAAACGTAAACCCTAATTCCAACTCTATAAATTTTCATAATCCTACAACCTCAACCTCAACCTCAACCTCAACCCTAAACTCTAACTTTCTAACTCCTATAAATTTCTTAATCCTCAACTCAAACTATATCACTTCCTCAACTCCCAACCTTTAAACCTCTGTCCTTTTCAATCCCTATACCTCTTAATCCTGGAACCTCAACTTCAAACTTTCAACCTCCTAATCTCAAACTACTATAATTCTCTAATCCCTCAAACTCCCTATAAATTCTCTTAATCCTCTCAACTTCTCAACTCCTTAAAACTCACCTCAACCCTATACATTCTTAACTCTCAAACTCAACCCTCAACTCCTTAAACTCCTAATCCTCTCAACCTATAATACCCCTTTTAACTTTGGAACCTCAAACTCTCTCTGTAATTAAAGCCTAACTTCAATCCCTATACCTTCTATTAACTCTTCAACCTCTCAAACTCTAAACTCCTCAACCCTATATACCTCTCAATCCCTCAACCTCAACCCTAAAACCTCCTAATCCTCAACTCAGAGTAACCTCTATACTCTACACCCTCACTAATCCTTCCTAAACTCCTAAAACCCTTAAACCCTAACCCATAAACCCTCTACCCTCTACCCTCAACCCTAATCCCCCAACCCTTAAACTCACTTAGTAAAATCTCTACCCTAATCCCTCGAACCTCTTGACCCTTAAACCATCAACTCTTAAACCCTTAAATACTCAACCCTAAACCCTCGACCCTCAACCCTAACCCCTTAAACCCTAAACTGTTAAATCCTTTACCCTCTACCCTCTAACCTCTACCATCAACCCAATACTCTCTACCCTAAACCCTAATCCCTCAACCCTTAATCTCTCAACCCCTATAACCTCTACCCTATATATTGGACCCTCAACCCTAATCCCCCGACCTTATACTTTAAACCCTCAATCTTCAACCCTCAACCCTTAAACCCTCTACCCTTTACCCTATACATTAAACACTCAACCCTCAATTCTCAACCCTCAACCCTTAATCCCTCAACCCTCAATCCTTAAACCCTAAACTCTCTACCCCTTACATTGGACCCTGAACCTAATCCTTCAAACCATATACCCTCAAACCTATACCCTAAACCCTCTACCCTCAACCAAGTAAACCCTTAACCCTAAACCCTTAACCCCAAACCCTTCAACCCTAAACGCTTAAACCTTAAACCTTCTACCCTATACCCTCAACCAAATATCCTCTACCATCAAACCTATTCCATCAACCCTCAAACCTTAAACCCTAATACCCTAGAAACCATCAACCCTATAGGTCCTCCATCCTAATCCCTCAACCCTATACCCTCAACCCCTATCACTTTCTCTCTATCTATACATCTCACCTCTCTCTCCTTCCCTTCCTCCCACCCTCTCTAATTGTCTCTATCTACCGTCTCCCTCTTTCTGCATACCTGTCGTTCAATCAATTCCTACCACCCTCTCTCACTCCCTCTCTCTCACACTCCCTCTCACTACCTATCTCTCAAGTCTCTCCCTCTCACCCCCCTCACACTCACAAGTCTCTCCCTCTCACACTCTCAAGTCTCTCCCTTTCGCACCCTACCTACATAACCCTCTCTTTCTCTTTGTCTCTCTCTCTCTCCCTCTCCCTCAATTCTCTCTCTCTAACCCCCCCCCTCTCTCTCTCTCCCTCCCTCTCTCCCTCCCACCCTACCTAGCTAAGTCCCCCTCAATCCAACCCCTTCTCTCCCACTCCCTCTCTCTTAAACTATCACTTCGACCTCCTCTCCATCTCTCTAGAATCTGTCTAAATTCTCCCTTCGTCTAAAGACATACATAAATGCATACATACAAGCATAATACATTTGTACATATAATCTTACATCCATACAAGCATACATACATACATGTACAAAAATATATCAACATACATTAATATATTAGCATTAAACATAAAGTAAGACATAACGCGAATGCATTATAACACACTCGCATTATGTGCTACTACACATGTTCCCCGCAGAAGGAAAAACCATGTCAAAAGCAAGATATAACGTGAGCGCATTATAAGATGCTCTCGTTATAACGCGCTCGTGTTATAACTTGCTTTGGTAATTACTAAACTTTAAGCTTTGTATTGCCTTGGAATTCCAACCCAAAGGCTTGGAGGGCATTCCCAATGACCAAAGACGTGTTTTTAAAAAATCCACCATATTTCTCATAATCAAGTTCATGCTCACTGTCAGGATTGCACGTGGTTCAATATCAAAAAAATCGAGCACATGGGTAATGTTGGGTTATCTCTTAGCTATCCAACGATGTAATTTTTTTCACTTTCTGAAAATGTTAAGTCATTCATCCATAATTTATTTTATCTGTATGTCTTTTTTTTGCCAAAAAGCAGTGTTTGGTATTTTTTTCGTTATAAATTAACCGTTCATCAATTTTTCAAATAAATTACATTTTTAGAAACTAGACTCCATTCTACAAAAATTAAAAAATTAAAAAAAAAAACAAATCAATTAGTTTCCAAAATTTATAGGGGTAGCACGGCCAAAATTCTATTTTCAGGATATGTCCACTTCGCAAATTAGTAAAATATCAAATATTCATTAAAAAATGATTAGAAAAATAGTGCATCAACTAAATACTGTTAGCTAACTTCTGACTATTGCGATTTTAAAAATACTAAAAAAAAGTTCACCATACGAGGGTCGTACAAGAGTTGTTATGTTATGTTTTTCTGACAAAAACAACACCAATTTGTGTACGTCCCTCATTTGAACCCCTTAATCTCAATCATTTTCAAAATAAATTAGTAGTTTAGAAAGTATACTCGGAGCACTTGAATCCTTCTTTTTGTTCCATCTCAAAATTTTGAGTGTAAGTATCCTCAATTTCACATCCAAGGTCAGTATTTCCTGATTTCAGAAAAAAGCTGTCCACTTAAGTCCCCTTTTTGGGAACCATCTTGGTGCACTTACCCAATAATTAGTTATGATTTTTTTATTAATTTTTTTTTAAAATATTAAAATGTGTTTATCTAACCACCATAACTTGGTCAAAAATTTATGAAATTCAAATTTTCTTTTTTTTATCCTATAGGACAAGAAGCATAGAATGTGATACCTCTTTCGGATTAAAAAGATGTGAAATCATTTAAGAATTGTAGATGTTTTTCAATCAACCTATCAACTAGGACTCTAGTCAAAATGTGTGTAGAAAATTAATAATAATTATCTACTTAATTCCAAATAAGGCATATCTTATATTTTTGGAAAGCTGAAAATTTTCTCAATAAACCCTTTTCATTTCATCGAATTTGGATAAAAAAATCATCAACCACCTTTTGTCATATCACCACTTTTTGGACCCCCATAATTCTGCACTCACCCTCATGTGAAGCATAATTTTGTTCATAGGGTTTCAGCTTCCTTGATTCATAAGCAATTACTTGTCCTTCTTGCATTAAGACTCCTCCTAAGCCTTCTCTTGATGCATCTGTGCCAATAGTGAAGTCATCATCAGGATCTAGTACTTTCAAAATTGAAGCCATAGTCAACCTCACTTTGAGTAGATCAAATTTTGCTTGGCATTTTTATCTCCACTCAAACTTCTTCCCTTTACTCTAGAAAGAAGTAATAAGAAAGGCTATTTTGGAAAATTTTGCAACAAAATTTTGATAGTATCCTACCAAACTCATAAAAATTCTTACCTCAGACATTTTTGGGCACTGGCCATTCTAGCACTACCTTCATCTTGGCTAGATCAGCTGAAATACCATCAACTGAGATTATGTGTCCAAGGTACTGCACTTTCTTATGAAATAAGGTAAATTTAAAGAGTTTCCCATACAAATTATGTTCCCTTAGTCATTGTAGAACTATCTCAAAATGCTTGCAATGATCCTCCTCATTCTTGGAATAAATTAGGATATCATCCAAGAAAACCAAAATAAACTTATCTAGGCAATTCCTAAACACGTTTTTCATTAGGTTTATAAATGTTGCTGACGCATTAGTACATTTGAATGGTAGAATTGTAAACTCATAATGCCCATATCTTGTTCTGAAAGTAGTCTTAAAAAATCATCTTTAATCTCTTTAATTGGTGGTATACGGATCATAGATCAATCTTAGAAAACATAGCTCATCTCCTCGCATTTGATCAAAAAGATCATCAATGCATGGAAATGGATACTTGTTCTTTATTGTAGCTTTGCTTTAAGCATTTGATAGTCTATGCACAAGCACAGTGTACCATCCTTCTTCACAAAGATTATTGGCACTCCCCACAGTGAAACATTGGGTCTTATCAACCCCTTAGATAACAATTTATCTAGATATGCCTTAAGCTCCAATAATTTGAAGTTGTTGTCATCCTGTAAGGCACTTTGGAAATAGATTCCAATCCTAGCACTATATCAATGGAAAAATCAAATATCCTTTAAGGTGGTAGTCTAGGTAGTTCCTCTAAAAACACATCCACAAACTTTCTCAAGATAGGATATTTTTCCATATCCGTCTCTCCAGTTTCCATCATTTCACCTTCTTCTACCTCTTGGTGACCTGTGGCCCATAGTTGTCAACACCATCTTGAGAAATAAATTCCTTATATTCCTCAAGCTTTTCCATCTTTACTACAAATATCTTGCATCCTTTCTTCTTGGCCCTAAGCAATTGCATGTCAGAGATTTTATGCAACTTGACTTCCCTAGGTATCCCTTCAAGCATTATCTAGTTACCTAAATCATCCAAGCACTCTACTATTTTGGCATGATAGTCTACCTTGGCTCTATGCTTCCAAAGTCAATTCATTCCATGGATATGATAGGATCCTAAGGGTGCTACATATAGGTTTACCTCCGTAGAGAAACAAGTTCAATCCTCGCTTTGAACAAGCATTGTTCCACTGTTGGTCTTGTCTGGTTTGCATATTCTACAACCCACGACTTTGCCATATAACTAGCTTTCATTGATTTTTTTTTTCTATTCTAAGTGAAACAAAAAAATTTAGTAGCTCCTGTATCTATAAGCATGAAAATAGGAAAACCAAATAAAATACCTAGAGTCTCCACTGGAGTAATTTGATACTTCACTTAACGATCATCCAAGGCAACATGAATCTTTTGTTGGAATGTTGTTTGCTGGGAAGGAAGTGTGTTTCCATAAGGTCATGACCTAGAAGGATTATTGGGAAAATTTATATAAAAGTGGTCTCCACCACATGTGAAGCATCCCATTGATGGTCCTTTCTTCCTTGTAGGTTCACTAGGTCTACTAGCATTGCTTCCAACATTGTTAACATTTCTACCATTTAAATTATTCCTTTTGCATTCCCTCCTTGATTCTCTTCCATTATTTTGGGGTCCCTTATCCCCTTGCTTTTGAAAATATTGCACTCCATCAAACTTCCTTAGATTTGGCTTAACTTGGGCTCCTCTGAACTTCTTATGGTTCATATTCTCTTGGCAAATGGAGATGGCTTTGAGCTTCTACTCTTGCTTAATAGCCTTCTCATAAACTAGGTCCATAGTGGTTGGACCATTAACATATACCTCACCACCAATCTAGCTATTAAGCCCCATAATGAATTTCCTTATGAGGAAATGTTCATCCTTCTGATACATTGGTACATAACATAACAGACATATGAACTTTTCCCAATACTCATTTACTGACATCTCTCCCTATTTCAAAATTTGAAAATCAGTGTTTCTGATTGTAAAAGAGTTGGGGTATCCATCTTTTCCTGAATATTTCGTCAAAATCATTCCATTTAAGTTTCATGGAACTAAGCCCGAGTTCCATTTTCTTATTTATCCACTAGTTAGAGGCTTCTCCCACTAACTGATAGGCTCCCCATACCACTTTTGTGACCTCAAAATAGTTTTTGATCTCGAAATATTTTTCCATGTAAATCAACCATGCCTTATCTTCTTCCCCGTTGGTGCTACCTTCAAATTTTGCTGGGGTTATTTTCGTCATGTCCCTAGAAAGTTCAGTAGCCAAATTCTTCCTACTAGTTCCTTCAGATTAAGAGTGTGAATTCTCATTCTCATATTCATGGGTCTAACCATGATCATGAGAATTATCTCCCTCATATTCATTGATAGGGATTTCTTCATTAATCAAAACTTCTTGTTCTACTCTATCTTTTTCCCTTACTTCCCCCTCAAGATTTCCCAACCTTGCATCAGTTTCATGAACGATAGCCAAAATTTGATCCAGTTTGGCATCAACACCCTCTAAACCTTGTCCGACTTCTTGACTCCCTCTAGGCTTAGTCCTTGTTCTCACTATCGTTTGTAAGAAAAGGGTTATACCCAAAGGTTCATCTTTATTAGATTCAATCATGTTCTTACTATCTTATGGATAACATTTAAATGAGCATTCATTTGCACATAAAATAAATTTCTCAGAAGATTTTGAGTACAAGTTTTTATTTTTTATTTTTTTATTAGACTGCAGGAATTGGGTAGCACGACCCCCTATAAACTGCAGTGCGTCTGGTAAACTTTTTAACGTGACCGGCAGCGCTGGTGTGACACACCCTCCGGTACCACGGGGGGTGGGGAGACTAGACCTCATGACCAACCTCCTGCAATAGGAAAGATTTAGCCAACCGAGCTAGGGCCCCAACCCCCTTTGAGTACAAGCTTTTGGTAAACACATAATTTTTTTATTATTCACAAGGATCTCAATATCCTTCCAATTTACATAGAGTGACTATTCAAATAGTCAAGTGGAGAGTATCCCTCAAATTCACTCTCAAACACATAACTCAATGAGGTATACCCCTCAAAAAAATTTCATCTCTCATTTTCTTGTATCTATCTCAAAAGGGTAGTAACCTTCAGATTTATAATCTAATACATAGCTACAGGGAACTTAACCCCATAATTCATTACTTGAGGAAATTACAATCACTTTCAACATAGGAAGGTCTCTAGGGTCTCTAAATATGAATGCTACAATGACACTCCCTTTTGAGGGCATATCCCTAGAAAGTGACAAGGAATCAAACTTTGCTAGTGAAACTAGAGGTAAATAGTTGAAATTGGCCTCCTTCATCCTTCTCTATACTTCACTAATCCAAGTGTTGGTTATTTTTCTTGCAACCTTCAACCCTAAGAAAAAACACAATGCCTAAACTAGGGGATATAATTTTTACGACAAGGAATCTGCACTATCAACAACTTGAAGACAAGAAAAGCCAACAAACAAGGCTACGAAAGCCTTTTGCACTTTGAGCTCCACAGGACTCAAGAGGGTGTTCCTAATTGTAGGCCTGAATGTATGATAAACTTATGCCAGGAAAAAAATTACATACCTATGAAAGTGGATAGTTCTCTGGTATATGAGTGATGGGTATAGTATATTCTACCAGGTTCAAGCATAATCCCATTTGCATTGAACATTACTGAGAGCACATAACTTAGATATCTTCATCTCAAACACATAGAGGGTTAATAGATAAAATTATCTCAAATTCAGTCTCTACACTCTTTCAAATATCATGAAGATATATAGAACAGAGTTAACTTAAACAACAAAGTGTATATATTTTAATGAATTTTCTAGGGTCATTCTTTTTGCGGTTGAACCATTTGGATCACTCAACCTACTGATCAAATCCTCAATTTTCTTTTTGTTGTTCTCAATTTCACTCATTAAATTTTGTTGAGTGCCAGGAGGGGGTTGAGTGATTGGTGGAAGAGGTTGATGTTGTGGTTGATTTTGATCTTGAGGATTTGGTTGGTCTTCCTGGTGAGGATTTGGTTGGTCCTCCTGTTGAGGATTTTGAGGGTTTGCAGGTTGATTTGCATCTCCTAAAAATTCAAACAAATATATATCAAATTCAACCTAAAACTAACAAATTAAACCTAAAACTAATAAATTCAAAAAAAAAACCATACAATCCGTACCTCTCACAACTCCTCATCGTCGTGGCACCATCGTTGTGAAGAAATATCAATTGTTGGTGAAGAAATTTGTTGAATTCCTCCTCCTAGAATGCAAGCATGAAATTGTGGGGGTTTTGGCCGCGACTGCAAAAAAAAAAATAGTCGAAATGCTAATGGAAGATTTGCATTTCTTTTTTTGCTTTTAATAGTCAATAACGCGAGCGCTTTATAACGGGCTCACGTTATCGGTTTGTAGTTTCCAAGCCTCAGGCTCGACATAACGAGCCATAACACGAGCGTGTTATAACGCACTCACGTTACTGATTTACAATTTTTTTTTGGAGGCTGTCCACGAAATCGCTACCCATTTCCATGCACCTGCCCTATTTACTTGCAAAAAAATACAAAAAAAAAATGTGGAACATCTGGGCATGTGCCCTCTACTTATATAATCGAAAGTTTTAAAAAAAAATCCTCTTTTTTCTTGTACTTTGGTTGGCAGACATACAACTGCTTTTTATTTTTTCTTACAAAATTTAGTACTACTGCATTGAAATTTCAAATTTTCACCATTTAAATTTACTTTTTTTTCCGAAAAAGGAATAGTATCTTAGAAATTGCATTCAATTTGCTACAAATTTTGTTCTTACATATTTTTCAAATTATGTTAATAATTTATTGAAATTTTTATGTCAAGTTGCCTAACCTTGTTTTTCTGAATTTTCATTGCCACTTAAGGGCCTAGTTTGGACCCCCATGATCCTACACCGACCCATGATTTAGAGTTAGCAGCAGTGGTTCAAGCATTGCAGATGTGGAGGGGTGATCCCACAATAGTGGTTTACAATTTTTGGCCAAACTGGACACTAAAATAATTTTTTTAACTAAATCTTCACTTTCGGGCACCTATAGCGGCTAAACCGTGAGAAATTTGAAGATGATGCAAACTAGAGTTTCATGACATTTTGTTTGTAGAATCTAAAAATGTTTTTTTCAAAATTTTTGGAATCAGATTGCACTTTCTTTTGCATCTCCCTCGAAAACTAGTTTTTTTTTCTTCAGAAAACAACATTTTTAAAAAGTGACTCTCACTATATAATGCATAACTTTTTTTCCATGAAGGATTAAATTCTAATTCTTTTGAATTTAGATTTTTAACTCTGATATCTAGTGCTTCCACTTGGTTAGAGAGGATTTTATTGAATATTTTTTCTTTAATCAACTTTCAAAGTCAAACCAATTACAATTCAGACATAGCACGATCGTATAACACATAAGCTTTTTTTGTATATATCGAAATTCAATTTTTCTTTTAATTGGACCAAGGACTTCAATATTTGGTGCACTCATATTTTTCAGTTTTTTTTTATAATATGCTATTTTTCCACATGTGCAGAACAAAGAGCTTCATTGTTAGGGAAAAACCTATGTTTAATAAAACTAAAATAAATAAAAAATAATAAAACAAAAACATATTAAAATTATATTCATTGGATAACTCATTTCAAGGACTACCCGATTCTAGTTGGGTTTGTGAAGTCTTCAACATTTTCATGTTCAAACCGAGCTCCAAAGTGCAAAAAATTAGGCTTTTTTTGTGAATTTTGTCAAACATCAGGGAAATGGGGGTTCGCTTGAACCAGGGGGGTTCGAGCGAACCTGGGTTCACTTGAACCAAGGTTCAACTGAATCCTTTTCCCAAAAGGGGTTTCCATTCGAGTTCTGTTTGTATGTGCAATTAATGGGTTCGCTCGAAACCTGGTTCGAGCAAACCCTTTTTTGGTTTGTTCGAACCATCTAGTTTGTTCGAACCCCCAAAATGTAAAATTTTGCCATGGGGTCATTTTTTTTCAACTTTTCCTTCCTCATTTGAATTGTAAACCACTTTTTTGGGTTTATCAGAGGTATTACTTGTTGGGAAAGACCTTTGAGATGAAAATTGATCATCACGGTTTAAAATATCCATTTACCCAACCTAATTTGAATGCACGGTAAAGAATATGGTTGGAGTTGAAACTTGATTATGACTTCAATATCAGCTACATCAAGGGAAAATAAAATTGGGTTGTTGATGCCTTAAGTCATAGGAGACATATTGCCTCAATTGTGACAATCCAAACTGACTTTAAAGGCCAAGTATTGCAGAAATGCAAGGAGGGTGATCTTACTATATGCAAGTTAAGCAAGCACTCACAAGCAATCCGCAAGATGCAAGATATGAGGGATTTCACTTTGAACCCAATGGATTGCTAAGGTATAAGAGAAGAATGTATGTGCCCGACTTTGAGGAGTTAAGGAAGTTCATGAATCACTATACTCTAGGCATCCCAGTGTGACAAAAATTTTGGCCGATGTGAAGCCATTATATTTTTGAAAAGGGATGAAAGGGGGAGTTACTAGATTTGTGGCTAGATTCTTAGAATGTCAAATGGTGAAATTTGAACATCATCATCTTGTAGGCTTACTATATCCACATGATATTCCAGAGAGTAAGTGGCAAGTCATTAGTATGGACTTTGTGCAAGGATTACCTATGTCGAGAAATAATCGCAATGCCATTCTAGTGGTTGTGGACAAGCTTACTAAGGTAGCACATTTCGTACCTAGGAATCTAACTGATGGAGCTCCTATCATAGATTGGAAATTCATTCTAGAGGTATTTAGATTGCATGGAATTTTTGAGAAGATTGTCTTGGATAGGGATCCATGTGTGACCTCAAAGTTTTGGCAAACCTTATTTTCTACACTTGGGACTCGACTAAATATAAGTTCAACATATCATCTGAAAAAATATGGACAAACAAAAAGGGTGAATCAAGTACTTGAAGACTTGGTAAGAATGCATCGCATGGATTTGGAATATAAGTGGGAAGATTACTTTCCTTTAGTGGAATTTTCTTATAAAAATTCCTATCATTTTGCAATTAAGATGGCTCCTTTTGAAGCATTATATGGTCGAAAGTGTTGAACCCCTATAAGTTGGGATAAACATGAGGATAGGGTGAGTCTTGGGCCAGAGATGTTGGTTGAATTGGAGGAACAAGTTAGAATTATTAAGCAAAGGAGCTAGTTGAAGTCAATGATAGATAGAAAAGCTATGCAGATGCAAAGCGAGTACCCATAAATTTTGCAATGGGTGATAAGGTGTTGTTAACCTGGTTAAACCTCATAAGAGTTCCATCAAGTTTGGAAAGTCATCCAAACTAGCAGTGCTATATGTGGGTCCTTTTGAGATTCTAGAGGAAGTGAATCTTGTAGCTTACCAAATTGTGTTTCCCCCACTGTTGCCTAGATGCATAACGTCTTTCACATTTCTTACCTAAAGAAGTATATACTGGGAGATAATCATGTAATTGATTGGAATGATTTAAAGGTAAAGGATCCCAAAGTGGTAACAATCAAGCCTATCAAGGTGCTAAGAATGCATAAGCTTCACTTGCATAATAGAAAGGTTCTGCAGTGCAAAGTCCAGTGGGACCAGTATGCAGAAGATTTTGCCACTTGGGGAGACTATGCTAAAATAGAATAAAAGTTTCCACATTTCTTACTGTTTTATTTTCTTTGTTTAGTTTATGCTTGCTACATAAAATCATCGAGGACGATGATTCACAAGGGGGAGTCTGTTACACCCTGTTGTGCATTTACCTATTTACTATTACAATGTTAGGATAAATTATTGCATATATGAATGTATTTGGAATTTTGTTTGGAAAATATATATGGTTGCACTTTGTTTATCTAGATCATTGGAAAATTATGAATGAATGTTTATTTCATTTGATGTTATATAATGGAATGGATATCTGGAATGAATGGTTATTGAATTTGATATTCTAACTATGAAATGTATAGATGCTTGTGTTGATGAATGACTGACTACTATGAAAATCTATTAAGTTGGATATAGATATAGATTTAATCCTCCAAAAGAAAGGGGAAGTATCACTCAGGAGAAGAACTTGGTCAGGTAACCTATAATGAAACCTAATTGAGTTTACACAAACTCACTTATAGAACTGTTGAGTCAAGTCATAGTTTTGGGAATCGGTAAGTCATCCTTTGGTATGATGTGTTTGAATTAGGAAGGATCTTGATTTATATTAAGAGCATTCTTGGATTGTGTTTAGTGCTTGGTGCATGTGATTTATTCTTCGTATTTCTTAACTTGATTGATAAGATATATATGCATAGAGTGTATATATATGTATACATGTGCATGTCAACAATAACCCATACACATGAGATGATACAAACATGAGAATACGTAGGTAGATGTACCTACGCATGCTCATGGAAGAATTTATCATGGACATGGTGATATCGAAAGGACAATAAGACATATATATATACCTATAGATAAGATAGCATTTGTTTATGCGATTAATTGTATAATCGAATGTATATATATATATACAAGATATATGCATATATGCATATATATGTACACATGTCGATATATGCGTATGTGTTGACAAATGGGAATGCCTATATGAGTATGTTGATATATGTATATGTATGTATACATGAATATGGGTGCTACCACAATAATGGGTTACGCTTTTTGGGACATCTTTATTTTTGCTGAAATCACATATTTCTAGAAAATATAATGATTTAAGCCTTAAAAAGGTTCCATTTTAAGGGTTTTAATTGAAGAGGGTTTGATAAAACCCACTTGTATCAAACCCCCTTGGATAGAAAGTCGCTAGTTTTAAACCATACCTATAATGGAGTCTCCTCTACACCTATCAAAATACTGATAAAAAACCACTTTTGATTTACCTTTTAGGGGATCAAATTGATTTATTTAAAATTATTTTTTTGTAAACATGTAGTCTTTATTATAAGCTTCCCCAAAAGTATAATTTTAAATATATTTAATTTAATTATTATATTTATTTTTTATTTCTTGTGAATATAGTTTTTTCAATGAACATCGAGGTCTTTATTTCACACATACGGAAAAATAGGAAAAGAGAGAATTTTTTTTCTTAAAAATGCATGTACCCTAGCTTTTGATGTCCTTATTCCAACAAAAAAAGAATACGTTAATTCAAATGAATACAAAAAAAGTTATGCAACTGAAAGTATAATATATCCAAATTATAATTACTCTGAATTAGAAAATTAATTAAAATATATATATGAAACAAAAAATTATGAAAAATTATCCATCCCCTAGATAATTATGTGAAAACATTGTATTTAAAAAATTAGAATTGTATGCTTTCTATAAAAAAAGTTATGCAGCTGAAAGTAAGCATCAATTTTTGAAAATGATGTTTAGTAAAAAAAATTAGTTAATAAAAACTACATAAAATAATTCACAATTTATTTTTTAATTTTTTTAAAAAATATAATTAGATTCTCAACACAAAATATCACAAATCACTAGTTTGCTTCATCTTCAAATTCTTAATGGTTTAGCTTCTATAAGCGTACAAAAGTGAAGATCTGGTGAAAAATGTTGATTTCAATGTCAAGTTTGGCCAAAAAGTGTAACCCATTATTGTGGGATCACCCATATATATACACAAACGATATTGTATATGAAATATTACCTTGATCTGTTTTAATCAAATATCAAATGGATTATTTGGAAAAACTTATTGTCAAGGAATATATATATATACAAATAAATACTTGTATATATACATATATATATACATGTATATAAATAGCATCTAATACTATTAACAAAGACTATATACATATGTGCATGTATATATATATATTTGGTCAATTTATTGAATATATGGCATGCATGGCTGATATAATGTGAATTTAGTGCTTCATATAATAGCGCAATGCTAAGTTTTTAAACTACATATATCATCATTGGTAATAGTGATGGAAAATACATAAGTTTTAATCTACTGCACTTAGTTCATACTTAATGAATAAAGAAAAATGTAAAGGTTGTGCACTATACAAAGTGATGTGCTAAGTTAATGATAAAGGAGTGCTATAATGAGGGAAGTTGACTCATTGAAATGTGTCGAATACTTTGGGATAGACCAAGTCAGCTATTTAAAATGCAACCAAATGAGTTTAGACTTATTCTTTTATGTAAACAACAAGTTGGTAAATAGGGAATATGGTGAATAGATGGCACCATAATATGAATTATGTGATTAATTTAGAAGTCTCTTGAGCCAGTAATTTGATTTCTAGATTAGAACATGTACAATATGAATTGGTCAAACTTACTATTGGCAAGAAAATAATCAACCCGTTGTCTTGTTTGGGTGAGTATTGAGATATAAATTCACCACCTTTTTATTATCAAGTTGAGTCAATGGAATTAGGTTGAGAAGTGTCATTTCGTAAGCCTTGTTTGTAGCTTGTGGATGCTAGTTTTTGGGTATAAATAGAGGCACCCTTACCTCATTTGGATACACTTCCACTACCCAATATTATGCTACTCCATTTTGCTACATTTTTATTGAGAGATTCTCATTTTGCCGAGAGTTATTTGTGAGGAAACTTTAGTGAGACAAATTGAGAGGGTAATTTTGCTAAGTTGATTTTAAGAGGGGGCCAACCTTGAGATACAGTGAGTCAATAGGATTAAAGCAATTAACAGGCATGAGATTCTATTCTCTTTATTCTTATCTATTTTTTTAAAAGATTGATTATCTTGTGGGTATTATTCAGAATTGCATTTGATTTCTTGAAATAGAGTATTATTCTATTTGCTTATTGGAAAGGAAAATATTCTTATTGATATGTTTTCCTTATGATTTTTTGTACTTACTCCATATTAAGGAGTGATTGTTTATCATCTATAGTAATATATATACTAGGATTGATGAAATGGGAAGAGCTTGTTAAGTTATTTTATGCAAAGTAATTTTTTAGATTTAGAAAGCTCATATGTTATACCTAGGATTAGAATATCCATTGAAGGGGGTAACTTATGGTTATGATTTATTTCTATAGATACCATTATGTTATGGGAAAAGGGGAATAGGTTATTTTTGAGGTTAATGATTACCTATTGAAGGAGATTACCTATGCATAGATTATAATGGCCTAAAGTCAAATTGAGCTAGAGTAGTGTATGCGAATAGGATGACTGTCACTTGAGATACTAAGTGAGAATAATTTGGCCAAAGTAGTGTGATTTCCTTTGGACCCACTATTAGTTCACTGTGTTCCTTTTATGCATACTAGTTCAGGATTGTAGTGTCTACAAGTTCTAGTTATGTAGGGAACAACACTAAGCTCAGAGTAGTTGTAGTTATGAGGTTATTCCACAAATCTCTTCATTGAAGGGTTGAGCCATCTATCAGATGATAGATGTGCAGGGGACCGCCTTTGAGCCCATGGTTGGCAAAAAAATGCTTGAGTGATGCTTCTCCTTCTCAACTGGTGACCAAGATTTGAAAGGAGATTCCTAGACCATCTATATCTATTGCTTTGGAAGCTCAGTTGATCTATGTATGTATTTTGTATACAATACTTCAAAAAGTTATATTATATGAAATATTATATAGGAAATGAAATAAATACTTGGAATTTTTTATATCATTTATGCTTATTTGTTCTATTTTGGAAAATAATTTTTTTATAACAATGGTTATGAAACATAGTTTATTTACTTGAATGTGAAAACTTGGGGAATTTACTTGCATAACAATTGGGACGTTAAAATAAGGCTAGGTTGGTATGCAAAGGATACACTCAAGTTGAAGGAGTTGACTTCGAAGAAAAAATTGCTCCTATTGCACATATGGAAGCCATAAGGATGTCCTTAGCCCTTACAAGCTTTAAGAATTTCAAATTTTATCAAATGGATGTAAAATTAGCTTTTCTAAATGGAAATTTGGAAGATAAAGTGTACATTGAATATCCTGAAGGATTCGTTTTATCAGCGAATGAGGATTATGTTTGTAGACTAGAAGAAGTCTCTTTATGGACTCACAAAAGCCTCAAGGGCTTGGTATTCAAGGTTAGACAAGTATATTTAAGATCAATGTTTTAAAAGAGGAATTTTGAACAACAATTTATAGATCAAGAATGAAGGAGATAACTTGTTGATTATTGTCATCTATGTGGATGATATCAAGTCTGGAGGAGACAATGAGGGAATGCGTCAAGAATTTTCTTCTAACATGCAAGAGGAATTTGAGATGTCTATGCTTGGTGATTTATCTTTATTTCTTGTTTTGCAAATATCTCAATTAGAAACAGGATATTCATTTCTCAAACCAAGTATGTTAAAGAAATGTTAAAGAATTTTAGGATGGAAGACTATAATCTAGTAAGGACTCCCGTGGTTACTAGTTATAAATTAAGAAAAGATGATGAATCTCCTATAGAAAATTAACAATGTATAGATCTATGATTGGAAGTTTGTCATATCTAATAGCTACAAGGATCAATATTATGCAAGAAATTGGTTTGGTCTCATAATTTCAAGTAGCTCCAAAGGAAATCCATGTCAATGTAGTTGAAATAATATTAAAATATTTGAAGGATAATATGGATTTTGGATTGTGGTATCCAAGAGGTGATGCTTGCACCCTTACAACATATACATATGTAGATTGGGTAGGAAATGTTGATGATGAAAAGAGAACTAGTAGAGGAGCATTATTTCTTGGAAATTGCCTTGTATCTTTATTAAGTAAGAAGCAAGCATCAATTTCTCTCTCTACAATAGAGGTGGAATTACAGTAGCAACATGTTGCACACAGGTCTTATGGATGAAACTAACCTTGAAAGATATTAAATTTGAGTATGTGCATCTCATTCCCTACTCTGTGATAATACAAGTGCCATCAACATATCAGAGAACTTTGTTAAGCACTCCAAGACAAAGCATATCCCAATTAAGTATCATTTCTTGAGGGAGACAAGTAATGATGGAGTATGTTGATACAAAGGATTAGATTGCACATAAATTTTTACAAAGCCTCTTCCAAAAGAGACTTTTGAGTACTTAAGGGACAAATTGGGAGTGATGTCACCCTCATTTATTTGCTACGTTTTTCAAGGGAAGCATATGTTCAAGGGGAGTTATTCATTGTCTTATCAAGTCAGCCCCGATTACCCTTTGCCATTGATGTCAAAGAGGGAGAAGTAGAGTTAGGGGGAGCAATTTAGTTAGGGGGAGTTGTATGACCTAGTTACATTCCGAAGATCATTTCTTTATAGGGTTGCCATCAATGACAAAGGGGGAGATTGTTGGATTTATTGTCATTAATGTCAAAGAATAAAATAATGAAGAGAAGAAAAATTTTAAATATGACAAGGGATGATCTAAGGAAAATAAATGCAATCTTTATTTGGTTTTATTTTGGATCCCTAAGAGGGACAACCTCCTTGAAACATGTGCCCATGCTTGGGAATTTTTCTCAAACAATAAAAATGTCTTTCTTGTTGACTAACTTGATAGAAAGTGGTACCTATTTATGGACACAAAGATTTAAAATTATAATTGTTCACCTTGTCGACCTAGGGTTGTTGAGCACCCATTTTAGGAGGGAAATTTGAATCAAGAATAATATTTTTATCTCTCTCTTGGCTCACCTGATTTGAGGAGGCATATCTATTGGTGAAAGGTTGTAATTGGTAAGGTAAAAATGAGTGATGGTCAAGGGCTATTTTGATAACAATTCAGTGAATATCTTTCCTATTGAAAGTAGAATTATAGCAGAAAAAGAAGCAGATTTAAGGGCAGCAATTGGACTTATTTTGAGTAGACCTATTGAAGATTTTCGCCAAGATAAAGTTCAAATTTGAGAGTATTTATTGAAGATCATATTGCATATCTGAGTGGAAGTTAAGTGAGCAGAAATTTAAGGCATATTTGTGTAAAGGAGTGAGACGATTTTGTTGAAGACCTTGGAGGGATCAAGGGCAAATCCAACATCATTTTGTTACTTTGCATTTTGAAGGTTGGTTCCTTCTACTTTGTGTGATTGGGAGGTTGGTGCCTCTCATCCTAAGAGATTGGTGTCTCTTGCTAAGTTAGTGCTCAGTGAAGGGGATTGGTGTCTCTTGTGGGTGGTGCCGACAAAGTTGTAAGAAGATTTCTATAAAAGCAATATTTTGTCATGGTTTTCTCCTACAAAAGTTTCCACGTAAAATCGTGTGTGTATATTGTGTTCCAATTTGTTAGATCTTACTTGTGTAGACGCCTCAAGTGATTATTATTTATGATTGCCAAAGCTATAAATTGAAAATAATGTTCTTATATTGATTCGCCCCTCTCAATAAAAATGTGTTTTTCTTAAATTTTTTTATTATTTATTAATTATTTTCATAAAACCACTAACTACAAAAAACGCTATTGCGGTCAACCTTGCCTCAACACACTTTAAAAATACTTTTAAGAAAGATTTGCCTTTCTTATATTACAGCGATTATTTACAAAGCAAGTACAATAATATGTAAAACGCGCTTGGAGGAAGAAAGCAGCTGAACTTTTATAATGTAAGAAATGATGGTATACTAAATGTGATCGGGTTTAAAACAGGCCTAGTTCGTTTGGCATCTCGAGTAATTTTGTCACCGTCAAGTATTTCAGAAGCTCTCATGAAGGTCGGGTTGAGGATGTGACGGGGGATCTATGGTGACGAGCAAAATTCCAAGGCATTTCACCCTGCCCCAACTAAGACATTTTGTCAGGTTATTTTGACTCTATGTTTGTCGGGCATGTCTTAATCGGGGCATTTCATTGAGAAAATTTTAGTTGGGCAGGTCGTAATCGGAGCATTTCATTGGCAAAATATTCGACCTTCTCATGGTAGTCGGGCATGTCTTAAAATATTCGACCTTCTCATGGTAGTCGGGCATGTCTTACTTGAACGGCCTTCTCATGATAACACGAGAAATTAAAAATAACATGACAAAATCTCTTAGTCGGGGCACTGTGAAATGCCTTGGAATTTTTCTCGTGACCATCGATCCCCTGTCACCATAATCTAAATGCATCCTCAGCCTTCATGGCTCGGTCCTCAAACGAACCACGCGCATTTCAAACCTTATCGCATTTCTTATATTATAAAAAGGGCATCTTCCCTCGTCCACAACACATATTACACATTATTGTTCAATAAGGGCTGTATAATTTCCAGTCCCTGAATTGCGTCGTCTTGCATCTGTGCAACAGACAAGAAATATGGCAGCCATGCTACCTTTGCGCGCTCTCTTTATCCGCGATCAAATTTTGGGGATAGAAAAATTCATCTCAGATCAACAATTGGAAATTGATAAGTTGCTGAACTATTATGTTTCTATTGTTGGAGCGGCCATATCTGCAATATTTACTGCTCAAATAGTCGAGAAGAAGATGCACTGTGCTACATGGTGGACTCTGCCTGTTCTAGTGGTTATTGCATCTATTGGAATAATTGGAACAATTGCTCTTAAGCTCTATAACCAGTTTACTCCATTTGTTAATCGGCGAAGTCTTGTCCAACAACTCAATATGTTGGTTGATGTTCATGACATTGAAAGTCAATTGCTTGCGAGGATTAACCCTTCTCTATTCAACGATTTACTCAACATGCAAATGACAGTAAATCTTAGAGGGGGGATGTCGGTAGGATGGTGGTGTGTTACAAGGGTTGGGATTCTGATAGGATTAACAAGTTTCTCACTTTTTCTTTTTATCTCCTGCAAACGCCTCACCTGCTGAATAAAAGCATAGTCAGTGAGCGTTGATGGTTTCTGTATATTAATAATGTTTAGCAGCTCTGAGTGTGGGAGATGGCCTGACTTTCAGTTTTGGTTATTTTCCTGACATCTGTTTTGGCTTGTATGGATGTTCTCAATTCCAGTTCGTGGTTTCTATATTTCTTTTTAGCAGATCTACTGATGAGAGTTGGTTTCAAGCTTATGACTCTTCTTCTTCCAACCGGTTGAATTCTCTGTAATTATGGCTATTGTACGTATGTCCTTTACTTCTCTTCAGCTATATATTTGACTGTGCTGCCACGTCTTCGGCTATGTCAAAAAAGTTTATAAAAAAAGAAGTCTTTGTATGCAGGGTTCTAACATCAGGCGGGATCCTGAGTTAGGTTTGCTACAGTGACACGTTAGTTATTCAACACCAGCTCTGTTTGTCTCTTCTTTCATTAGCTGTCGTGCGTGACTGCAGGTCTTTGAGTGTTACAAGTTATTATGTAAGCGTAGATATAATAATCTCCTTCTTTGTCTCAAGTCGTATTATAATTTTGCAATTATGTTTTCAATTAGAAATCTGATGGATAAGAGTTTAAAACCTAAAATGTCCAAAATTGGGGGCAATGTTTTTAACTCATGTGTAATGAGATATTTGTGAGCAGTTACATGAAATTGCTAGCTTTATATGGTTCTCTTATTAATCCTTTTTAACTAGTGATTATAAATATAATCCAATTATTTATTTTAATGCTTCTTACAATTTCAATAGATAATAAATTAAAAATCACAATTTTCAAAAATGAAAATACAAAAATATTATTAATTTCGTATTTAAAATTAAATTATTAAATTAATTAAAAAATTCGTAAAGTGATTCATATTACTGTAGTCGGTGTATGATATTTTCTATAACGTGTGAAACTTAATGGACCAATTCAAACTATTGACTATTTTGATAGCGTATTATGTGTCCTCAAGTTATCTATTGATATTTTCTATAATGTGTGAAACTTAATGGACCAATTCAAACTATTGACTATTTTGATAGTGTATTATGTGTCCCCAAGTTATCTATTGATGGTCATAAGTGGCATCAAAAGTCCTTTTTTTTGTAGTCAAACCTTAACTATGGTTGTGAGCAAGCACAATAACCTAAGAAGCTTCACATCATAAAAACATGGCTTGATTAGCCAAATCACAATTAAGCATTCACAATACCTAGTTATGTTGAAGGCGTATCCTTATTTGAAATGAGTGGAGGTTCATTTCACCATCGATCGCCTACAATGCTGGAGAAGGCATGCAAGACGATTGAAACCATTTTGGTTGTCTGATTAAAATTTCAAGTGCAATTTAATTTCTGTGCACTTTGTCATTTCACAAGTTGCAAGTACTGTGTGAGATCGCCTCACGCCTAAAAATGAAACTTGACTCGCATTTAATATTTCTATTTAGATGGCTGAAAAAATCTCACCTATCTCCAAATCGAATTGAACTTGAGTAGCCTAAAACCCCAATATTTTCATATCTACTTTTGTTTACTATGAATAGATTAAAGCAACAACTAAAGGGAGATAGATTTTGGTTCATCTTATTTAAAAAATATTCTGTCGTGGTAGGGTTTCATAAATTTTTCCTACAAACTCTTCCCATTTTTACTCATCAACATCGCTCAGAGGATAACATAATTTGTGCATAATCTTGAGGTAAGTCACTTGCATAGTTTCAATGAATATCATATTCTTTTGTTCCTAAAAAATTTCTCAATACTTCTTTGTGTTGATTGAATATCATGGCACCCTATTTGTACAAGCTTGTACACTTTGAGATTAGATTCACATCACAATAGATAAGTGTCTCACACTGGAAAAATAATGTTCCAGTGAATCAATTGAAACATTCCTCTCTCCCTGCTTGAATACAAACCTTGTCCAACACAAGATGCCACATTTTTTCATTTTGATGAAAAAATTAGTTAATTCCTTTCTGCTCTACTCTTAGGGTTTTACCAGTCTTTGGGAGTTGTGAGATGAGAGAGGATCCCATCCCCTGTCGACTCCTCCTACATGCTTGATTTCTTTACATCCCCTATTATTACGTCTCATCATCACTATCAATATTAATGTTTAGTGGTCGCAACGTCCTTTGCCCCATAGAAATTGAGACTCCATTGAAATACTCTATAGATTAAGAGTGTTGCATTCAACTAACCACGAAGCTCACACCTAGGTCCCAAATCTTGCTACATTCAATCCAACTAGGGTTCAAAATGTCATTCAGGAAATCATACCCCTTTGTGTTGCTCCACTTAATTTGGTGAATACTGCTGCAGAGGCCCTTGTGTTTGGGATTCAATTTAGCATTGCCTTGTAATACATGAGATAGTAAATCGATAAAAAAAGGAATTGGAAATTTACTTTATTTTGAAGATTTGTTGATTTTGTGCTATCTTTTGGTCATGCAACATGAATAAACACATATATTTCCTATCAATTAAATTATTGTTGCAGAAAAAAATTGTTATGATTGTATTTGGCATCAAGGAGGTTTGGATGATGTCATAGTCCATGAGATGCAATCTTCCAAATCTTCTTATTGTGTGATTTCCAATAGGAGATGATTATTTCAAAGTTCACATATCTCACCTTTTTATGAAATTTTTTGTGTTTCACTCACTTCAGATTTTTAGATCATTTGGTTATGTTGGTTATCTTTATTGACATTTCAAAATTACCTCTAGTTACTTTATGAATGCTTATCAAAAAATTTATACCACATAATAAGACACAACAAATTTGAGTATTTGAGCTATTGGAAATGCATAGTCAACATTAGAGTTAGACTAGAGATGAAACATACAAATGCAATAATGTCTACAGATTATGCAAACTCGATCTTTTAAAATAAAATATGCATGTACTAACACACCTACCCCATCAATGCAAGTATAAAATTTTGTTACACCCTGTCTCATAATTACCAAGTTACTTTTACCTTCATGGGTAAATAGGATGGTGAATGTAAATCATGACTTTGATATGTTTAATAAGTGAATGAAATACTGGATATGTATTATTATGTTATTTATTTTAAAGGTATGATTATGTTTTAAATAAGGTGAATACATATGATTAATTTAATGCTTGAATAATGCAAATGATTTATGATGCAAATATATTTCATGTGAATGGCTAACTACTATACTAAGCTAAATGTAGGAACAGGTTAGAACCTCCGGAAGGGAGGGGAAATATCACTCGAGAGAGGGGCTTGGTTTGGTAACTCTTAATCAGTCTAACTGAGTTACCACACACTCATGTATCCTAATTCAGTCTACTTAAGTCAGGTTAGTCCATGAATCGGGTAAGTACCTTCAGTCATAGTTTTGAGATGATTTATTGTTTTGGTTTTTTATCTTTAATTTCTTTAGGGTTGATAGGGAGATAGAGTTATTGTTTAGGTCCTCTTGTGATAGTTTTGTCTATGTGAATTATGATTTTTTTCTATGGATCTTTTGATTAGGGGTATGTGATTGAGTCTTTTGAGAGAAATTTCTTCCTTGTGTGTTCATGCTTATAAGTTAATCAAGGAATAGGGGATTATATGTGTTAGTTTTTGGATATTAAAGTAATTATATATGTATATTGAAATATACATATATTAATGTTTAATTATATTATTACGGTCATGTAAATGAATATACTTATATATTAGTATACGTATATATGTATATGCATATATATATATAATTACTTAGAATTTTTTTTTGAATGGAAATTAATATATGTGAACATTCATTGACCTATAAACATATGTATATATGTTTGTATGTATATTTGTTATTTTAATATATGAATATATTTATGTCAATTGATCATTAATACATTTTATAAATTTGTGAATATAAATATATATATATATATATATATATATATATATCATTATATAAACATATATATATTGAGGTTGATATATATATTGATAAGATGTATAACATTCCAAGTATATTATCAAAATACATAGGATAATGTATTGCTTTGACTACATAGCAAGTGAATATGGTTGTAGCACATAAAGAGATCAAGACTCAAACAAAAGTTAGTATGAAATAAGAATAGGATGCACATAAGTTAAACGAGTCTTCAATGCTAATTGTTGTGCCTATACCAAGCATATGAAATAAGTGTTTTAAACCAACAAAGTTACAATATGCAAAGCACATATTATATCATATGACACATAAAGCATATAGCACATCTTTAAGTTAAATAAAAGATAATGCATACAGTTTAATATGACCAATTCAAATAAAGAACAAAACATGTAGGAGTTCTTGCTATTGTGTAAACATTTTAAGAGGAAGAAAGTATTGTTTAGAAACCTATGAATATGTCAAAAAGCTATGTTATGAAGGTGGCACCAAACACAAAGAGGTCATTCCATATTCGTTAAGTGTTTGGAAAGTAAAAGAAGTCTTTGAATGTGCATAAACCTGGAAATAGTATTTAGAGTTAGTCAAGTGCAAACTTGGCAGTATCTTGTAAAGGAATTCGAATTAGGAAACTTCTTTAAGCTTTTTGTCCCATATATCAAGTTGAATCAACCATTTAAATGGTGAGGATTGTGATGTGTTGCAAACATATGAATTAAACTAATGAGTCATTGCATGAGTTTAGAAAGGTGGTAGAAATACTAACTTGTTTGTAGCCCTTAGTTGCTCACAAATTAGTATAAATAGCTTGGTGATCATTCTACCAATTGCTACACTTATCATTCTGATTATCTTCATACTATTTTGTTGTAATTTTTGAGTTAGTGAGTTGAGAGCTTGTGAATTGAGAGTTATTTTTCTATATCATATTTGTGATTATTGTGAGATTTAGTGAAAATTTGGAAGAGGGTTATTAAGTGAATCTTGAAGGAGGTATCGAGCAAGCTTTGTAATTTGAACTAGGAAGGAATTTAATCAACTAGGAGCTTTTATATAGGCATGCTAGTTTCTATACCTTTGTCTTTTATGTTGGAAAGGTTAATTAGTTTTGTTTACTATGTAAAGCATGGTTTTGAATATGTTGTTATGCTTGTATAATGGTTGCATGTTTCTTGGTTGTTCACATTGTTGTAGAAACCTATCATAATGGATTATATTGTATATATATCTGTATGTACCCTATACATGGGAGCTTGCACAGTGAATGTAATATATTTATACTATACATATTTTGTCTATACTTGATTGATTACACGTATCTCCTTGAAAGTAGTGAGAGAGTGTTAACCTTAGGGTTAGAGTATAAACTTGATGGTTATATCAGTATTCAACATGGTTGATTAACTGTATTATATTATTATGTTACTATTTTATTTTTTCTCAAAGGAACCAAAATAGGCTTCTTGCACTACAAGGAAGACTGGACATGCTTGAAGTGCCTCCTACAAATGAAGTTGTGGGATACTATGAATCTAAGCTAGAATATTTTTCATGGCCAAAATATCTCTCAATGGATAATGCCAATCTCTTCTAGGAGGAGGAAGTAAATCTCACTAGAAACTCTAGCATTGGGTATTTGAAATATGAAGAAGAAGATAAAAAAGATGAGGAATTTTTTGTTGATGCTTATGTTGTTTTCACTTGTTTGCAAAATCACCTTGATCATCAGCAAGGTGATATAGCTAAGGAAAAAGATCCTCCATGTTTGACAATTACTATTGCCAAGAGAGGTACTCCATTTCTAGTCCAACCAAGAGATACAATAAGGAAATAAGCAAGTAAGTACTTCAAATCCTCTTGCATCTTTTACATTAAAGACTAGTACCCCAATTCCCAAACCCTAGAATGAGAATATCTCATCTTCTTTAGGAAATCCTTACCAAGCCTTTGACATTTTAGACCATGCCAAGAAGAGTAAAGTTCAAATGTTAGAAGCTGAGTACC
Organism: Sequoiadendron giganteum; assembly: GCA_007115665.2. NCBI lineage: Eukaryota > Viridiplantae > Streptophyta > Pinopsida > Cupressales > Cupressaceae > Sequoiadendron > Sequoiadendron giganteum. Next base: position 109,339,081 of record CM021109.1, read on the forward strand.
TTCAAGCTAACATAGGTCAATTTGATAGACATGCTAAGTTTTTCAAGGATAAAGGAACTCATCCTAATTGAGACTCTTCCCATAACACCCCAGTTATTCCCAAACTAAGGCCTTCACAAAGAAACTTGTCTTCCATTCCCTCATCCATCCTTACAAAAATTGATCCCTTTTATATATCGTTGTTGGTTAATATAGTTTTAAGTTAAGTAATTATGTCATTGATTCAGGTGCCTCCAACAATATGATGCCTGCCAAAGTGGCTACTACTTTATGTTTGAATTTAACTAAAAATTTTGGCTGATTTTTTTCAATGGAAAACAAGCAAGTGCCTCTTATTAGGCAAATAAAAGATGCACAATTTGCATTTGTTGATAAGAAGATTAAAATGACTGTCTTGGTAGTTGATGTCCTAACCTCATATGGGATATTGTTGGGACATAAATTTTGCAAGGATGTTGGAAGAAAAATCAATATGGACTTGTTTGAGGCCAAAATACCCATCAAGGGTGTTATTCAAAAAAAATTTCCAAAAAGGGAAGCCAAGTTTCTATAAAAAAGTTGAATGAACCAAGAGCCTAGATCCTCTTTGAGTCTTTAGGAATGGGTACATATTATTTACAAACTAACGAAGTTTCTGGTTCTTTAGATATTGATTCAAGTAAAGAGAAGGAAAAGGATGGTTCATCTTCTTCAAATAGATAATCTTTTTCAAATGAAACATCTTTAGATGGAGAGACTTCTTTAGATGAAGAGGCCTCAAATTTTGAAACTTGCAGTTTAGGAGATCCAAATGATGTTTTGACTATGAAATTTGATGGCAGTGGCTCTTTTACAAGATCTAGAGTGGGAATTTTTTTATATCCCCATTAGGAAAAGTATTCCCTTTCTCTTTCAAACTACAATTTGATAATATTAACAACACTACATAATATGAGGTGTTGTTGTTAGGGATGGAGGTTGCATGTAAGAAGGGAATAAAAAACCCTCATGCTCAAGGTGATGCTAAATTAGTAATTTGTCAGGTAAGGAACCTGTATCAAATAAAAAATGAGTGATTAAGGAATTGCTACAATCTTGTATGAGATTGCATTGAATGTTTTTATGAATTTGATATATCTGTAGTCCCACGAGATTATAGTGATAAAGTTGATTCTTTAGCACTATAAGCTACTCTTCTAATTCTACATAGATTTTCATGGAACCATATATACTATTGAGCTAGCTTTTTGACCAAGTATTCCAAACAACTCAAATCATTGGTAGATTTTTAATAATGATAATCAAATTATTGCCTTTCTTGAAAAGGATAAAAACTTTAATGAGTTATATTTTGAAGGTAGTGAATCTCCTCCTCAAGAGTCAATCTTTGAGATAGATCAAGATACCAGTGAACAATTCTTGTAGCTCAAAGAGAATAAGATTACCAAAGGTTTGGTATCTCTGGAAATTTTTTTAGACAAGAATGATCACTATGTCAAGAAGCAGTAGTAATCTGTTGTGCCTAAAGCACACATGCCCCGTTTGAAATTTGGGGACCCTCTCTGTCACTTTTTATCGGGTCACTTTTGCCTTCACCTCACTTTGTGTGCTGCCCTATTTTTGAGTCCTAAGTGGTCAATAAGTCTTAAATTTATCATCTCGAGTTGATCAAGTTTCACCACCCTCAAAATATTAAAGTGTTTGACCTTTGCAGAGAACCTTCGGTAGTTTTCCTTGAATCCTTAAAATTATCATCTTTTTCTCCTTGAGGGTCCGCCCTTGGCAGAATTTCATCCTTCCTTCACTGCTTAACCCACGGTCAAGTCAGCCCGTCCACCTGCCTTATAGGTCCCACATCGTTTGTTGAATGTCCCTTTCACCGATTGATCATATGACAAACACTTGGCTGCTGCCCGCCCCGCGGGCTCTGTCATTCCCGCCATTGACCATTCTGAAATCCACACCCACCAACCATGCTTTCTATCATATTGGCATTTATTATGAGAATTTAATGAATCAAATCCTATAAATAGCAATGTTGACAAGTCATTTTCATCGACATTCTTGTTGAAACTTGTCAAAGCTCGTCCTACTTCCGCCGCTGGCATGCCTATGTGACTTCATCGCCGTTCGAGTGTCATTGCCTTCACTCTCTTCATGAGTTCTTGCGGGTATTCTAAGTAGGTTTTCTACTACTGCCTCAGTTGCTCTTTTTTCGTTGAAACTTGTTAAGTTGTTAAAATCTTGATTTTGAAAACCCTAAAACTAGCTAGAGAACTTAAGGTCGCATGAAACCCATGTCTTCAAATTTAAAGATCCTTAGAAAATCAACCATTTGAGGGCATGCATAACTTACCATCGCGACTGCCATTCTTGACCAGGGTCGTCGAGCCCTTGCTGCTAACAAGTCTTTTGCCACCATTACCTTAACACTACAACCGACAAACTTTAAACTGCGGCCATTACCCTTGGTAGACATGTTCATGTGGGTGGATGCCACCTCCTCACTATCATCAGTGAACTAAACAAAAATCCTAAGTCAAATGGAAATTCTCTTGGCCCCCACGGGTCGGTGAATGTGGGTTTTTGCATGTGGAAGGCTCCCTTTCCATTGTCATTTTGGACGACTGCCTAACCTTGGCCTCCTACATTGTGGCTCTTGCGACGCCCTTGTACTCTAACCAGTAAATCACTAAATCTTAACTTTGTAGGCCATGTGATGCTGATTTCCACCATTGTTTCATCGTCATTTCATGATCATACTAAACAGTGAAGCTCTTGCGCCATCCCATGTTGCGGAGCCTGAGTTTCTTGTTGCTGTCTTGCATGCCCAAGTGCCCAAGTGTGACCCCTTTGTGGGTGGGCCTTTGCGAATTTCCATTTGTAGGCCACATGATCTCCTCCATTATAATGAACGATTATGGTGTTTCATTTACCCACCTCGCGGACTCCACATCATCCGCATTTGTTTGAGCCTCGAATGAAAATAACTAAATGTGCAGTTTTCGGACCCTCCGTTATGGGTCACCGCCGTCATATGTCCATTGTCCCAAACAACCAACTACCTCCGACCTTCTGATGTGCAGAATCTGATGCTGAATTTTCTCCAAGTCATCATCGAAAATCACTAAGTATAGTCATGAGCGGGTAGTTTGATGTGAGTGGTCAGTTGCAGACTGCCATTCCATCTCCATTTTCAAACAACCGAGCCCAACTTGCTAACCACTATATAGAGATTGACCCCTCTGTCATTTTCCAACTAGTTGTGAATGAACAACCCACACTGATGATTCTTGTGGGCCCGATGGTGTGGATCGCTACCTATGGGCTACCATCTCATCTTCGTCATCTCGATCGACCATCACCCTACATCCTCCTATCGATCTTCACCCGTGTTGCTTGAAATGACTTAAAAATTTGAAATTAGCCGATGCCGCCCTCCCTAACTACAAGTTTCTGCCATGCCAAGGCTGTTTACAAATAGTGAAGCTCTAAACTACCTAGATGATCTCTGCTCTCGCAACCTCTAGAACTGCATGCCAAAGTGATTGAACGAACACCCCCAGAACTTTGAGAATGATCAAACCCATGTGTTCAAATGAACTAGCACCTTGATGGGCCCCACTGACAAGGTGGAGATGTTGATGCGGGTGGCTGCATGCGGGACATCATGTCCTCTTTGCCATCTAACTACTGCCAACCTAGGGAAACCCACATCCCTGGGCCCACATTGCTCTATCTTCCCCCAAAGAAAGGAAAACGATGGTTTTTAATGAATATTATGATCTTTGAAGAATGAATTACTCGATCTAACATCTATTTTATAGGTTTTCACTAATTCTCCCCTTATCTTATACATGAATACGCTTACTGCTCCTTTGCTTGGAGGATTCATGGAATCAGTTGTAGGACCATTGGGGGCATCCACAGAGAAGGAGAAGGGGAAGAGATCTACCAAAGGCTTGAGAGGAAAGCAGGACAAAGATCAAATGAAGTATCAGTTTCAGGGAGCGGAGGTCACCTCCAAGGTTACTACCGTGTGGGACACCATTACAGATACCAACCTTGGACATATCAATATACATGAACTCTGATAGAGGGTCATCACCAACCCTACTATAGAAAATGCAAAGAAAATAAGAAAGAGTGGTTTGGCTAAGGAAGCTGACTTCGCACTAGCTCTTGTGGCCCCTGAATCGGTGATGACTTGTAGAGAAGCCTATCAAGACTAGAAAAACAAAAAGAACATGGACCATGATGGTAAGGTGTTGGCCAACCTATCTGCTAGGTCCATAGTGCAAATTTTCTACATCCTTACCTTTGACCCTATGGACCAAGTGACAAAGGAATATGCCAAGAATATGTTGAAGGTAGACCCTCTAAAATATAAGAAATTGATCAACCGATATTGGTTAAAAGAGAAGAGGGGTAACACAAACAAGGTACCCCAGGAGTTGTTCAGGAGTGACTTTTATGAAGACTACCATGACTTGGTAACTTTGTTGAGTAGATTCATGGGCCTCTCCACTACGAACTATTTCCAAGACTGGATGTTCTATTTTATAGAAGAGATTATCAGAGGGACAACTAAGTTTAACTGGGATTGGATGATCAATAAAAACTTGCACGAGCAGTTCCTAGCAGTCAAGAAGACCTTCTAGTTTTATATGACCTTCTACTTGGTCTATCTTCTAGGCAATCCATTTCCTTATAGGGGACTATTTTTTGAAAAAAGCACAACTCTAGGGAGAGAGCTGAAAGTATATGAAAAACATACACAACTCCAGCACCGAAATTTCAAGAAAGACTACTGCAAGGTGAATGATGCCTTTATTGGGTACATTATCAGAATTCTCAAAGGGGATTTCGAGAGAAGAGTTATACACAATGCTCATGCATTCATTCAGAGGTTCAAATTTCTATTCATTCAGTTCCTGAAATTCTCCTACATCCAAACTAAAGGCTTTAATGAAAGGCCATATAAGCCGCCTCAGTATCCAAATGACTAGTTGATCTTGTTAGAAGTTTCAAGGCAGCTAGAAAATGCACATACTCTGAATGCTCACAAATAATGAGCAGCAGTGCCATATCCTCTCAAATTCAGGGAGGGAATGTTTTCTCTCCCAATTGCCCAATGTGCTGAATATTCTAAAAAATAGATCATTGAGTACAATTTGGGCCTTTACAATCCCCAACCAAGGATGGAGCCATATGACAAGTTGAAAAAGTTTGTTGGAAAGGAGTATGCCCATTTTCACAACATTGAATATTTTTGGGCTAACCGTTAGGATGACAAGGAGGTATAAATGAGACTATATGTGTATGACTTCAGCTTTGTCAAGACAATCAAGATTTTCCTATTGCCTAATCAGACCGTCAAGGACGAGAGCACTTTTATTGATCCCAGATTTGATGTTGTTGCCAACCTTCCATTGCCTCTTACAGATTGGAATGAGGAAGAGGTCAATGAACTCGATATTCTAACAAAGCCAATAGAGCACAAAACCAGGTAATGGATTGACACATAGATTTCCTAACTGAAGCTTCAAGGAGCTACATTGACATATGGTGAGCTCAAAGATGAGCTTGAGAACGAAAACAGTGGGACTACTTTTGCACCAATTGAAGAAGCTCCTAAATCTCCTCCAATCACTAGGTCAAGGAAAAGAAAGGAGGTAGCCGAGCACAAACTGAAATATAGTGTATTCAAGGAAGGTGCTAGAGAGTGAGCCTTCAAAGAAAGCAAAGAAATCAGGTGGATTCTTTGAGATGCCCACAATTCAAGAGGATCCATTACATGAAGGAGAAGAGGAAGAGCCACACCAACCAAAGTCTCCATCTACTGCCTCTACTCTTGTTTCCACCACTACTACCATTCCTATCACTCCTCCACTAGCATCTCAAGCATTTCTTGCTTCCTCTCTACCTATAGTGGACATCTCGGTTCACTTTGCCTCCACCTCACCTACTACACCCATTATGGTGAGAGATTCCTCCTATTCAATGACCTCCCCACTTTCATCCTCCTCAATGTCTCCATTATCTACAATTCCTCTAGCCTCCACAACGACAATGCCTACCCTCACTCTTCCAGAGGCTTATTTCCTGAAATATATGCAAAAAATCCCTATGGAGCTTTCTAGAGTATTGATGAACCTCATAGTATAGGCTACTCTAGCTCAAGTCATTGTCGGTATCCTTGTCCCTCCTCTGAGAAAACCACCCAAAATGGAGATGACCATGTGGATCTCAAAGGAGCTAGAAAGGCGAGAAAGGGAGACAACCAAGGAGGGTGGTGATGAGCCTAAATATCCATTGAAGGATAACTACCATGAGCATCCAGAATATCAATACTTGGTCATTGATGAGGTGGCACATGAAGAAGAAAGATCACAATACTCAGAGTAAGATGTCAAAGACCCTAGTGCCCAATATATAGTAGAATCTTCCAGCCAATAACTCAAGGAGGAGTTGTTCGAAAAACTCAAGGACATTAGAGAGGAAGTTGAGGGGCAATCTTCTAAGGAAAAGAAAGAAATAAATGAAGACATGGAGGTATCTACTGAGCCTCCAAAAAAAGAACAAGATGAAGGCCCCCACCCAAAAGAAGAAATACCTCCTGAGAGGGAAGAAGAGAAGAAGGAAGATGAGGCTGAAGAAAAAGATAAGCCCGAAGGAGAGGTTGAAACAAAAAGAAGCCCTAAGGGAGAACATCATACATAGCTCAAGCAGGAAGATGAAAAGGCATCTGAAGGGGAAGATATCCCCAAATAAAAAATGGCTGCTATAGATTCATAGGAAGAAAGGATCGTATTTATCCAAGACTTAGACGAAGAAGAAGAAGATAAAACAAAGCAGGAAGCTTCAAATCATGAAGGGAGATCCAACATGCTCAGAGAGAAGAAGGTGATCATGAATCACCAAAGGAGGGATATTAGAAGCCCGAGTGGTTGGAAAAGAAGCTACAAAAGAAGACCCTCTCTCTCATGGATCCCAAGGAAAGACTAGAGGCTATCCTAGCATGAGCTCAAATAGGAGGAAATAAAGAAAAGAAGAAGAGGATTAAATCACATCTCACAATGGATGCATCGGGATCCAAGATAGTACAAATTTCCACCCTGGTGCTAGATAAAGAAGAGTGGGTGACTTATAATATCTCTACCATCGAATTGGGTACAACCACAAGGGAACAAAAGATTGATCATCTCTAGGGGTCCGTTTCCATGATTGTGCACCAAATGAATTAGGATTAGTCCTCCAAGGAGGAATTGAAAGCACAAGTGGCATATCTCATTGCCTACATACAACAATGGTCTTCTACAAAGGAACTACTCTTGACATCATCAACCCTACCACTACTGCTATCCAAGGATCATATAAGTCAGTTGGATAGATGGAAAACTTGGACCAAGGCCACTGAAGATTGGTTCCAATGGGTGATCTATAATGGTGATGTGGGTATTAGTCATGCAGTTTGAACAACAAAAAAGTTTTGATAAGTGTAAAAGCAACTCGAAGGAATAGAGAAATTTTGTATTGACTTCCTAAAATTTAATAAGATTATGTATCCTAAACTCAAAGCTATCCTCAAAGTGCCCATGAAGACTTGGGAAAAGGAGTTGGGTTTGGCAAAGGATGATCATTGGCTGGTCGAGACATGGAAAGTGGGTCTAGACCACATAAAAGAATTGTTGGAGCAGGTGTTCCATGAAGTAGAGGTCAACCTGGAATGGGTCAAAGAGAATTGGGCAGATTGTGAAGAATATCTTAAGCTCATGATAGATTATGACATGCATTTCTTTGAGTTGGACCCTAAGAAAATAAGGCCATATTTTCATAAGAAGATGGAAAACGAGCCCATTGACTCTCTAATGTTGGGTTTTATTTATTTTGCTGCCCGAAACTTCACCCAATCAGAGCAAGTGGTCAAGAATACACTGAAGTGCATGAATAATTGGGAGCTAATTACTAGCAGATCCAAAAATTTAAGCTTCCAAGTGCTCCAATACAACATAATAGAATAGAGAAAACTTCAGGCATTGATCGGTCAATTTGTGGGGTATGCCACTATGAAGAAGAACGAAGGAGAGCCAGTCATTGATGATGAGTTTCTCATTATGTAGCTACAACAAAGGTCAATCAAATAGAAGAAAAAAGTGCTACAGTATCGAGCTCTAGAGGGAAAAATAGGCTAGAGGACAAATAATGTAATTTTAAATTGTAAAATATTGGGGGTAGGTGGAACCCTAATTTATAGTGAATCTTGACCACACAATGAAATTAAATCTTGGCCATTCATTTTTCTTTTTGAGAACTATAAATAGGGGGTCTCCTCTCATTTTCAGAGAGAGATTTGAGTTGTTGTAAAGACATGCTTCTGAAATTCTAATAGAAATTCATTGATTTTGGTGGATTCTTGAGTTTCCTTCATGTTTCATGATTATTCTCCCCATAGTTGATAGATTTGAGTAGATTTAATTTTCTATTCTATAAGTTTTAATATGCTTTAGTAGATTAGTAAATTCTTTTTATTGATGTTGAAGAATACTATTGTGTTGATGCCCTTCCTTGTTCATGATTTTCATTGTTTGTTGATGATAAATAGCAGTGTAATGCTAGTCTGAACATAAATTGATTGCTGCACTTAAACTTTATCTTTTATTCATGTTTCATTGTGTATGAATAGTTGAAAATTTGTAGACCTTAGAAGATAACACTAGTTTCATGTACTATTAGTTGATTTGTTTAAGTAAAACTTAGTTTCAGGAAGGTTGTCCACTATAGTATCCTCCATTATCACTGTTCATTGGTAGTTACAAGTCTAGGAACTTCGCCCTCTCTCTCCCCTTTTGAACTTTCTTTGAAATAGTAATTTAGGAAAAGTTTAGGCATCATTGTAAAACTAAAATTGATGATAAAGGTGGAGTCTAGACTATTGTTTTGAACTTGCAGTAATTGCACATCAATTCCAACATCTTGAGAACTCCATTTAAAGAACCAATTTCCCTCCAACTTAACATACATAAGGCTGCAGTATGATTACCAAAAAATCACATGAACCAATTGAGACATTCCAAGCAAGTCATGACCTGATACTTGAGAGACCTTGGGGTAGTAGTTTATAGCTTGTTTGCAGGTCTCTACCTTTCAAGAGGGGTGATGTATCTATAGATGCATTACCTGTGTTTAGAAGTTCAAGCACACCCATCAACAAAATTGGTGCTAGAGGGAGGGCCCTCCTTGTGTTAAGTTGTATCAAATTGGTTCATTATCCCCTGAAATATTTTACTTCCACTAGTAGGGTTCTATCCAAGGGGGCTTGGTCTAATGTGGTTTGATCAAACCCTCTTCAATTGGAATCCTTTAAATGGAACTTTTCAAGGCTTAAATCATTATATTTTCTAAAAATATGTGATTTCAGCAAAAAATAGGATCTCCCACAAAGTGTAAACCACTATTGTGGCAGCACCCAAAGGGGAATTCAAAGAGCTATCACTCCCTACCAAGGCTAGGAGAGCTAAAAGAGGGGAAGCTCCCACCTCCGATGCATCCAACCAGCTCACCTCATCTTCATCCTCACCCTCTCCTTCCATCCATTTTCCCCCACCTTCTCCTTCACCCTTCGCAACACCTTCTTCTTCCCATCTGCTCCAAACTGCCTTTTGGGCTGTCATCTTCCAAAGCCAAGGTGCTACCTTCCAACCCAATGTACCTGCTTTCTTGGGCATTGTCCCAGTAGTTGTTGATCCCCCTTTGCAACCTCAAGTCAATCTGGCTCACCCTCCTCCACCTCAAGCCCCCATGGTGTGGTTGGGTAACAACCCCTCTCCTTTGTCCTTCAATGTTTACCATGATATGCCAAAGAACTAGGAGGGATTTTGCATCAAGTTCAATCCCCGGGATCCATAAAGGACAACAAAGGAACGCATAAAGATCTTTCAAACTGCCTTGAAAGATATGCAGATTGGACATGAAGATGTGGCATGTAGGCTCTTCACTTATTCCTTGAGGGAGGAGGCATTCTGCTGGTACATTCATTTTCCAAAAAGATCCATAACCACTTGGGATCTGTTGAAGAATGCGTTCTTGTAGAAATTTAAGATCCAAGTCAGCCCTTCTGAGCTATACCAATAGTTCATGGCCATTTGAAGAGAAGTCAATGAACTGATCAACTCTTTTAATGATAGTTTTCACTGAGTTTATATAAGGCTAAAAATGCCTTATGTGGTTGATAATGCTTCTGCTTGCCTGGTGTACTATGCAGCATTGGACAACCCCACCTCCACCTTGGTAAAGAGGATGAACTCGCCACCGACCCGGTTGGTGGATTCCTATGTAGAGATAGTTAAATCCAACATGGATTTAGGACAACACATTGCTGGCCCGCTACCCTCTTTGGGACCAATTTCTCACCCACTTCAAATTCAAGGGATCACCCAAGCCTTGGCACATTAAAAACCCTTGATAAATCAAGTTTCATAACTTGCGATGGTTCCTCATCTAGGACCACCATTGAATCAGGCCCCCCCTGTGCTTCAATACTTATAGCCACAACAACAATAGGTTTATCCTTAGCTACCCCAAGTGCCTACATACCTTCAAAACTCTGAGTTTCCACTCGCTTAACAAAACCAACCAGTAGTACAACCAGTTTTCCTTCAAAATTCAACTCCGCAACCGAATAACATCGAAAAGGATCAGATAGATGAGATGACATAAATGATTAAGAAGATATCAACTGAAATGACACACTTAAGGAATTAGAGCAACCAGTTGAAAGCCTCACAAAGAAGCATCCATGCCAACCTCAACTATGAAAATCGTGATTCAGGTGGTTCTTCTAGGCATAATTATGAAAGAGCTCAAAATTTAGGATAACACTTTGACAGAAGGCTTTCACAAAGGCAAAATCAAATGTGGAACATGAGGCCAAATAATGGTGGTGTTCCCACACCCCTTGACCAATCGAGCAATAGTGACAAGAATACAAGCGAGGTGTACTTAGTTGAGGCCACCTTATCCAATTGGTGTTGCATTCACAAAATGAATAGGCACTTTGAATTGGATTGTATAGTGTTTCGGACAGCTACATAAATCTTTCAAGTAGAAGTCCAGAATGTTGTTGATAGTTCATGCTGTAGAGACATCGTCCCATCTGAACCATATGATTCCTTAGTGATGGTAGTTAACCAGACCCCTTTCCCAAAAGGTGAGAGAAATGTGCCTGAGAAGGAGATCGTTGCCCCAAGTAATGAAAAAGAAAAATAGGTAAGTATCGAGGGGCATTTGTCTCAACTTTTCAATTCAATAGATAAAGTCCCAGTAGATGAGGAAGAGTTGAGAGAGGATGAAGTCCAAATGTTTCACCAAAGGACAACCCCATATGATCTAAGGAATAGATAGGAAGGTGGCCCTTTCACAACCTCTACTCTAGCTAATAAATTTAGCACTCCTCCTGACCCGAATGCTAGTAATAACCCAGGATATCCTCATGTACCCACTCGATACTTTAATAAGAATAAAAAATAGGGTCAAAACCAAATTCAGTCTATTGGATCCTCCTAGAGTACCCCATTTGAAGTTGAAATTGAACAAATGGGAGAGTATGTAACAGAAGAATTTAAGAAGGTTCAGGTGAGTTTGTCTACTTTTGAATTTCTTAAAGTCCCAACAGTTAGGAACACCTTTTTTAGAATGGTCAATGGGACTCCTTTGTCCAAATGAACCCAGGAAGTACCCACTGGGAGGGTCTCCTTTGATGATTCACAAAGTGAGCTTGTTATCCGATAAATCTTCAACAAGAAAGTAGACCTGACTTCAAATCGACAAGAAAACAAATAGCCCACTAAAGAACAAAATCAAGCCTAAACCCAAAATAAGAATAATGATAAGGATAAAGGCCAGGTAGCCCGAGTTAACATTTCAGGAGGGTTGTTTGAAGGAAAGTTGGAGACCCCTCCCTTCTTGACCACCAATAGGATATTCGGGAAAAAATTACATAATTGCTTGCTTGATTCAAGAGCTTCCACCAATGTCATGCCTTTGGCTATGTGCAAAGCTTTGGGGATAGTCCCAACTCCCTCCCGACTCAAGGTGACACAACTAGACAAAAAAAAGATCAACATAGTCAGGGAAATTAACAAGATACATATGCAGATTGCTTCTGATCCTAAGGTACAAAAAATGATCAAAATAAAAGTTACTGATATTCCCGACACTTATGGTATCATTTTAGGAACTGATTTCACCTAGGCATTGAATGGATATGCAACCACTAATTATTCTCACCTATGGCTGCCATGGAAAGGATTACCAAACCAGATCTATATTGAGAGAGAACCACACATGAAGTTCATGATTATTGAGTACAACAACACGAATGAAGTACTATTTTCTGAAATAAAGCTTGGAAATTACTACCCCGTGGCATATCCAGATGAACAGGAATGTTATGAAGAAGAAGAGACTGACGAGGTCCTCCTTATGCTATGTAGTCTACCTGTCAGATTGGCCCACATGCCTGAAAGTGGACATATTTATCGAATCTAATGATGAAGATTCCTATGATGATGGAAGTCTTGGATTATTGGATGGATTCCAAGATTTCATGGAGAAATGTGTGCAATATTAGCTCAATTTGGGTGCAAGAATGAATTTTCAGGAGCTACTCTTACCTAGTTGGTGTAGGGTACACATTTCTGCCCACTCAGAATTTGAATGTTGCTTTTGCCAAATAGCAATTGAACATATCAAAGGATGTTGATAGAGCTTTCAAAATTTTACAAATTTTAGCTAGTTCCATGGGGAAATTTTTTTGATTTGTCACCCTTGTGCTTGATGGTCATGTGTTAGGGTTTAGGGGTTTGTCACCCTAGTTCAAATTTTTTTAAATTATTGAACCATTGCGTTATATTTTCATGTTGACCCATTGTACCAGGTCACCGATTATCTTAGTTATGACTCATGGTATCATGCCCATTGTCTTTACTGACCACATTATTTAGGCCTATCGGTTGTCAGGCATTTGTTAAATTCTAAATATTTTATGGTAGGCTCGAAATGTTTCGTATTCTAAAGACTTATGTATTAAGTCTTTAATTATTTGAGGGGTCATTTCCCATCACCTAGCCCATGGCCCCTTACTTACAACAAACAATATGCACATGCATAAATCCAAGCTATTGGATTTAATAATCAAAATCCAAGCCCTTGCGTACATGTCGTGCAATATTAAAATAATGAATTTTGGTTGGGCCACGTGGTGTGCGTGATTGCACCATGTGTCCCTCAATTTAAGTGGGACCCATTTCCCACTATTGGCTTGATCTCTCATTACAGAGGATCAATGACTTTGATGTACCGTTGCATCTTAATCCGAGTCATAGCATGCGTACCATGTAGAATATTAAATAGTTCCACTTAACACCTTGCGTGGTTTGCATGATTGCAACATGTGGAATTTGTTGGTAGCATAAGGAGGTTGGATGGGGCTCATGGGTGGTATACATGTATTCCAAATAAGGGAAGTATCATTGGCCGATGGATCTTCCATGCGAGAAAATGGAATTTTCAAAAAAATTTGACTCAATCTGAGTTGGTCAATAAGCCAACGCACTGGTGTATCAACGACTAATATTCAAAATACAAAATTGGCCATGTGATGATGAATGAGGTTCTATAGATGGAGAGAGTTAATGGTGCAAGATTTTCAAATTATAATAGCTTGATCTCCATGCCTGCAAAGGGCTACTTCCTAGCAATTATGATGAATTGCACACCGATTTCCATGTATCTGGGAATTAACAATGGTGAAATAGACGCCAGTGAATAATCACTCACTTGCTTGTGCTTCAATTGGAGCCTTGATGATCATTTCATCAATTTACTAAATAAATATGGATGATGGATTTTCACTTTCACCATAGCAATTAAGATTCTTGAATACTTTGTGCTTCTATAGTAAGTAGTTGCTCCTACAAAGGTTTTGAATTTGGGTGCAAAATGAGCAAGTCAATTGCTTCTCTTTCATCTATACGTAGGTCTCCAAGAGTGAATCTACAAGGATCTCATGAAGAAGTAAAACAACATGAAAAAAATACCTTTCCAGGTGCTCTTATCCTGAAGGAGAAAAGCATGAAGTTCATCCCAGGTGTTACAAGGTGCAGCTCTCGGCTCAAGGGCCAAGTTGCAAGTTCAGAGGTGGCAGTGCTTGGTAAGGAGAGGAAGTATGCAAAATATGAGAAGGGATCAAAGGAAAATTTGAGGTACGATCGCTGTTCTCTGGGTCGATAGAATTCACCCATTGATGTGTTTTTTGATTTTGGTGACAGTGATGCAGAGACTGACGATGATTAAAGTTGTTTCCTCATGACTCTAACTGAGATGGTTGGTGTTAATGAAGAGGTCCTCATGGATTCTCCAATTACCATAGTGGCACCATGTAATGTTGTTGGCTCTCATGCTGTGAAGTGTGATGATGAAGAAGAGGTGGTTGTTTCACCTCCCACTAAGGCAAAAACAAGAAGTGTTTGTATGTACCATGGTTGTGGTGCTATTCTGGGTTTCGAGTGATGGTGTGGTTTTTTGGGTTTTCCATTTTTTGTTGTGATGTTGATGATGGTTCTTTTGGGGTTCGACGTGGATGTGGAAGACAAGGTCTTTGATGGAATTTTTCTATGGATATGGTGACAATGACTGGTTATGTGGGTTGTTACAATTTTGATTTCCTTGTTCAATAAATGATTACATCCAACCATTTGAGAATTTTGAAATGCAAATGAAATTCTATTTTGAAATGAAATTTTGGTGAAATATAAATGCAATGAGCCTGATACTTTTCTCTCTTATGCAATTAAGGATATCTCAAGGATCATTGTAGTGGTTGGATTTTTTAGTCCAGTAAGGTTTAGTCCAGTAAGGTCTAGGTCGGGTATAGTGAACACATAGAATGTAGAATTCCCGATGAATCTTCCACTAATTATCTTGGGTAGGGTTTATGTATGAAATAGTTTTAAATGGTATTATGTAATTATTGACATTGAAAGAAATAAAGAAAATTTAAAGTATGTGCTCTCCTATGTGTTGTTATGACAGACTATGAATGAAATTATCAAGTGTAAATTCATTTATCTTTCAATGGTTTATTTGAATGTATGATTCTTTTTCTTGCTTCAGCTCAATGAGGTAATCAAATGCTTGAGGAAGAGTCATAATTTTGTGATAATGTGCTAAGAATTTGATAAGAAGTGATTCTTTAAGTATCATGAAGTTTTATGATGTAATGCATTGAAAAAGCATTCACACATATCAGGATAAAGTATTGTGTATGACTGAATGTTTAATGCTTGACTCCTTCCCAATTTGATGAGGCACTGGCTTATTCATTTAGAATTCTCGTAGTTTATTGAAATCAGAGAATAGCTATTTATGGATTCAAGGTCGAAACACTACTTAATTCATATTCTATCCATGTTGAGATGCAAATATTGAAGATACCAAATTTTCATAGCAACTTAGAGGTCATTTGTTTAAGGTTGGTCAAGCCTCTAATAAATAATGTCTAATTGCGCTCAATAGGGACAAATATGTGTGTAGAAGTGTTCTTGAGATATTGGAAATCATAGGAGCATAGTAAGGAACACCCTCCTTGGTTTCATAGAGCCTAAAGAGTAGGAGTAAAGGCCTTAAGATCTTTTCTCATTGTTTTTGCCTTCTAGCCTTGAATGTCCTTGAATATAAGGCATGGCATCCCTTTAGAGAAATCCAGGGTTTAGCAAGAAAAAACACCAACAAAAATGGTGACTTTGCTGGGGAGAACTTTTGAGAAATTTAAAAGAAAAAGAGGAATCCCAAGTGCATATGGTAGTATCACAGAGTCAAGAATTTAGTGAATGTGAAATTTAAGTTCAAATGTTAAAAGGTTTTGGACCTAGAAAAGGTTTTGTTGCAACAAAGTTTTAGGGAATTTGTGAGTGACTCCATTGTTGGAGAAGACCCAGAACAAGATTTACTAGTCTTAAAAGGACTTCATGCGGCTTGAAGTTTGTTCCTCTATGAAAGAGGTGGCGACTCTATCTAAAGAATTAGTTTAATTTTGAAGAAGACTTCTAGATTTGTAGAATTGGCAGTCAGGAAGAAAGGCTAACAATTGCTACAAAGTTTCCAGGTAAATCCAAATAAAGCATTATTTTGTTTGAAAGAAGTTTATGAGAAATCCTCAAGGATTGAGATGATAAATGGTTCCCTATTAGATGAAATTGCATTAATACATGATATAATAGTAGTTCTTTTCATACTTCTAATATGTAGTATCAGTGATGGTGTGCAAAGTATGTGAATTTTACCTCTGAATATAGTTTTCCTGTGAAATATCAATTAGAAGTATGCAGTGCAGACAATCCTCACCAGGAAATCAAAGGGATTTTATTATTGAAATATATATGTCATTGTCTTTGAGCGGTATTAAGGGTTTTCCAAACCCGATTCCTAAAACTATTAGAAAATGTTTACCAAAATCATAGGGTAAAGTGTAGAATTAGCCTCTAAACATTTGCAAACATTCATGGATTTGATGGGAGATTATGAGGTAAATAAATGAAGATGTTGTCATGAAATTTTTTGTTCAATCTCTGAAGGATGATACTAGAGATTGGTTCTCATATTACTAGCATGATCTATAGTTTCATAGAATCAATTTAAGAATGATTTTGTAGAACAGTTTGGTGAAAGGATAAATCCAAGTATGGTAAGGAAAAGTTTTATGATACTTTTAAAAAAATGAAGATGAATTGGTCCCTTCTTTCAATCTTAGATTTACGAAGGCAATAAGGGATATTCCAGAAAGCATAAGACCTAATATGCAAAGTGTCTGATTGTATATCTAGGCACCTTTGACAAAAATATGGGCTACCTATTGAGAGATAAAGAGCCTACAACAGTATGCCAAGCATACCAAAATGTTATGGACATTGAGAACAACCTCAAATATTCAATGATGAAAGGATGTTTAGCTACTATTGTTGGTCAGTTTGATGTAGTTTGTGCAACTATGGTTGAGGAAGCAACCATTGAAGAATCATTCCAAGAAGATATAGCTCTTATTGTCCCAGTTGAACCATTACCACTGTGTGTTGGTCTTTGTGAGCTCTGGGCGAGGGACCCTCAAGTGTTAGGAAGCGCTGATCATGTTTCTCCTACTAGAAGATTATGTGAGATAAAGAGAGGTCAAGGTGAGTCACTCGATGACCTATTCCATAGGTTTATGGATGTGTTGTTGGAAATACCAGAGGGTGTCATACCTAAAGAGTCAATGTGTATTGACTTGTTTTGTGAAATATACCAGTTAGGCACAATCATGTTGCCAAATGAATTAAAGCCTAAAAGTCTAGGCTAAGTGGCTGACTGGATGCAACTGGCAGAAGGAATTGTCAGTAACCATGCACAACAACAGATTCTCTTAAGGAAAAATGATATTAATCCTACTAAGGAGAGGCAACAAGTAGTACAAACTGGTGAAGAAAATGAATTAGAATTGGATAATTGCATCAATTCACTAATATTATTTAAACAAATTATCTTTATAGTGACAAGGATGACGATCCCTATTATGCTAAAGGGTGTGATGTGTCTGAACCAAGATCTTGGGAGGTAATAAAGGATGGAGAGCTAGATGAGGTCTGAATGGTTGCACCATCAAATGATCCAATCAACGGTTATGATTTTAATATTGATTATGATCAGCTTGATGCTGAAGATCAAGACATCAACATTATACATTATAATAGTTAGTCTGAGGGATCTGAATGCAGCCTCACTATTGATGAGTTCTCGTGTTGTGGTGGTTATGATGATACAGAGTCATGTCTCTCTTTTAATGACTATGAATATCCCTACCAAATGAAGGGAGACCCTCTTTGAAAAGATTGCAAGAATTCTATGGGTAATGATAAGTTACAAAGGTTACACTCTCATATAAAAGGGACAGGGGTTTTTGGATAGAAATGAGTATAATATAAAACCCTCTCTTTGATAAATATTGATGCATGCCAATTGATAAAAATGAATCCCTTGTTTGGTACAAGGATAACCCACTTTTTGAAGATTTTGATGATGCTTTGGATGTGTGGTCAGAACATGGTTGTGAGCCATGCATTAGTAAGTTCATTAATGATAATTCCTATGAAACTTTCACATTTGGAACTACTATGGAAGGTAAGATTAATGATCAAGGGGAGATCAGAGTCCTTGAGTGTCTCTCCTAGGAATGTAATTATTCCCATGAAATTAACTTGCAAATACGTCAGTCACAAGAAGAGGAGCATTCTCAGTTTAGAAGTGATGAAGGGTATGGGGATATGGGTGTTAATAGTGAGTGTGTAAATGTTGAGTCTAGTGGAAAATAATTGAAGAATGATGTGTGCACAGATAAGGGAAGATTTCATATAATTAGTGACCAGGTTACATATTCTAATGCACATGTAGATTATGGAGTGGCATTGAGGCTCACAGAAGATGAATGACAAAGGGACTCATGTGCAAGGCAATTGAATTGTGTCAAATATGATATTAGCCAACATGAGTGTGTGGTTGAATTTTTTGTTGATACTCCTCATCTCTTAGGTATCATTATAAAAATTTTCCACTCAACAAGGTTGTAATTTATGTGAAACAGGGTGAATACTTTCCTGCATATGTCTCTCTCACTCTTGACTCTTCAAAGGATTTCTTTCCTAGTTTGATGCACAATGTTTTTGAAGGTTTCAAATTTGATATACAGATTGAATGTGATCAGGTGGAATATAGATGTTTCCTTTTTCCACTTCAACTGGACAAGCCAGAGATTGATAAGCAAGGCAGTTGTGAGGCAATTGGTATTTATCAAAGAAGTACAAAATGTCAAGAATTTCCCGACATTAGTATTCATCCAATGAAGGCATGTGAAAAGGGGGCCTTTAATAAGGATAATATTTGGCTCCAAAGCTTGGAAGGTCTTGAAACACCAGGCTTAAAAATTGAGGCCAGTGGAATTGGATGAAGTCTCTTAACAAATAAATTTTGTACAGTGTTATAAATTACGTATATACATGTGGCCTATTCTTTCCTGTTGTGTTTTCTTGTATTGTTTGGACAAGCTCTTGGTTTATTGTTTTGGGCTAGTCTGCTTCTACCTGAAATCCAGTTTCTCACCATACCTACCAGGGCTATGCATCCCTAAGTTGGAGCCACTGATAGAGCTTTCAAAATTTTAAAAATTTTAGCTGGTTCCATGAGAATTTTTTTATTGATTTGTCACCCTTGTGCTTGATGGTCATGTGTTAGGTTTTAGGGGTTTGTCACCCTTGTTCAAATTTTTTTAAATTATTGAACCATTACATTATATTTTCATGTTGACCCATTGTACAAGGTCACTACTTGTCTTATTTATGACTCATGGTATTGTGCCCATTGTCTTTACCAACCTCGTTGCTTAGGCCTGTTGGTTGTCAAGAATTTGTTAAATTTTAAATATTTTATGGTACAGCCGAAATGTTCTGTATTCTAAAGACTTATGTCTTAAGTCTTTAATTATTTGAGGGGCCATTTCCAATCACCTAGCCCATGGACCCTTCCTTACAAAAAATAGTATGCATGTGAAAAAATCCAAGCCATTGGATTTAATAATTGGAATCCAAGCCCTTGCGTGGACGTTGTGCAATATTAAAATAATGAATTTTGGTTGGGCTGCATGGTGTGTGTAATTGTACCACACATCCTTCACTTCAAGCACTATCCATTTACCACTATTGGCTTGATCTTACATTGCAGAGGATTAATGAATCTGATGTACTATTGGGTCTTAATCTGAGCCATAGCACACGTACCACACATAATATTAAATAGTTCCACTGATGCCTTGCACGGTTTGCACGATGGTGACATGTGGAATGTGTTGGCTGCATAAGGAGGATGGATGGGGCCCGTGAGTGGTATACATGTATTCTGACTAATAGAAGTATCATTTTTCGACAGATCTGCCCGTGACAACATGGAATTTTCAAAAAAAATTACTCAATCTAAGTCGGTCAATAAGCCAATACACTAGTGCATCGATGAATCATATTCAAAATATAGAATTGGCCATGTGATGGCTAATGAGGTTTTGTAGATGGTGGGAATTAATGGTGCATTCTCTTTGAAGGATATCAACCTGATCTCCATGCATGCAAAGGGCTACTTCTTGACAATTATGATGAATTGTACGTCGATTTCCATGTACATAGGAAATAATGGTGATGAAATAAACACCAACAAATAATCACTCACTTTCTCGTGCTTCAATTAGAGCCTTGATGATCATTTCATCAATTTAATAAATAAATATGGATGATGGATTTTCATTTTCACTATAGCAATCAAGATTCTAGAATGCTTTATGCTTCTGTAGTAAGTAGTTTCTCTTGCAAAGGTTTTGAATTTAGGCGCAAAATGAGCAAGTTGATTGCTTCGCCTTCGTCTGTACATAGGTCTGCAAGATTTAATCTACGAGGATCTCATGAAGAGGTGAAAAAATTGAGCAGAATACCTTTCCAGGTGCTCTTATCCTGAAGGAGGAAAGCATGAAGTTTTTCCTAGGTGTTACCAGGTGCAGCTCTTGCCTTAAGGGCCAAACTGCAAGTTTAGAGTTGGCGGTGCTTGGCAAGGAGAGGAAGTCTACAAAATATGAGAAGGGATCAAAGGCCAAAGGCCAAGTTGAGGTACGATCGTGGCTCTCTAAGTTGACATAATTCACCCATTGATGTCTCTGGTGATTCTAGTGATAGTGATGTAGAGACTAACTTTGATTGCAGTTTCCTCACGACTCTAACTGAGATGGTTGTTGTTAATGAAGAGGTCCTTAGGGTTCCTCCAATTATCACAGTGGCACTGTGTAATGTTGTTGGCTTTGGTGCTATGAAGTGTGATGATGAAGAAGAGGTGATTGTTTCTCCTCCCACTAAGACAAAAAAAAGAAGTGTTTATTTGTACTATGGATGTGGTGTTGTTCCAGGTTCTGAGTGATGGTGTGGTTTTTTGGGTTTTCCATTTTTTGTTGTGATGTTGATGTTGGCTCTTTTGGGGTTCAATGTGGACATGGATGATAAGGAATTTGATGGAATTTTTCTATCGATATGGTGATAATGACTGGATACATGGGTTGTTACAATTTTGATTCCCTTGTTCAATAAATGATTACATCCAACTATTTGGGAATTTTGAAATTCACATGAAATTCTATTTTGAAATGAAATATTGGTGAAATGTAAATGCAATGAGCCTCATACTTGTCACTCTCTTATGCTATAAAAAAGATCTCAAGGCTCATTGCAGTGATCAGATTTTTGAGTCTAGTATGGTCTAGGTAGGGCAGAGTGAACACATAGAATATAGAATTCTTAATGAATCTACCACCAATTGTCTTGGGTAGGGTTTATGTATGAAATAGTCTTAAATGGTATTATGTAATTACCGACATCGAAATAAATCTAAAAAATTTAAAGTATGTGCTCTCCTATGTGTTGTTATGACAAACTATGAATGAAAGTATCAATTGTAATTTCATTTATCTTTCAATGGTTTATTTGAATGTATGATTATTTTTCTTTGTTTAGCTAAATGAGTTAATCAAATGCTTGAGGAAGAGTCGTAAGTTTGTGATAATGTGCTAAGGATTTGATAAGAAGTGATGCTTTAAGTACCATGAAGTTTTATGATGTTATGCATTGTAAAAACATTCACACATGTCAGGATAAAGTATTGTGTATGACTAAATGTTTCATGCTTGAATCCCACTCAATTTGATGAGGCACTAGCTTACTCATTTTAAAATTCTCATAGTTTATTGAAATTAAAGAATACCCATTAATGGATTCAAGGTCGAAACACTACTTAATTCATATTCTATCCATGTTGAGATGAAAATCTCGAAGATACCAAATGTTCCTAGCAACTTAGAGGTCATTTGTTTAAGGTTGGCCAAGCCTCTGATAAACAATGTATAATTGAACTCAATAGGGAAAAATATATTTGTAGAAGTGTTCTTAAGATATTGGAAATCATAGGACCACAGTAAGGAACACCCTCCTTGGTTTCATAGAGCCTAAAGAGTAGGAGTAAAGGCCTTAAAATATTTTCTCATTGTGTTGGCCTTCTAGCCTCGAATATCCTTGAATATAAGGCATGGAATCCCTTTAGATAAATCCAAGTTTTAGCGATAAAAAACACCAACATACGTGTTGCCTTGAAAAGGGAACATCTTATAGTACAACTAGACCAAAGATGTGTTGAGCCCACGTTGTCTCCCAAGGTTGCTGAAGTGAATACACTGCTGAACAAAAAATCAAACTCTATGAACTCCAAGATCAAGGATTCTTCCAAGTTTTGGATGCTACACTTTGATAGATCCAAATCCAAGCAAGGAGTTGAAGCTTATTTCAAGTTGATCAGCCTCGTAGGTAAATCATAATTTTCTAGTCACAAACTTCAGTTCTACTGCACAAATAATGTAGTAATGTATGAGGCATTGGTTCTTGGTCTCTTGATGGTCCCGAGGAAGAAGGTAAAAATGTTGCAAGTCCTTGGTAACTCAGAGTTAGTTGTGAAATAATTAAGGAGGTTGTATTCCTACCATGATAGAAGGCTAGAAAATTACAACCATAGGGTATGTGATCTCTTATAGAGTTTAGATGTGTTTAATATTTAGCTGATCCCTCAATCCCAAAATCATACTACTGATACTTTGGCTCAAGTAGCCAACATGCTTCAACTTTTGTCATTTTTTGGCCTCAAAAGGTTCACCATTGAGCCTGCTTCCACCCTGTCTGTACCAAAAATTTTTACCAACTTTCAAGAGTTCAATAATAATAAACACATCTCGGATTTCATCACCAGTTCTGATGTGTTTGCAACTTAGATAATTAATGAGGTTGAGACTGAAGAGGCTTAATTAGATATAGAAGGAGCCATTAACCTCAAGACCAACACATTTCCTAGGTGTGTGTTCCAACTTGAGCAGATATTTGATTTGGATTAGATAAGAGACTAGGATCAACAAGCAAAGAGGGACTCTATCAATAATTAGTGTGACACTCATAACCTTGGAACAACCGAGGAAGTTAAGAATGTATTCATTGGCAAGGTGTGCATGCTAGAAGAGAAGAAAGGGATCATTGATGCTTTGTGGAAGTACCATGACATAGTCACTTGGAGCTATGTGTATTTAAAGACCTACAATTATTCCTTGATCATCACACATGCCATTCCTCTTAAGCCAAACGTGAGACCATTCCGACATCGACAGTGTCCTATCAATGCATTTTTGGAACCTATTATTTACAAGGAAGTTCAAAAGTTGCTATCTGCCCAAATTATATTTCCATTTAGGCACTCCATGTGGGTGGCTAAGTTGGTCCTGGTTAGGAAAAATAATGGTGAAATCAAGTTGTGTGTAGATTTTTGCAACTTGAACAAAGCTTCGGGAAAAGACAATTACCAAGTGCCTTCATTGGATGAAGTGTTGTAGATCATCAATGGATCTCAAATGATGTCTTTCCTAGATGGATACTCTGGGCATAACCAGGTAATGGTGAAATATGAGGATAGACACAAGACAATGTTCACCACAGACAAATGTCATTCGAGCTCATCAACAATGGAGCAATGTTCCAATGTGCAAGGGATATCGCCTTTAAGGATCTAATAGGAAATTATATTATCATATACATGGATGATCTCACAATGTTCTCAAAGAAGTGGGGTGATCATGTTGCCAATCTATGTAGGGTCTTTTAGAAGTGTAGGGAATTTGGGATTTCTCTGAATTTGAAGAAGTGTAGGGAATTTGGGATATCCCTAAATTTGAGGAAGTGCATCTTCAGAGTTATAGAAGGCAAGCTACTCAAGAATTCTACTTTAGCGAAAGGTATCTCAATAGACCTTGAACATATTCAAGAAATACTAAAATTTTAGCTGCCAGGTAGCAAGAAAGAGATGAAATATTTCTTTGGGAAGATAATTTTTGTTAGAAAATTCATTACGAGATTTGCTGAAATAGTCAAGCTACTCAACACCATGTTGAAATAGGATGCCAAATTTGAATGAACCCCAAAGAGAAAGCATGCCTTCAATTAAATCAAGAAAGCAATTGTTGATGCACCCATGTTAGTCAGTCTTGATTACCTGAAGTCGTTCTACATTTATTCATTCACTTTAGACCATTCGTGTGCCAACATATTGACTCAAAAAGATGGTGAAGGAAGTGAGCACCCTATTGACTTTATGAGTTCTTTGTTAAAGGATGTTGAACTAAGGTACCACAATGTGGACAAGTAAGCATATGCTCTAGTTAGACGAGTCAAGAAATTTAGACATTACATCTTGCGAAACAAGGTGTTTTCCATAGTGCCTAACCTGGTAGTGAAGACGTTGCTAATGGAAAATGAGTTAGGAGAAAGAAGAGAAAAATGGGTCACCTTGCTACAAGAATATGACATGGAGATTCAACTAATGAAATTAATAAGGGGGCAGGCCCTCACTCATACAATAGTTGAAACACTACTTGAGGTTGGACCCAAGCTTATGGTCCAACAATACCAACTTGAAGATGTCTCCCCTAGGGAATGGTATGATGACATCGTCTACTATTTGTTGCATAACAAGTGCCCGCCTCATTTGTAGGGAGTCCAAAAGCATGCTCTAAGGCTAAAGATCAACAACTGTATGCTGCAAGGTTTTATACTATACAAGAAAAATCATGAGGAGATCTATCTTTGATGCCTCAACAAAGAAGAGATAGCACAAGTGTTAAAATAATTTCATGACAAATTTTGCATTGGTCACGAATTCGGCCCTTCAATTTCTCATAAAATACTATGGGCTGGGTACTACTAGCTGACGATGTTCAAAGATGTGCGTAATCACGTTCAAAACTATCACATCTGCCAGACCATTACTGTCAGAGAAAGAAATGTTGCCCTCCCTCTCTAACCAGTTCTAGAGGTAAGACTGTTTGCATAATGGGGTCTTGTCTTCATTGGTCCGATAAACCCACCATCCTCTACGGGCCACAAGTACATTCTAGCTGCCTTTGATTATTGTACTAGATGGACATAAGCGATTGCATGTAGGCAATGTACAATAGATGTAGTTACTAATTTTCTTGAAAGTTTTATTCTAAATCATTTTGGTTGCCCATATGCCCTTTTTTTTTATAATGGCCCCACCTTTTCCTCGCTAAAATTTGCTAGTTGGGCCTTTGAATATGGAATTTCTCTCAAATTTTCATCCAATTACTACCCCCAAGGAAATGACCTAGCCGAATCCACAAATAAGAAATTAATCACTATAATTAAGAAGTTGCTTGACAAGAATCCCATAGATTGGCACACCTAGTTGTTTTTTTCCCTTTGGGCAGATTACACATGCCATAAAGATTCCTTGGGTAATTTCCCATTTCACCTTGTCTATGGACTAGAATCTGTCTTTCTCATCCACATCAAGATCCCTACCCTCCAATTTATCAATACCTTTTATGAAGAGGGGGATCATCGAGAGGCCCGTCTGGCCGAATTGTTACATCTAGAAGAATTTTGTGATAATGCCATTGAATTTTTTTCCAAACATCAAGGCATAGTCAAAAGATGGTTTGATTGATGAACCAAAGTTAAGGCCTTTAGAATTTATTATTTGGTCCTATGTTGGGACAAGGCCCACAAAAATAAAGGGGGACATGACAAATTTGACAAGCTCTGGCTGGGTCCCTTTCAAATCTCTAAAAATTTAGGAGATAATGCTTTTCACCTCAAGAAACTAACTAGTGAAGATGTCTCGTTGCCTGTCAATGGGTAGCACCTCAAACATTATTTCCTTGTCTAAGCTCTACTAAGATAGCCTTTGTAAATACTTGTATATAGGTTAGTGTAGGTTTCCTTGTTTTTTTTGTCCCACTTCGCTTTCGTTTTGCTCGTTCTCCTTGTCGTTTTGTTGTGCTGAGGGCGTTCCTTTAATTCTAATGTGGTGTTCATCCTCGGTTTGATGAACGGTTCACTTGTTTGCTTGCTCTTTTTGTTCTTTGGATAAATATTCACTCCCAACTATTGGCCTCCGATTGTTGTTGTAGGGTGGTTTCCTTACTTGAACTTCGGCTTGACCTAGAACATGACCCTTGATTGAATCCTCTCTCACTTGTCTCAAATCATGCACCAAACACACTAAATTTTTTTTGAAGGGCTTATAGTGGTCATTATGACAACCCAACAAGTGAGAAATCTTAAGTCTACTCCATTGACCACTGTGATTCTAAACCCACTGTAAGCTTCGATGCTTACACAACTGAGAAAAAGAAAGAAGTACTCAAAATAAAATATCTAAAAAGAAAAGAAAAGCAAGGAATAAATGAAAATGAGGCAACTATTTGGGTGTGTGAACAACTCTATCAGGGCTATGGACACCTAAGTGGGAGTAGAGCAATGTTTTTGGGATCACAATGACAACTCCATCAGGGCTATGGACACCTGACTGATAGCAGGGCAATGTCTAGGTTACTTTTGGGGTTAGACAGTTTTTGTAACTTGCTTGGCCCAATTAATGGTCATTTTTCATACTTCCTAAAGAAAAGTAATGAATTCACCATCTGCATACAATCCTAAGATGTTTTGTGATTTGACTCAGTTAAGGATCTCGCTCTCCTTTAGGTTCCCCAGTTCACTTATGGAAAATTCCCTTGGTCTATGAAACCAGAGATTATGGGTTTTGAATGAGTATTTATCCTTATAATTCTCAAGAGTTTTTTCCTAGTAGAGTCACCATTTGTTGTACCTATAAAACACATGCCTCGTTTCGAAAGGGGACCCTCTCTTTCGCTTTTAGCCAGGTCACTTTTTCCTTCACCTTGCTTTGTGTGCTCCCCTATTTTTGAGTCCTAAGTGGTCAATAAGTCTTAAATTTATCATCTCGAGTCGACCAAGTTTCACCACACTGAAAATATTCAAGTGTTCGGCCTTTGCGGAGTTCCTTCGATAATTTTCCTTGAATCCTTAAAATTGTCATCTTTTGCTCCTTGTGGGTTTGCTCTTGTAGGCCTCCCTTGGCAGAATTTCATCCTTCCTTTTCTATTTTTTTCGTGGATGAGTCATCCCATCTACCCACCCTATGGGTTCCACATCACTTGTTGACCATCCCTTTCATTGACTAATCAGATGGAAAACACTTGGTTGTTGCCTACCCTGCGGGCTCTGTCATTCCCGCCGCTGGCCATTCTAAAATCTACACCCACCAACCACACCTACCATTGTACTAACATTTATTGCAAGCATTTAATGAATCAAATCCTATAAATAACAAGGTTGATAAGTCATTTTCATCGACATTCTTACTGAAACTTGTCAGAGCTCCTCCTGCTTCTATTATCATTGTGCCCATGTGACTCCATTTTCGTTTGAGTGTCGTTGCCTTCAGTCTCTTCACGAGTTCTTGTGGGTCTTCCAGGTAGGTTTTCCGTTGCCGCCTCAGTTGTGCATTTTTTGTTGAAACTTGCTAAGTTGTTAAAATATTGATTTTGAAAACACTAAAACTAGCTAGAGAAATTAAGGCCGCACAAAAACCATGTCTTCAAATTTAAACATCCTTAGAAAATCAGCCATTCGAGCCTGTGTGAAACTTACCATCACGACCGTCATTCTTGACCAGGGTTGTTGAGCCCTTGTGACTTGCAATTCTTTCACTACCATTACCTTAGCACTACGAATGATAAACTGTAAACTACAACCATTACCCTTAGCAGACTTGTTCATGAGGGTGGATGCCACCTCCTTATTGTCATTAGTAAACTAAACAAAAATCTTAAGTCAAATAGAAATTCTCCCGACTCTCGTAGGTTTGCAAAAGCGGGTTTCTACATGTGGAAGGCTCCCTTTCCATCATTGTTTCTCATGACTACCTAACCCTGGCCTTCCACCTTGCAGGTCTCATGGTTCCCTTTTACTCCAGCTAGTAAATCACTAAAGCTTCTCTTTATGGGCCGGGTGATGTGGGTTTCTATTGTTGTTTTGTCACCATTTCATGATCATCCTAAACGGTGAATCTCTTGCTCCATCCCAAGTTGCAGACTCTGAGTTTCTTGTCACCATCTTGCATGCCCAAGTTCCCAAGTGTGACCCCTTTGCGGGCTGGCCTTTGTGGACTTTCATCCTGGGTCGTATGATCTCCTCCACTATCATGAACGACTATGGTGTTTCATCTGCTCACCTCGCAGAATCCACATCATCTGCATTTGTTTGAGCCTTGAATGAAAATAACTAAAAGTGTGGTTTGTGAACCCTTCATCATGGGTTGCTGCTGCCATACGTCCATTGTCCCAAACAACCAACTACCTTTGGCCATCTGATGTGCAGACTCTGACATTGACCTTTTTCCAAGTCATCATCAAAAATCACTAAATAAAGTCATGGGCAAGTAGTCTGATGCGGGTGGTCGCATACGGATCACCATCCCATCTCCTTCATTTTCAAATAGTCGAGCCCAACCTATTGCCCACTATGTAGAGCCCAAACCCTCTACCACCATCCAGCTAGTTGTGAACAAATAACCCATGCTGATGACTCTTGTGAGCCCTATGGTGTAGACCATTGCCTATGGGTCACCGTCTCATCTCCGCCATCTCGATTGGCCATCACCCTACATCCTCCCACTGATCTTCACCCATGTCACTCAAAATGACTCAAAACTTTGAAATTAGTCAGTGTCGCCCTCCCTAATTGCACATTTTCGTCATGCCAAGGACATTTCCAAACAACAAATCTCCAAACTGCCTAGATGATCTTTGCTCCCGCAATCTCTGGACCCGCATGCCACAGTGACCAAACTAACCTCCTAAAAACTTTGAGAATGATCAAACCTACGTGTTCAAATGACCTACCACCTTGATGGGCCCCACTAATAGGATGGAGATGTTGATGCAGGTGGCTACATGTGGGCCACTGTGCCCTCTTCACCGTCTTCCTACTGCCTCCTCCAAAACAATAGTCAGCCTAAGGAAACCCGCATCCCTAGGCCTGCATTGCTCTATCTTCCCCAAATGAAAGGAAAATGATAATTTTTAATGAATATTATGATCTTTGAAGAGTGAATTACTCAATTTAACATCTTTTTTGCAAGTTTTCGCTAACACTCCCTTTATCTTATACATGAATATGCTTACTGTGCCTTTTCTTGCAAGATTGATGGAATCGGTTGTAGGACCATCGAGGGCATCCATTGAGAAGGAAAAGGGGAAGAGATCTATCAAAGTCTCGAGAGGAAAGGAGGAAAAAGATCAAATGAAGTATCAGTTTCAAAGAGTGGAGGTCACCTCCAAGGTTACTACTGTTTGGGACACTGTTACAACTACCAACCTTTGACATATCAATATAGATGAATTATGATAGAGGGTCATCACCAAGCCTACTACAAAAAATGCAAAGAAAATCAGAAAGAGAAGTTTTGCTAAGGCCACCAACTTCCCACTAGCTCTTGTGGCCCCTAAAATGGTGATGGCTTGTATAGAAGCCTATCAAGAGAAAAATAGAAAGATCATGGATTGTGATGGTAAAGTGTTGGATGACCTATCTGCTAGGTCCATAGCACAAATGTTTTGAATCCCTAACTTTGAACCTATGGAGCAAGCAACAAAGGAATATGCAAAGAATATGTGGAAGGTAGACCCTCTAAAATGTAAGAAATTGATCAACCAATACTAGTTAAAAGAGAAGAGAGGTAACACAAACAAGGTGCCTCAGGAGTTGTTCAGGAGTGAATTTTATGAAGACTACCATGACTTAGTGACTTTGTTGAGTAGAGTCATGGGCCTGACAACTATGGCCTATTTCCAAGATTGGATGTTCTATTTTATAGAAGAGATTATCAGAGGAAAAACTAAGTTTAACTGGGCTTGGATGATCAGTAACAACTTGCACAAGCAGTTCCTAGTGGTCAAGAAGACCTCCCAGTTTTATATGAGCTCCTATTTGGTCTACCTTCTGGTCAATTCCTTTCCTTACATGGGACTATTTTTTGCACAAAGCACAACTCCAAGGAGAGACCTGAAAGTATATTACAAACATCCATAGCTCCAGTACTGAAATTTCAAGAAAGACTACTGCAGGGTGAATGATGCCTTTATTGGGTACATTATCAGACTTCTTAGAGGGGATTTGGAGAGAAGAGTTACACACAACGCCCATGCATTCATTCAAAGGTTCAGTTTCCTATTCATTCAATTCCCTAAATTTACCTACATTCGAATTGAAGGCTTCAATGAAAGGCCATATAAGCTGCCCCGATAGCGAAATGACTAGTTGGTCTTGTTAGAAGTTTCAAGGTAGTTGCAAAATGCACACACTCTCCTTATTGGAAAACACCTGGTAGAAGTGCCATATCCTCTCACATTCAAGCATGGAATGTATGGTCTCCCAGTTGCCCAATGTGTTGAATATTCTGAGAAAGCGATCATTGAGTATAATCTAGGCCTCTACACTCCCTGGCCAAGGATAGAGCCATACGACAAGTTGAAAAAGTTCATTGGAAAGGAGTACACCCATTTGCACAACATATAGATTTTTGGGCTAACTTCTGAGATGAAAAGGAGGTACAGATGAGACAATATATGCATATGACTGCATACTTTGTCAAGATGGTCAAGCTTTTCCTAGTGCTTGATTAGCTTATTGAGGATGAGAGAACTGTTATAGATTTGAGATTTGATGTTGTCACCAAACTACCATTACCCCTTATAGATTGGAATGAGGAAGAGGTCAATGAACTTGATATTCTAACAAGCCAATAGAGCATAGAACTAGGCAATAGATTAACACACATATTGCTCAACTGAAGCTTTAGGGAGCTACATTGACATATGGTGAGATCGAAGATGAGCTCGAGAGAGAAACCGATAGTGGGACTGCTTCTGCCCCAATTGAAGAAGCTCCTAAATCTCCTTCGACCACTAGGTCAAGGAAAAGAAAGGAGGTAGCCGAGCGCCAACCGAAACATAAAGTGTATTCAAGGAGGGCGTTAGAGGGTGAGCCTTCAAAAAAAGCAAAGAAATCAGGTGGATTCTTTGAGGTGCCCATAATTCAAGAGGATCTATTGCATGAAGGAGAAGATGAAGAGGCAGAGCAACCAAAGTCTCCACGTACTACCTCTACTCTTGTTTCCACCACCATTTCCATTGGTATCACTCCTCCAACAAAATCTCAAGCATTGGTTTCTTCCTCTCTGCCCGCGGTTGACATCTCGGTTCACCTTTCCTCCACGTCACCTACTACACTCATTATGGTGAGAGATTCCTCCTTTGCAATGACCTCCAAACTTTAATCCACCTCAACGTCTCCATCATCTATGGTTCCTCTATCCTCCACAATGACAATGCCTACCCTCACTCTTCCAGAGGCCTTTACTCGACATATGGAGAAAATTCCTATGGAGCTCTTTGGAGTATTGATGAACCTTGTAGTATAGGTTGCTCTATCTCAAGAATTTTTTGGTCTCCCTATCCCTCTGATAGAACCACCCAAAATGGAGATGACCATGTGGATCTCAAAGGAGCTAGAAAGGAGAGAAAGGGAGACAACCAAGGACAGTGGTGATGAGCCTGAAGATCTATTCAAGTATGACTACCATGAGCATCCAAACTATCAACACTTGGTCATTGATGAGGTGGTACATGAAGAAGAAATATCACAATCCTCAGAGAAAGATGTCAAGGACCCTGATGCCTAGTATATAGAGGAATATTCCGAGCAAGAACTTGAGGAGTTGTCCAACAAATCAAGGACATCAAAGAGGAAGTTGAGGGGCAATATTTTGAGGAAAAGATAGAACATATGAAGACATTGAGGTATCTACCGAGCCTCTAAAAAAAGAACAAGAGGAAGGCCTCCACCCAAAAGAAGAAATACCTCTTGAGAGGGAAGAAGAGAAGAAGGAAGATGAGGCTGAAGAAAAAGATAAGATTGAGGTAGAGGCTGAAATGAAAAGAATCCCTGAGGGAGAAAATCATACAAAGCTCATGTAGGAAGAAGAAAAGGCATCTGAAGGTGAAGATAGCCCTAAAGAAAGAATGGCTTCTACTGAGTCACAAGAATAAATGATCATATTTATCTAAGACTCAGATGATGAAGAAGAGAAAACAAAGCAGGAGTCTTCAAATCATGAAGAAAGGGAGATCGAGCATGCTCAAAGAGAAGAAGGTGATCATAAATCTCCAAAGGAGGGATCTTAGATTCTTGAGTGGATGGAAAAGCAGCTATAGAAGAAGACCCATGCTCCCATGGATCCCAAGGAAAAACTAGAGGCTATCCTAGCACAGGCTCAAATAGGAGCAAAGAAAGAAAAGAAGCCAAGGATTAGATCACATTTCACAATGAATGCATCGGGATCTAGGACAATACAAATTGCTACCCCGGTGCTAGATAAAGAAGAGGGGGTGAATTATAATATCTCTATCATCGACTTGGGTACAACCATGATGGAACAAAAGATTGATCATCTCCAGGGGTCTGTCACCATGATTGTGCACCAAAGAATAAGGATCAGTCCTCCAAGGAGGAATTGAAAGCACAAGTGGCAAACCTCATAGCCTACATACAAAAATGGTCTTCTGCTAAGGAACTACTCGTGACATCATCAACCCCACCACTGCTGCTATCCAAGGATCATATAACTAAGTTGGAGAGAAGAAAACCTTGGAGCAAGGCCACTGAAGATTGGTTCCAGTGGGTGATCTATAATGGTGATATAGGTATTAGTCATGCCATCTGAACAACAGACAAGTTTTGGGAAGTGCAAAAGCAACTCAAAGGCACACAATTTTTTTTATTGACTTCATGAAATTATATAGTATTACGTATCCCAAACTCAAGGCTATCCTCAAAGTGCCCACGAAGACTTGGTAAAAGGAGTTGGGTTTGGAAATAGATGATGGCTAGTCGAGACGTGGAAAATGGGTCTAGACCACAAAAAGAATTCTTGGTGTGGGTGCTCCATGAAGTAGAGATTGACCTAGAATGTGTCAAAGAGCATTGGGTAGATTGTGAAGAATATCTAAAGCTTATGAAAAACCATGATATGCCTACCATCGAGCTGGACCCTGAGAAAATAAGGCCGTATTTTCATAAGAAGATTGAAAACGGGGCTGTGGACTCACTAACACTGGATTTTATGGATTTTTCTACTTGAGCTTTCATCCAATCAGAGCAAGTGGTCAAGAATATGTCAAAGTGCATGAAGAATTTGTAACGAAACTCAGGTGCGAAAACGGCTTCCTACACTAATCTCTTAAGGAAAGTATGGTGCAAATTCGTTTTAAACCCTTACAATTTCAGATTCATTAATCTTGTAAGGAAACTCAGGTGCGGAAACAGCTTCCTACACTAATCTCTTAAGGAAAGTATGGTGCAAATTCGTTTTAAACCCTTACAATTTCAGATTCATTAATCTACTTAACAAAGATATTGCAGCAATATACCATACATATAGAAAATGAAGAATGACACAATGATTTACCCTGGGGAAAACCTTTCGGTAAAAAACCCCAGCACTCCAAAACCTGCACAATGTATTATCTTCAACACAACGGTTACAACACACTTGCAATGCAAGTTCTTTCAGGAGATTTCCAACACTTGAAGACAAAATGCGGCAGCATCAAAACGTTCCAACAATACCGTTTCAGCCATGATCTCCTTACACACAATTCAAGATGCCGACATATTAAGTGGAGTGACACATCAACATGCAAACTAGACATGTACACTCACACTTAATTACATTATTTGCAAGAAATACATTTTACAAAACAAATAATAAGAATAGGAATTATCCAAGGTTGAGACACCTTATTCCTAACAGAATTGGGATCTGATTACTAGAATATCTAGAAAGTTAATCTTCCAAGTGCTCTAATCCGACATAATGGAATGGAAAAAACTTCAAGTGTTGATTAGTCAATTTGTGGGGTATGCCACTGTGAAGAAGAATGAAGGAGAGCCAGTCATTGATGATGAGTTTCTCATTGTGTAGCTACAACAAAGGGCAATCAACTAGAAGAAAAATGTGCTACAGTACTAGGCACTAGAGGCAAAAATAGGATAGAGGATGAAGAATGTAATTTTAAATTGTAAAATATTGGGGGTAGGTGGAACCCTAATTTGTAGTGAATCTTGGCCACACAATGAGATTTAATCTTGTTCATTCATTTTTATTTTTGAGAACTATAAATAGGGGGTATACTCTCATTTTCAGAGAGAGAGTTGAGTTGTTGTAAAGACATGCTACTGAAATTCTAATAGAAATTCATTGATTTTGGGGGATTCTTGAGTTTCTTTCATGTTTCATGATTCTTCTCCCCATAGTTGATAGATTTGAGTAGATTTACTTTGTTGTTCTATAAGTTTTAACATGCTTTGGTAGATTAGTAAATGTTGTTCATTGATGTTGATGAATACTATTGTGTTGATGCCCTTCCTTGTTCATGCTTTTTTTTTTTTGATGATTGAACATAAATTGATTACTGCACTTAAAATTCATCTTTTATTCATGTTTCAATGATAATGAATAGTTGAAAATCTGCAGACCATAGAAGATAGCACTAGCTTCATGATACTATTAGCTGATTTGGTTAAGTGGAACTTAGTTTTAGGAAGGTTTTCCATTGTAGTATCCTCCATTATCATTTTTTATTGGTAGTTTCAGGTGTAGGAACTTCTTCCTCTCCCTTCCCTTTTGACCTTTATTTGAAATAATAATTTAGGAAAAGTTCAGGCATCATTGTAAAGCCAAATTTGATGATAAAGGTGGAGTCTAGACTATTGTTTTGAACTTGCAGCAATTGCACATCAATTCCAACATCTTGAGAATTCCATTTAAAGAACCAAGTTCCCTCCAACTTAACACACATAAGGTTTTCTTGTGATTGCCAACAAATCACATGAACCAATTGAGACATTCCAAGAAAGTCATGACCTGACACCTGAGAGATCTTGGGGTAGTATTTTGTAGCTTGTTTGCAGGTCTCTACCTTTCAAGAGGGGTGATGTACCTCTGCATTACCTATGTTGATAAGTACAAAAACACCCATCAACACAATCCAATTTTGAATTGTCAACCAAAGTTGAGCAAGTTAATCTAGGAATTGAGGAAGTTCTCAAAATGGTGAACATCAACAAATGATGCATGTGAAAGGAGAAAGATAAGTTTGTAGAGTGATTGTGTCAGTACATGGATGTACTTTCTTTTTCTTATGAAGACTTAAAATATTTCCATCTGAAAGAGGTCCAACATGAAATTCCCTTTATGGTAGGTTTTATGCATCACAAGCAAAAGAAGAGGCAATACAATCAAAAGATTTTAGGTACTATTTGTAGACACTAAAAAACATACTAGGCTTGCTAACACCATTTTTCCATTGTCTAGGGTCATATTTTTGCTATTAATTAAATCATTTCTAATTATTTAATTAATTTCTCCATTACTCTTGATTAATTAAATAAATTATATTATGTCACTAATGTCTTTTCTCTATAATTAAAAACATTTATATTTATTTAATTATTTATCATTTTCCACTATAATTAAATAATTATGTTAATTATTTAATTATTCATTGTTAGTTTTTCTATCACAAGTTAATTAAATTTTATTTAATTAAATAACTTATCTTTCCTCTCACTTTTTGAATTAAATTTCCATTTAATCAAAAAGTTAACTCGTCTTTTCCTCTTGCAATGAGATAATGTTTCCATTATTTCAAAATGTAATTTCCCTCTCAAACTAAAGTTATTTTTTTTGCAAATAGTTAATTTCCTCTTTCTCTTTCACTTTTGATCTTATCTAGTCCCGTCTCGATTATATTTGGCCATTGATTGAACTAAAAATCAGTCAATCTCGACCATCCATTTCACATTCACCTCTCTATAAATACCGTTGTCATTTATTATTTTTAGATATTCAGATTTTATAACTACATGCTGTTGAGATAATATTTTCTTTAATATTTTGTTGTCATTTACATTAGGCTATATTTGAATATGAGGGCAAGCATCATTTTGTAGCAAAATGGAGAAGAGCTATGGAGATAATTCAATGAATGCATGAGGGATTGAGTGATATTATTTCATTTTGTTTAATGCTTTTATGCTTTCATTGTCATCAATATTTTATTAGGTTTCTTTTGTGTTTATTGATCTAATATGCTTTAAACTTGAAAATCTAACCTTGATGATAGATGGTGAACTCGACATGAAAATATGTTTTTGTTTGATGAATTTTTTTTATGAAAGTTTTTGTAGAATCTTTATCAACATAAAATGAGAAAAGGGCCTCATTCTATATTGGTGATAAAAATAATATATTTGATTTGAATTCTTTGTGATTTTATTAAAAATTACAGGGATAATAACATTTTTGTAGGATCTGATTCATCTTTCAAGTACTAACAACATACTATGTGCCTAATTGCAACGATTAAGTCTTTTGTGGTGTTTTAATAGCCTATTATTTTATTTGTCTTTCTTAATTTTGATTTCCCCAACATCACGTATAGAACTTGTGCAAAATCCTTCTTAATCGATATAGAAGAGAATGTAGTATTAACCTATTCTTTTATTTTCACCAAACATTATGTTTTTGATTTGGGATCAGCAACAAAATATATTAAGTTAATTTTTAGCCTTAAGATACATCCCAAAATACATTGGGCCAAAAGAATAGTAATAAAACATTAGATACGTCTTTATTATATTTTGTTGTTTTGAGAACATAATTGAATTTGGGAACAAGCAAAAAAATACCTTTATAAAACCATGAGATATGTCCTTATTATATTATGTTGTTTTGAGAACATAAGTAAATTTGGGAACATGCATAAATTGAGTTAATATCTATTGTTTTGGGAACTTGCACAAACTCCTTCTTAATTGATATAGAGCTTGTGCATAGACATTATGCAAAATTATTTTATTCTGCAGTGCTTTTACACATGAGACAACACATATTTATGTTTTCCCCCTTCACAAACCGCTTTATTCCTAACTTTTCTTGTTAAACATATTTTCTGATAGTTTTTGCAACCAACATTTTATCATATTCCATGCATTGTCTAGAAATGTGGATGAGTATTCTCTTCTTGTAGTGCCCTTTGACGACTCTCATAAAGATAAAAATCATCAACAATAGAGGACTGTGACTGATAGTTCTTGAAGATATCCAACATTTCAAGGCCCTCCTGAAGATTAATCTCTAGAGTATCCTTGCTATTTGTAACGGGCTTGTTGTCATTATTTTCAGATTTTCATTTTGCTTCATCAGCCAACACAAGTTGGCGTGCTAGTTTCAGATTTTGATGGCTTTGTTGCTCTTCACGTTCTACAACTTCTCTATGAACTTTGGCAACAACAAGCAAATGTTTGTAGTATTCAATGTGTGAATCTATCTTCTTCTCATCAAAGTCGTGTGTAGGAGGGCTTGCCACAACTGACAGTTGGTTGAATGCAGAGAGTGCATTGATTAAATCTGATTTAATTTAGATTTTAATTTTAGTTTTAGTTTTAATTTAGATTAACTAGTTTGTTTTAGTTTTAAATTAGATTAATTAATTTTATTTATTTATTTTTAGTTTTTTTTTAATTTTTAGCAAAAGATAGAGGGCTTATAGATATATTAATAATAATAAAATTTACAATAGGTAATAGCTTGTGTGGTCCCAAAAATTACTTTACAATGATAAAATATCTGGCAGCGCTAGTTTGCTACTGAAGATGGGCTGATTACATAAAATATCCAAAAAAACAAAACTTACTTTTACAGTCTAAAACTTACAAAGATTTCAGCATGAAGAGAAAAAAAATGAAATAAACCCCTACATGATCCTTGAATTGAATTTCCCCTAGGTCTACCTACGCTATTAACATCATGTCTGGAACATGACCCTACACCTTTTTTTCTCGAGCCAAATCTGATCTGTATTTCTAAATTTGTTGCTCTAGGGATTGATGCTATGAAAAATATTGTTCTATAATTTTGGCATCAATGAGAGCATTCTATTTTCCCTTAACATACTCAATATTGAAATCATCTACCTATATCTTATGGGTCCAATTTTGATTTTCGTTAAGGTCCTACTCTTCTGATACCACTAACATATATCAAGACAAATTTGAGTTGTGTTTTTCGAAATTATTGCTTTGAAACTCAGTTCTTAGGAATTTGACCTTGCACCTTTTTTTCTTGGGCCAAATCTGATCTGAATTTCTAAATATGTTGCTCTAGGGCTTGATGCTCCAGAAAGTGTTGCTCCAAAATTTTGGCCTCATCAACAACATTCTACTTTCCCTTAACATACTCAATATCAAAATCATCTACATGTATCTTATGGGTCCAATTCTAATTTTTGTTAAGGTCCTAATTTTTCAATACTACTAAAATATCTCAAGCCAAATTTGTATTGTGTTTTCTGAAATTGTTGCTCTAAAACTCAATGCTCTAGAATTTGTTGCTCTCAAATTTCATCAAAGAATTTTCTTGTGAACTTTTCAAACTGTTTCTTGTCTTTTCTTTTATATTTTTGATACATATGAAGAGACTATCCAAAAGGGAGAGAATACAATGCCACAACTGACACCATCCACCAAATATATTAGTAATTATTATTTCCACTTTTATCTTGCTTCATCATTTTTTATTGTCACCTTCATCCTAGTTAGTATCCATTGAAAAAATAAAGTGATTATGCATTTATGAACGAGTTATAAGTTTCTTTCACACATGGCCAAAGTCGTGGCTTCCTTACCAGCTAATGCAATAAATTTTGGGTATGCTTGCAATTCTATGTCATTATACACAACAATTTATTTCCCATCACATCCCATATTCGTCAATTTATCTACCATGGAATTCCCCTCTCTGTAGGGAACTAGATAAATTGGCGAATATGGGATGTGTTCTTATGTTTCAAAATAGAGTCATCCCAATTTGTAAACAAGGAGGATGTGTTCTTATGTTTCAAAACATAATAATTAACCACTTCTGAAACTACTTTTTCAATCTTGATTTTAACGACTTCAATTGAAGAACTTGATTTCCTAAAAATGTGTAAATTGTGTTCCCACCATATATTCTATATTACTAGTGGTGGGATAACT
The DNA here is from genome assembly GCA_007115665.2 of Sequoiadendron giganteum. Taxonomy (NCBI): domain Eukaryota; kingdom Viridiplantae; phylum Streptophyta; class Pinopsida; order Cupressales; family Cupressaceae; genus Sequoiadendron; species Sequoiadendron giganteum. Next base: position 109,378,245 of record CM021109.1, read on the forward strand.
TCCCACACAACTGCAAGAAAAGAGGATTTATACAACAAAGGCCAACTCTAGAAGATGTCCCAAATAGAAATTTGTAGAGGGTTATATAAGTTTAGCTTTCTCTTTACAAGCATCCAACATTCTTACACAAAACTGCATAGTAAAAACAAATGATCTACATTCTCTGGTTCCTCCTCACATAAAGGAAACTTGAAGGGATAAAAAATTCTTAGTTTATTTAAGTGATCACTCATTAAAATTTTCTTTTGTAAAGTTATCCATGCAAAATTCCCATCTTTTGGAAGAATCTTATTGTTCTAGCAAAATGAATAAGCCCTCTAAGAAACCTATGGATCCCTACATTGGGTTAGAGCTTTGTATCCTTGCTTCATAGAGTAGGAGCCCTCTTTCGAAGGATCCCATAGAATCTTATCAGGCTTCCCCAAAATGAATACAATTCTACTTTTTAGAGTGTCTAAAGAAATGAAAATTGATTGGCAGAAAGAGATGAATCAGAATGCTTTTTCCAGATTACTTTACCTGTAAGGCCTTCAGTTGAATGTACATAAACTAGAAAATTATGACCTCATTCTCTTGATAATACAACCCTTACTTTCTATAATTCTTGAATATTTTCCAAAGGGAGCTTATTATTCCACGAGTCCTCCCAAAACTTCACACTTTTGCCATCATGAATTTCTCATGTGATGAATGAAGTAATAATCGACCTACATGATGTAAAGAATTTCCACATGGCTGATCCTGAAGGAAGTTTTAAATTAGAAAGAATCCTCAAGGGGTTTGGAGTTTCAAGATACTTAGCCTGCATTAGCTTGCACCACTTCAAATCAGGCTTTGTGTACATTTACCAGACTGGCTTGACCCCAAATGACTTGTTCCTAATTGAAATGTTGTGGATACCTACTCCTCCTTGGGATTTTTCCAATGCCATACTATCCAAGGATATTAGGGGAACTTTTTTGAAATCATTCATATTACCCTTCCATAGAAAATTCCTAATAATGCTCTCAATTTTAAGGATAACAAACTTTGGAGCCTTGAGAACTATCGAAAGATAGCTAGGGATTACTGATAATACTGATTTTATTAAAAGAATTCTGCCTGATAATGATAACCATCGTGCCTTCCACATTAGAATCCTTGCATTTAACCTTTCTATTACTTTAACCCAATAAGAAGCTTTATTTGGACCTTTGAGAAAAGGGATACCCAAGTACGCGCATGGTAGTGCTGCTTGCTTAAACCCCAATATTTTAATTATCTTATTTTTAATAGCCTCTTTTGTATTATAAACATAGATTTTGGACTTGGGGGCATTAACTTTCTGACCTAATGCAGAGCAATAGTTTTCAAGCACTTGTTTGATTTGAGTGGCTTCATCCATGATTGATCTACCAAAGCAGATGGTATCATCTAGAAATAGAGAATGAGTTATTGAAATTAATTTTAGTTTTGATCAATAATTAGTTTTGTTAGTTTAATTAATTTTAATTTTAGTTTAGAACAATTTAGATTAAGTTTGTTTTTAGATTAATTTAAAATAATTAATTTAAGTTCATTTTTATTAATTTAGATTAATTTAGTTTATTTTGTTATTTAAATTTAGATATAGATTTTTTCTAATTTAGTTTCTAAGTTTTTTTATTTTTTTTATTTTAGTTAGATTTATATTTTAGATTTTAGATTTTTCTAATTTATTTAGATTTATATTTTTTAGTTAGTTTAGATTTAAGTTTAATTTAGATTAAATTTAGATTTTAGATTTTTATAATTTAGTTTAGATTTAAATTTTTAATTTAGATTATTTAGATTTTTAGATTAGATTAATTTTGTTTATTAATTTTTATTAGCTAGAATAAATGTTAGTTTTCTTTTTTAGTTTAGTTTTCAATTTCGAGGCTAATTTTGTTAATTTGGCTTTTGCAAGTTCATATGTACAAGACTTGAAAACAAAAATATAAAATCTCATTTGTCAAAGACCAGTGACTCAAACTACTAATTAGTGTGTTGCAGATTCGATTGTCAGAGAATCTATCTTGAAATATTGTGTCTTCTCTTTTGTATATTAGATCACATCATAAGTGGGATTAAAATTAATGAGTGTTTTTCATGTCTTGTGGTTTGAATTTTTATTATTGAATGTGTATTCTCTTCTCTCACACCACTTGGCGATCTTGAGAATCAAAACCATTCCTTTGACATTTTGTATAACCACTCACACATTTTGACTTGGATTTAAAATGAACATTATGCGAGTGTGAGAAAAAGGTGTTGTGTATGCTCTCTCCTTGCACTTCATGTGATCTAGTAGATCAAGAACAACATACTTATCTTTCTTTTATTTACCTTTAGAGGGGCCTACCTCGCAAGATGAAATGACTCCAACCGGTTTTTTGCTTGGGCTGGTATATAAAAGAATAAGACTAAACCGTCAAGTCCTCATGGTATGAAGGCCTTAGTCGTACAGTTTCATTCATAATGAGGTACTACTATAATAAGTATAATCACCCTAGTAAGGTGATTAAAGAGTTAAGTGGCTTGATAGACTCTCACAAGGTACCATATCCTCGAGTATTGATTAAGAGCCTTTGATTTAGTGGCTAAAATCCTTTTTACTTGCTAATGTAGGAACGATCATTCTGAAGCTACCTCATGTCTTCACTATTCATGTGTTGAGATAGAAATTCCTCTTTGGGGAATGAGACTTGGTGTGCCTGAGAAGTGTGTCATGTAAGGGGAAACTAGTGTCAGCAAGTCTCTAGCTGTCTGCCTTGTTTGAGTGGCTAGAGAAATCTAAGTGGGGATCTAGCAAGTAGTATCTATTCCTATCCTAGGTTGTGCAAAGTGTTTTCAAAGTGTTTTTCATTTCATATCAATCTCAAACTCAAGACATTATGTTTAATGTGTGTGTATTCAAAGAAAACACGAAAACAAACACTGCACCTAAAACTGACAACCTTTCAACCTCGAAACAAATTGATACTACATATCCTAAATGAGCTTAACTTTTAAATTTTTTTAGACCAAGGAATTGCATACCTCATCTTTTTCATTTTCCATTCATCCATTATCTTATCTTCTTTCATTAGACATTCCCCACAGGCCAAAATTTAGGTTTTCCTTTTAGCTTGCATAAACCTCTTGATTAGGAAGTCCATCAAACTTAGACTAGACCATAGCTTCAAATATGTATTCTCTTGACCTTATCTTTTAGACAATATTCATCCTAGTCCTTGTCATTTAGGTTGGTTCCTCAACTCATCAGTCTAGTTTGAGACCACCTTGTCAACACATCTTATCATTCTTTACTTTACCCAAGTTCATTGATAATCAGATTAGTTACTATACCTATCTTAGTTTGATTAGAAATTATATCTTAGGTTTTCTAGAGGTTTTAGCCTTCATACTAGGTCATACTATTCCATCCCTTCATTCCAAACTTTGTATACCTTAGTCATATAATATTGTCACCTTGACTCTTAATTTAGGTATCATTATTAGGCATCCCTATTTATTCCAAAGTACTAAAAGAAACATAGCTTAGGTTGTATTCCTTAGGCTTAGGTAATACCTTTGCATTTTCATACCTTAGATATCACATCACATACTTTATTCATACTCCAACTTTCGTCATAACATAACATTTGCATCATAGTGAAATTACCACACCACTATGTCTTTAATTCATCTTGACATGCTTGTTAGTCAATTTGAGTACCAATTAATCCACAATGGTCAAGCCCAACAAGCCATAGACTTCAAAATACAATTCATCAAATCCAAATACCAATCAACCTCAACCCATGGTCAACTACCCACATACCCTTCTTACCAACAACCCATAAGCCCTAGCCATTCATATATATACCCTGACTATCAAAAGTCACTTGGCACATCCATTAGTCATCTTCATAACCTTGACAAGGGAAACCAACCTTCCAAAAATCCATTCCAAGACTCCACATCCTATCCTAACCAACCTTCCACTAATCCATTCCAAGCCTCTACCTCCTATACTATTCAACCTTCCACTAATCCATTCTAAGCCCCTACATCCTATCTTAACCCATCATCCACTAGTCCATTCCAATCCACTACATGCCAATCCACTATACCATCCAATAATACCACTATAATTAATTCTTTTCAAGGATGACTAGCAAGGAAACTTGTTCAAATCCTAAATGAAAATAAAGTTAGACAATTAAATCAAAATGCTACTCATACGCCATCTAGCCATCTATCACAATAATGTTTTCCATTGCCTAGCAATCCCAAAAAGGATCTTATCATTGAAACTCCATCATTTCCATGGCCAAATATTGAGTCCTTTGAAGAAAATAATATCATTCCATTTCCTAAATCATTAGACATATTTCAAGATCATGATCCATAGCATGACGAAATAAACCTCAAAACAAATCAATATCAAGTTATCCATGATAGCCCAATCGTAGATCAAAATCTTAACCCTTTTTTTGACATCCACATTTCAACCACCTCCACCATTACAAATGAGAAAATTTCCCCCATGAGACACATAGATGATCTTCCTCTAGAACAAGAGTCTCCTATTATAGACATATTCGTAAATGATCAAGCTATAGATGAATTCATAGGACTCTATGATAATGACCATAAAGATGATTCTGACATCGACTTGGAAGCACCATTAGAATCATCTAAATATATTATGTCACAAAATTAGAACAAAGAGTTTAATAAATATTTCATCCCACATGTCAATGAAGCTAATCCATCTTATCAACTAAGATCATCCACTTTTATCAAATCAGGCTTTCTCGCAGAGAAGAAGATTCCAAGTAACATTGTGCACATACACAATGATGGGTTAGCACCTTGTTTTCAAAGAAAAAAATCCCCATCGTAAACAAAATCTGGTAGAGCATGTAGTATCAAGAAAAAGGACTAGGCCTACATGAGAAAGGAATTCTATAACTAGTATAGTTTCAGGAAAATTCTAGACACCAAGGTCTTAGCTATTCTTCAATCAGAAAATCTAATGATGTTAGTGGCACCTCCTCGGTATTGGGGCAACTTTATCCGATACAAACATCACAATTGAGGCCATGATTAGTCCTTGTCATATGGTTATCTCCAACACTCTTTCTATCCACACCATTATAAACAGTCATTCCAACATGAATAAACCTTCCATTTGGAACCAACAAAAATAAAATTATTACAAAACAAAAGTTCAAAATCAAATTTCAAAGGCCATTGAATCAAACAAAAATCCAAGTAGACAAATGAAGTTAAAATGGGTCCCAAAGAAAAATGGATCAACCATAGAAAATATTTCAAAAGTAAAAGTCAATCAAAATGTGGAGCCACATGAAACGAGGACTCCCACATATAGTAAATGCCCACCTCCTTTAAAATCGTCATCAATCAAGGCATATAAAAGTGTTGGTTCCAAATATTATCCCAATCAAAATTCCAAATTTTTTCATTGAACATCCCAAGTTTGGAAAATAAAAACCAATTCATCTAAACATCTAAACAATCCTTCCACATCTACCATCATCCATCATTCTAGAAATCATACCTCATGAATCTGTCACATCTTGGTAGCAACTGTTTATTGTAAGGACTGTCATGGCACTCTATTGTGACGTGTGTATTCTAATAAGGCCAACTCTAGAATCAACAAGGATCATAATGACATCAATCATATGTATGCAAGCACTATGATCCTAACAAGGAAACTACTTCATAAAGATCATTATTGGCATATCATGGCCCTAGTATCTACATCAACACCATCAAAGGATTCTGAGTAATTAGTGATCGTCCAAAATATCAAGTCCATATAGAAAATACAAAAATACAAAAAAAATTAAAAATTAAAAAAATTCACCTTGATGAAAACCTGGCCAATAGGTGTCTTGGTGACACCAAAAAAAATAAAGAGAATAGTAAAGAGATTTTTTTTTCTAATAGTGAAAACCACATCAATGGTGCTTTGGATAAGTACCATGATGAAAACCTAGAAAATAGGTGTCATGTGTAAGAGAAATTATCTATGTGGACTTTTACACTTGGGTGCAAGTTGTCTCATCTCCCATGCCTTTCTCATGACATTTCCATCTACCCATTTAATCCTTATCATTTCCATCCATTTTCCCACCTACTTTGATCTTGATAAGGATTGGGGTACAAACATAAATCGTGCTTTGGAAAAACTCTTGACATGTCTATCCTTTGGTTATACATTATTCATGAAATATCATGTCATGGCCTTCATAGCATTATCCAAACCCATACCTTGGAGAAAACAAATTATTCCTATGCAACATAGTTCTTGGAGATCATATGATAATTCTTCCAACCAATAATCCTCGTGACTCATATCCTTTACCAAAATCAATCCATTATCCATCACACCTATCACATGTCTTGGTTTTCCCTTGTCAATGGCCTAAATTTTTTAATCCACCTATATAATATCCCTCTATAATCCAATCTAGTCCTAAGGTTATTCATTCCAAATGCAACAAGTCTAATCCATATAATCTTCCTATGCATCCTAGTGCATCATCCAAAATACTCATTGGCTTTGTTTATAGCCTCGTTGCAAATATTGATCCTTTATTCATAATCATCATCCTCACATTATTTTGGGATGGGTCCTTCCCACATCAAACAACATTGTCATCATCATCATCACCTATCAATTTTTTTTAGCTTGACTAGGAGAAAGATCATGGTTGTCCTTGGATTCTTATGTGTGCTTGCTCGTGTGATTGTAGGCATCATCCACATGCATTTTTCATGATATTTATAGTTACCATCCATAATAAGTTCACTATCAATATTTCCACATCATCCATAATAAAGCTTCCCACCATAATGGTCATCCCATCCCACCCCTAATAAATTGGTTAGTCCTATACTGACTGGGGTAAATTTCCTAGCACCTAGCTTCATTGGATTCTAAACTTGTCATTGGAGGTCAAAACATTTGAAAAAGACAAAAAAATCATAAAACAACAAAAAGAAAAAAAATCATAAAACTTCAAAATCCAAAAAAATTAAAACATGTCAAAACACGAAAAACATTTAGATGAATTTCAAAATTATCCCAAAAACAGAGTCAAAGTTGGTCAGGTTAGTCTTTGTCATTGTCAAACTACATTACCTCTACAACTGGATGTAGGCAAGGCCAACTCTTGATGTGCCCCCAAGGCATTAGGTCAGTCCATTAGGTGTTGTCAAATAAAATCTTGATTCGATCCTTTGTCATTGAAACAAATTTAAGGGTCATGTCAAACTAAGAGGTCTCTACACATTGCTATGTAAGCAAGGTCATTTGTCGATGAGCCCCTGAGGCCCCCTAGGTTGGTATTTTAGGGTTCGTTGGGTCAGTCAAAATAAATCAGACACTGTCAACTTGAACACAAAAAAATCATCTGAACTTCAAGTACAAATTTTGAATCAACAAGACAAGCAAGCCAACAAGTCTCCAAGTCAAATCAGTCATTTTTCAATTCAATCAAAACCAATGGTCTTATACATAATGTGTCCTTCTTGAAACTAGACCTTATCACTATCACACTTTGTCATTTTCCTTATACAGGTAGTTACATGATTGAAACTATACTTAACGTCTTATACAACATGTTTCTTCTCTTGAAACTGGGCCTTGTCAAAACAGTCCATGGTGTATGTGTTCCAAGGCTTGCTTGCACTGCAACTAAGAGACCCCAACTTGTCTCTCCTAGGAACCTAGTCTCCTCTAGGTCCTGATTGGCTTAGGTGATTAACTAAGTCCAATTCTCACTCTTCTCTAAGAGTTCTATCCCTTGTGCTTCACCTTGGAGGACTAACACCATTTGACAAGTTCAATTCTCTTCCTCACTTAGAAAACTCTAAGTGCCATCTTCACTCAAACTTCATTCTTCATTGAAGGGGGGATCCATCCTCATGAAAAACATTCATAACCATGCCAATTTTAACCATCTTAAAAAGGTTCTTCAACCCTATCCTTACCGGATTCAAGGATTCACTCCTTGAGACCTTATACAGGCCTATTCCTTGTAATCTTTACCAGTCCTGTTTTGTCAACTTTTGCAAAACTTTCCCAAAGACCCTACAAATCTAAAGGAAGATTCAGATACCCTTTTGGAATTTTCAAAAGGCTTAGTGGGGTTTTGGGTCTGACAACCTCCGTACAGTAGTTTCCTATAACCTAGGTTAAGTAGGGTTAATAGGCCTAGTTTGTAGGATCCCACTGGTTTTCTTCCTCAAACCTTTATCAAATGAATTGATAGGATCCCAGTCCTCCTATCATACCAAGACCTATTCCTATCCCACCTAGAACCCTACTGATCCCGTACTGTGCTTCACTCCCCTGCAAGAAACCCTCAATGTTTCAATTCTAGATCTCTAACCGGGCTCTATTTGCTCGCCTAGAGACTAGTGACTAAAAAGAGCTCTCCACTCTTTCATACTTCCTAACTCTAAACCTATGTACACTAATGACTCCCCTAACATTCCCACCTATCCTTAGGTGTTTCCCAAGGCTAGACTTCATGGGGGATCCATGGAAACACTGACTGGTCAGGACAGGACCAACGGGAGCTCTAAAACAAAATAACTTCACTAACACAAAGTACCTACTCTAAACAACTTGTTAATCAAATTCAAAAGAATAAGATAATCCAATAGAACACTAAAAAAATACTAATCTCAATCACTCAATCCATTAAGCATGACTGTCTCAACAAAAGCTCAAGTTCTTTCAAAAACACAGAAATTGCAAAGTTTTTCTATCTACTTTCAAAAACAAAAAACCAAATTACATAACTCCTCCCCCACTTGAGATGCAAGTCCTGGATCATATTAGATGCCATCCCCATGATTCTAGGGCTTGTTGGCCAATCTCCCACTTCCTATTCTCAAGGGAATCCAAAGGCAACCGAGTTGCATGCAACAATTACAATAATTGCCAAGGTTGCCATGCTAACTTCCTTACAACATTTGGCATCTTTCTTCATGCCTTGATCCTATTTCTTAGGACCACCATTCCCTCTATATTCCGAGGAACCAACTCATTGAATGGCCTTAAGGCATCTTTACAACCACATTAAGTGTTTAGAACAACTTTAAGACTCTAATCTCCCCTAGACAACTAACATTAAGAAAACATAAACTACTAAAAATGGCTAAATGTGTGACCTTAGTCCTAATGACTAACTCACCTAGCCCACAAAAGCAATGACCTTCTAAGGTCTGAAAGCAAACAAACTTCCTAACTTGGCTAGAGTCAAGTACAAGCCAAAATAACAAAAATGGAGGTTAGCCAAGGTATGCTCCTACACCATCCTCCCCAAAATAGAAAGTTCAATCCACCCTTGGATTGAGGATGCTTGGACCAATTCCCATCTTCTTGAACTCTGCTTCCTTTATCCATACTACATCAGCATCAGCTTGACCCTGTTTCTTGATCAAGCATTCCTTATAGGCTTTAGTTCTAGTTTGTTTGTAGACCCTTGTGTCCAATATGCTATCAGCTCCTGTGACTATAGCAGTAGGTAAGTGTAGATCTTCCACATCTCTGATCACTTCATGAAGGTTCTGATCCATGTCTTGTTGTGGTCCTTTGTAATGGACTAAGTTTGCAATGTTGAAGATAGGGGACAGTCCACTGTCATCCGGTAGCTCAATTTTAAATGCATTATCACTATACTTAGCCAAGATAGGGAAGGGACCTATCCTCCTCATCTGCAACTTGTGAGGGAATCCCTTTCGAAGTATTGATTTGTTAAGATGCACCATTACCAAGTCACCCACATTGAACTGTACTGTCCTCCTATGCTCATCCATCTTGGTTTTATGTTTTATGGTGTTCTCTGTCAATGTCTTCCGGACTATGTCATTAATCTCCTACATTGCATAGGCAAATTCATCAGCATATCCACTTCCCCTCACTCCATCTTTTAAGTCTCTTAGCTCATAGACTCCTCTAGGATGTAGACCATAGACTATCTCAAAGGGACTCTTCCCTGTTGACCTATTCATAGTGTCATTATAGGCATATTCAGCTTGTCCAATTAACTGATCCCATTGTTGACCATACTCCTTGGTCAAGCACCTTAACAGATTTCCAAGGCTCCTATTTACAACCTCGGTTTGACCATCAGTTTGGGGATGGTAGGCCAATCCAAAGGACAAGTTAGTGCCTAACCTTTGCCAAAGAGTCTTCCAAAAGTGACTCATAAATTTAGTGTCTCTGTCTGATACAATGCTGATAGGTAACCCATGGATTCTTACTATCTCCTTGAAGAAAAGAGAGGTTATTTGGTTGGCATCATTGGTTGTCTTACATGGCACAAAGTGAGCCATCTTGCTGAACCTATCCACAACTACATAAACACTAACCATACCTTGCCTTGTCTTGGGTAACTCGACTACAAAATCCATACTCAAGCATTCCCATGGCCTAGTAGGAATAGGTAGTGGCTGATATAGGCCTACATTTGAAGAAGTGCCCTTGGCCTTTTGACATACTACACAACTTTCCACATACCTCCTAACATCAAGATTCATCTTAGGCCAAAAATAGAACCTTTGAACAAGTTCTTGGGTCTTAGTGATTCCAAAGTGACCACTCAATGCACCATTATGCTTTTCTTATATCAAATTCTCTCTAATAGAGCCTCTAGGAACACATAATTGATTTCCTTTAAACAATAGACCACTTTGCAAAGTATACTCAACATATTTACTATGAAAATGGTTCTTGTATTCAGCACATACCTTATAAATGTCTGCAAAATCTTCATCATCAGCATATAGATCCTTGAAGTGATCTATTCCCATGCTCTTCAACTGAATTTCCTGAATTGTGAGAGCTCTTCTAGACAATGCATCTGGTACTTTATTGAGGACACCTTTCTTGTGCTTGATATTGAAGGTGTAAGCTTGTAGATACTCAATCCACTTCGTGTGCTTGTGGCTCAACTTGTGTTGTGAATTCAGGAAACTAAGTGCTTGATTGTCTGAATACACAATGAATTCCTTGGGAAGCAAGTAGTGCCTCCACTTCCTTAGAGCTTGGACCAATGCATACATCTCAAGGTCATAAGAAGAGTACTTATTTTTGGCTTCACTTAACTTTTCTGAATGAAAAGCCACCAGTCTACCTTCTTGGCTTAGAATAGCCCCAATTGCCACGTTGCTAGCATCACATTCAATGGTGAAAAGCTTCTCAAAGCTTGGTAGCACCAAAACAGGATGGGTAGATATCTTTTCCTTCAACAACTCAAAGCTCTTGTTAGCATGCTCATTCCATACAAATTTGGTCTTCATGCCTCCCTTAATAGTATCCAACATAGGAGCACAAATTGCACTAAAATGCCTTATAAATTTCCTATAATATTGTGCAAGGCCATGAAAACTCCTTACCTCTACTGCTGTCCTTGGAGTAGGCCAATTCATGATAGCCTCCACTTTACTTTGGTCCATTTTCAGATTGCCCTGAGATAGCACAAACCCAAGGTACACCAGCTCTGTCTTGATGAACTCACACTTCTCCAAGTTGATCATCAACTCCTCCTCCTGTAGCTTCTTGAAAACCAGCTATAGGTGTTTGAGATGCTCTTCTCTTGTTTTACTATAAATCAGTATATCATCAAGATATACCACTACAAATTTTCCAATGTAGTCTTTGAGGAATTCATTCATGAGCCTCATGAATGTGGAGGGGGCATTAGACAATCCAAATGGCATGACAATCCACTCATATAAACCCTCATTAGTTTTGAAGGCTGTTTTCCACTCATCTCCCTCATGTATGCTTATTTGGTGATAGCCACTCTTCAAGTCTATCTTGCTATAGTACTTAGCTCCACCTAGACAATCCATTGGGTCTTCAATCTTAGGGATAGGGAACCTATACCTTATGGTAATCCTATTAATGGCCCTTGAATTAGTACAAAGCCTCCAAGTTCCTCCTTTCTTAGGTGCAAGGACAGTGGGTACGACACATGGGCTAATGCTCTTTTTAATGAGACCTTGGTTTAGGAGTTCTTGTATTTGCCTAGCAATTTCCTCATTTTGTTGAGGGGTCATCTTGTAGGATGCTTTACTGGGAAGGGTAGCTCCTAGGATAAGGTCTATCTTATGACTTATGGCTCTTTTAGGGGGTAAGGCTGCTGGTTGTCCATCACTCACTATACCTTGGTAAGTCTGCAGCATGCTTTGAATCTCCTTTGGTAACTCTATCTTCTTGGTCACCTTGCCTTCATCTTCCTGTCTTGGTCTTAGCACCAATGCATAACTAACTCCTTCACTCTCTTCCATGGCTTGCAAGAACTCTTTTTCACCCACCACAAGAACATTTGAACCTACTGTCTTCACCTCATCATCTTCCAATAGTGACTGTATTTTGAAGGTCACATTGTCTTTCTTGAAAGAATAAGAATTCTTTCCTCTATCATGTATGGCTTGGCGGTCAAATTGCCATGGTCTACCTAGGAGCAAGTGACATGCATCCATAGGTAACACATCACACAAAACTTTATCTTTGTACCTTCCAATTGAGAACTCCACCCATGCTTGTTCATTCACTAACACATGTTGGCCTTTATTGAGCCAAGTGACCTTGTAAGGGTTGGTGTGGGGTATTCTTGTTAACTTTAGCTTGTTGACTGCTTCCTCTAACACAATATTGTCAATAGACCTTGATTCAATGATGAGCCTACATACTTTCCCCATCATTTTGCACTTTATCCTAAATAAAGACCTCCTTTGGCTTGGCTCTTCCTTCACCAGCTCCTTGATCAAAGTTCTCCTCATCATGAGGTTCTCTCCTTCCTCTGAATTCAATGGTATTTCAGCATGTTTGTCTGCTATATTAGATTCCTCATGAACTAGGTTATTTCTCTTGTCACCTCCTTGTGAAGAACTACCTTTCTCTGGGCATCTATAGGCAGGGTGCCCCATTTGATTGCAATGATAGCATTTCATATTGGAAAAGTAGTTGCCTCTTCCTCCTTGTCCACCATTTCTTCCTCTAGTGTTAGAGTTAGAACTCCTTCCTCTACCACCTCTATTTGAGCTTCCTTCTTGCTGCTCATTGTATTTTATGTCTCCTTGAGTTTTTGTTTCAGAACTTCTTCCACCATAACCGCCTCTTTGTCCTCTACTGTCTTTTCCTTTACCTCTACTCTTGGAGGTTTGCTCTTGCTTCCTTTTTCTTTTCTCCTCTATTTTCAAGGCCATTTTATAGCATTGGTGAATGGTTTTGAAGTTCACTAAACTCATGTCTTCTTGAATAGACCACTTGAGTCCATTCAAGTACCTTGCAAGCTTAATGCTCTCATCCTCTACTACCTTTGATATTAGGCACAACTTTTGGAACTACTTGGTGTAGGCTTGGACATCTAGATCTTTTTGTCTTAGATTGTGCCTCCTTTTATGCAACCAGACTTCATAGTCATCAGGTAAGTAGGTCTGCCTTAATTTAGTTACCATGCCCTTCCATGTAACTATAGGACCCTTTCCTTCTTTTTCTCTTTCATTTTGCACAAACTTCCACCATGCGAGAGCTGAACCTCTCAACCTTGACTTGGCCACCTTTACCTTTTGGGCTTCTAAGATACTATCACACTCAAAGCGATTCTCGATACTATCTATCCAATCCATGACTGAATCTGGATCCATCTGTCCACTGAAAAGAGGTACACCTTCCAAAGCTTTGCCACTTAAGGCTCTTAGTGCCTTCAAGAAAGGTTCTTCAGGAATCATAGGGTCAGGGGTTGGAGCTTCCTCCTCCAACTCTATTTCCTTTTCCCTTGCTTCTTGTTCTTCTTTCTGATCTACTTTGTCCTTTACTCTATTTGTTGTTTCTTGGACTTCATCCAAGAGTTGCTCCATTCGAGCCAGTCTTTCTCTTAGTGACATGTTGTCCTCTTCTTGTTCTTCTACCTTCTTGGCTAACTCAATGTTAGTCACCATTGTAGCACCTTCCACTGGTGTATTCTCTCCCACTGATTCAGTAGGTTGCAACATCCACCACAAGCCCGATCAGTTCAAGCTCTGATACCAATATGGTGTATGTGTTCCAAGGCTTGCTTGCACTGCAACTAAGAGACCCCAACTTGTCTCTCCTAGGAACCTAGTCTCCTCTATGTCCTGATTGTCTTAGGTGATTAACTAATTCCAATTCTCACTCTTCTCTAAGATTTCTATCCCTTGTGCTTCACCTTGGAGGACTAACACCATTTGACAAGTTCAATTCTCTTCCTCACTTAGAAAACTCTAAGTGCCATCTTCACTCAAAATTCATTCTTCATTGCAGGGGGGATCCATCCTCATGAAAAAAATTCATAACCATGCCAATTTGAACCATCTTAAAAAGGTTCTTCAACCCTATCCTTACTGGATTCAAGGATTCACTCCTTGAGACCTTAGACAGGCCTATTCCTTGTAATCTTTACCAGTCCTGTTTTGTCAACTTTTGCAAAAATTTCCCAAAGACCCTACAAATCTAAAGGTAGATTTGGATACCCTTTTGGAAGTTTTAAAAGGCTCAGTGGGGTTTTGGGTCTGACAACCTCCGTACAGTAGTTTCCTATAACCTAGGTTAAGTAGGGTTAATAGGCCTAGTTTGTAGGATCCCACTGGTTTTCTTCCTCAAACCTTTATCAAATGAATTGATAGGATCCTAGTCCTCCTGTCACACCAAGACCTATTCCTGTCCCACCTAGAACCCTACTGATCCCGTACTGTGCTTCACTCCCCTGCAAGAAACCCTCAATGTTTCAATTCTAGATCTCTAATCGGGCTTTATCTGCTCGCCTAGAGACTAGTGACTAAAAAGAGCTCTCCACTCTTTCATACTTCCTAACTCTAAAACTATGTACACTAATGACTCCCCTAACATTCCCACCTATCCTTAGGTGTTTCCCAAGGCTAGACTTCATGGGGGAGCCATGGAAACACTGACTGGTCAGGACAGGACCAGTAGGAGCTCTAAAACAAAATAACTTCACTAACACAAAGTACCTACTTTAAACAACTTGTTAATCAAATGCAGAAGACTAAGATAATCCAATAGAACACTAAACAAATACTAATCTCAATCACTCAATCCATTAATCATTACTATCTCAACAAAAGCTCGAGTTCTTTCAAAAACACAAAAATTGCAAAGTTTTTCTATCTTCTTTCAAAAATAAAAAACCAAATTATATAACTCCTCCCCCACTTGAGATGTGAATCTTGGATCATATTAGATGCCATTCCCATGATTCTAGGGCTTGTTGGCCATTCTCCCACTTCCTATTCTCGAGGGAATCCAAAGGAAACCGAGTTGCATGCAACAATTACAATAATTGCCAAGGTTGCCATGCTAACTTCCTTACAACATTTGGCATCTTTCTTCATGCCTTGATCCTATTTCTTAGGACCACCATTCCCTCTAGATTCTGAGGAACCAACTCATTGAATGGCCTTAAGGGATCTTTAGAACCACATTAAGTGTTTAGAACAAATTTAAGACTCTAATCTCCCCTAGACAACTAACATTAAGAAAACATAAACTACTGACAATGGCTAAATGTGTGACCTTAGTCCTAATGACTAACTCACCTAGCCCACAAAAGCAATGACCTTCTAAGGTTTGAAAGCAAACAAACTTCCTGACTTGGCGAGAGTCAAGTACAAGCCAAAATAACAAAAATGGAGGTTAGGCAAGGTATGTTCTTGCACCAATCCACCCATCACTCACTTTGTCCCTTAACACACTGCCAAACACTTATTGGCGCACAATCTGAATGATTGTTGACATTGTTGGTCTATTTTGTCTTATCTTTTGGATTTAATTTTGTCATGTTACTAGGCACCTCGAGGATTTCCCAAGAATGATTTAGAGGAGCGATGATGTCTCATGAGCAATCTTTTATTTGATTGTTGTCTACAATTTGTCTTGACAAAAATATTAGGGCCACATGATCCTTAGTATGATTCAGGATATTCCTTGTCTGTAACTATCTGTTTTATAGATGGATGACCTTGCACACCTTAGTCTATGTCATACCATGGTGTTTGTTGTCCCTTTTTTTTATTGTACTACCCAATGATGATTAAATGCAAATCCTTGCATAGTAAAATATATATATCTAGTAATTATCTCAACTAGCACTATCTCAAAATCCATGTCCTCTATGCTCACACCCATCTTTTCTGCACTAACATTCCTTCTATCTTTCATCCTCTAGTCTTCTCATCCATTTCAAGAGCACACTCGTGTTCTTTGAACCCACTTGTCCTCTCAAGGGGGCATACCACTGCCTCCTCGCCATCCTTCCTCATCCTACTCTCACTAGGGAATATATGTTTCTTTGACACAACATGATAAGTTGCATTATATCAAAGAGGGGCAAATGTAGACACTGCAAAATTTCCTAGGCTTCCTAACACCATTTTTCCATTGTTTATGGTCATATTTTTGTTATTAATTAAATAATTTTTTATTATTTAATTAATTTCTCCATTACTCTTGATTAATTAAATAAATTATATTACATCACTAATGTCTTTCCTCTATAATTAAATAAATTTATATTTATCTAATTATTCACTATTAGCTTTTCTATCACAAGTTAATTAAATAACTTATCTTTCCTCTCACTTTTTGAATTAAATTTCTATTTAATCAAAAAGTTAACTCACATTTTTCTCTTGCACAAATCATCTCGCCACCAGGTGGCCACCGCCACCGGTGGCTCCACCATGCAGCGCCGCCGGTCTGCCAGCCCCCGCGGGTCCTCAAATGCAGTATGCGGTCACGTGGGGGATCGGGTGCTATGCGCCCAGCCCCCGGTTGGACTCCCAGCGCCCATCGCCGGTCACATACACCATATACAATATTGGTGCAATAGAATAATGAGGGGATTAAATATCCTATAGCATTCATGATTTGTTCATTGAAGGCTTGTGAGTTCAAATAATCACCAATGTAAAAGCATGCTTTTTTTGTGGTTAGAGAAGTTAAGTATTTCTAGTTTTAGATCCTAAATTCTCATGTTGTTGCATTAGTTCTTGATTCCACAGTCAAGTCCATCTTGACTTAACAAGAGTTTGAAACCAAAAGAGGCAATTGGATTTCCAAGATCTAGGAATATGACATGGATATTAAGCCCACTAAGTTGGTACATGAGAAATTTTTTTATCAACTCATCACTGATAATAATGAAAAATAACTATCAAATGATGAGGAAGTAAATGTTGAGAATTTATTCACAATCTTGTTTATTAGCATGACTAATGAATGGTATTCAAATATTGCACACTTCCTTACTTATGAAGAATATCTAGAGTAGCTGACATTCAAAGGAAAAGTACAATCAAACTCAAGGTTACAAAAATTTTCCTTTGGGACAAGGGTTTTTATAAAATGAGTCTTGATGGTACCTTTCTATGTTGAATATATAAAACAAAACAAAGCAAGTTGTTGGATTCATTTCACTGTTGAACAAGAAATATAAGAGGGGGATGAATTAGTTGTAGCAATTTTAACCTTTAAAACTCTCAACAAAAGTTATATCTACATGCATTCACAAAAAAATTACTCTACTAATATGTTTAATTGTTAAATGTAGAAACATAAACTAAAATTAGTAAAACCATGCACACAAAAACACCAAATTTATGTGGAAAACCCAATGAAGGAAAAAGCACAGTGAGGAGTAGGTCACAATATAAAGAATTCCAAAATTGAATACATAGGCTCACTACCAGAGAGGCTCATTGCTAGAATAGGACACACTATCCAATGAGGGCTTACTACCACATAATTTACAAAGAGGATAGAAGAGAGTTGTTATAGAGAGAAAACTATCTCAATGCAACAAATATTCCACCACAATTTTCTCACTTTTGCAGACATGCTTGAATGATAGAGTGCACCTTCAACTCACTACCTTCAAGAACTCAACACTTTAAATTATACACTGATCCACTCAACCTCACATGACTCACATATCTCACATCTCTATATGTCTCTCACAAATATCTCATCTTATACTTATACCGTCTTCAACCTTGAAACCATTCCAAGGTCGCCCATACATAATTTATATTTAAAAATTCAGATTAGGTTAGTGCCAAAGCATTCCCATGATGGAAGAGAATGAGAGAAACCCACACAAATTCTTAATGAGGACCTAAATGAATCTCAATATGCCTCAAAATTCTTCCATGAACTTTGCAAGTAGTGTTTAGCATAAGGTTGGTCAACACCCGTGAAACACATGAAACAATTAAGTACAAGAATCCTTAACTTAGTCTAATCTTTCCAAACACAAAAGTTTACTTGAACACGATCTGGAGTATACAATTAACACATGTAAATTTATCCAGAAGCTTCACAACAAAATTTACTTGAAAATTATGATCATTTTGTACTTTAAATAACCCTATCAACCATTGTAATACACTGTAATTCATAAACTCATCAGCAACAACACAAAATCTCAATTCCTCTTGCACAAAGCAAGAGAGAAACCTTATCAAGTTATTCTTAGAACCATAATTCCTAAAACCACAATGTGGAGAAATGTGGAGAAAATATATTTATCTCAAAGCACATCCAGACACACTGAAATGCATAGCTCACAGACTGGTGAAAATATCTTGCAATGTATGACAATCTAGAAGACCAAATTTTGGATATAAGCAACTACCAAAAATTATGAACAATACCTCAAATTTTCACAAGAATATAACCAACCCAAAAGAAACATGGAGCACATCTCAGAGCATGCATTGAATACCTACATGACACTATTTTCTCTATTTGACAAATTTTCTGAAAAAGCACTTGGAGACCAAGTACTAGAGACACCATTACAACACATTACTTCACTCTAACACACCTTCAAAAATAGAAACATAAGCATAAATCCATTTAATCATAGCACTTATTCAACATATGAACTATGCATGCACAAACTACAAACCTTCTTTATGAAAATTTTCTCAATATCCTCAACATATACAACCAATAACCAGCTTCCTTAACACAATTTGTGTAGCACCCCGCCACACAACCCTAGAGGAAGTTGCAATTCACTATAAAAGCGCACAATTTTTTTTATTAAAGTGTATTAAACATACATGTTCACCTACAATTGACAGCAACCTCTAAGGCTACATAACCAGGATTACTTACACCCACACATACATTAGTATATATCCATAACATTTAATGACAATATGAAATAAGTATTTAAACAACATAAAGATACAACATAACATAATGAGATATATATCCATACTCCATATTCATTAACTTAATCAAATGGTTACATCACTCATTCCCAGAATGAGGCAATAGTACAAATGTGTTACAATATACATAAATCCACCTCGTAAACATATGAGGGCTAAAATAACATGATACAAATTGAAATATTACAATGCTTGAATTAAAATAGGAACTATGAACTGTCCAACTGGATGTCTTGCCACCAAGTACTAAAGATAAAAGGGGTACCCAACAGTGTATGGTGCATGTTCCTCCCAACCAAGTGGTACCCGAAGGCCCACCCCCCATGCTAGGAGATAGTAACAACGTAACATGGAAAATCTCTACAACCTCTAACCACAGGCTAACTCATACTTACAAAACTAAACATGTGAATTATACACATACAACTCTCACGGTCACATTGCTTCCAGACATAAAATTTGATCAAGTATGATAAGAAATCCATACACATAAAACAAATACCAACTATTGTCCTAGACAGAGTTTCATCGTACAGCTCATCATGAGATCTCCTCTGGGAATCTTCATAGGCTCTGATAATCCCGGTGACCTCAACCAAATCCCGGCCCCCATACTCACTCATGTGGAATCAAAAACCTCTCATAAGTACAAGATATATGACCTTTCCATTCTAGGCCTTCCCACTCATCCCAAGCCTAACCAAGCACTTGTGTCTATGAGTGAGGCTAATTTATCTTGTTTAGTGTGGAATACTTCCTAATCTTCTAAGTACATTAATTTAGTTATCACTTGATTATACTACCTCCGAAGGTTATCCAGTTTACCTCTTTGGGCTCAGGTGCCTAACAAAAGCCACTCTTCTACTTGACAACATACCATACAAAACTAATCACCAAGGGAATCCCAAGTGCATACAAACTAGACAAAACAACCATTCCAACTCTAGGAGGCAACCAAACACATAATGCACTACCCAAGGGAAATACAAATGGTTGACATAAAAAATCGACAACCCTCATCCTCTAGAACTGTTTGGAAGACTTACAATACTTAAGACCCATTTCCCCAAACATGAACACAAAGGAAATAATTACTACAAGGCAATTGCAAGGAAATAATCTATTTTTGGATATACTAAATCCATTTCCCTTTCAAATACATTTCACAGTAAATAAAATGATTGCCTTTACAAAAATAATTGATTCAAACAATTAAATTGGTTCTACAGTAAAATCAAAATTTTAAATAACTTTTAAAAGCAACATAATTCCTTCTACAAATAATTTCCTTCAATTTACTTAAATTACACTTACTCCCTAAAACTATGTTATGCTAATATTATATTCTCTAATTTTCTTAAACTTTCATTTGAATATAATTACATCCAACCGCTTACCCAAAATCATTAAATATATATTATAAAATATATATTCATGCCACAAATACACATCACATATATTCCTATATATATTTAATTATATATGTAGTTATATATACATTAAATATATCCAATTATAAAATACAAAAATAGTTATATTATTTTAATAATATATTTTTTAAACAACTAATTAATTTTCCCAACGTAAAATAAAATAAAATAAAATATATAAATATATATATATATTTATATACATATATATATATATTTATATTATATATTTTATATTAAATAAATTCTAATTTTAAAGGAAAAACCGATTTAAATCAGAGGATGGTCGCACACATAATGGGCGTTGGACTGTACCAAGGTATAGTCGGTCACAGTAACTTGGGCACCAGACTGTACCTGGTACAACTGACCACCCAAAGCTTTGGGGGCAGCGCTACTGCCATGGGAGCAACACTCTCCCCAACCAAGCGGGTATGGTGGGGTGTGCCATGTGCCCCCACCAAACCCCTTTCATAATTTTATTAAATAAAAAAAATGTCCATAAAAACACGTGAATTTTAAATTCACAAGGCAAATAATTTCGTCCGCCACGAAAAATAAATTAGCCTTACGACGATTTCAAAAATTAAACAAAATAAATATTTAAATATATATATATATATATATTATATATGTATGTATATATGTAAAGAATTTTCAACATAATAGATAAATTGGAAGAATTTTTCCAAAACATTCACCTACAGGTGAAATTCTAAAATTTCCAGAGAACACCCAAATTCACAGGGGATTTTAAATTTAAATTTTCTCAAATCTAACATAGGTAAGGAAACTACTAATTTCTTACAAAGGTTTACAATCAAATCCTAATATCCTTTGGGTTTCTCCACCACAAAGTGCACAGAGGTTTCAAAGAAAATCCCTTTTTACTACAGAGGTTTAATTTTCTAAAAATCTAAATTTTGTTTTCCTCTAGGTTTATTTTACAGTTTAGATCTAATAAATTTCAAAAAATAAAACAATTCATGTTCAAAGGTATTTTTTACTATAAATATTATTTTCTAAATTCTTCACGACAACAAAAAAAGCTTTAAATTTCCTTTCTCAAAAACAAATAATTTTTCTTAATAGATCTAGCAATACAATTTACTGCACAATACAATTAGATCTTAAACAAATCAAAATTCACAAGTAAAGAACCTGTATCAAGAAGCTTCTAATGAGTTGAATCTTTGATGTTGAGCCTCTTCCAAAGCTTTCATAGCTTCTTCACAGCAACCACAGTATTTCAAGCACCAAAATAGTATCCAAAATTCACAGCAAATATAATAAAACAAATCTTTTAAATTTCCTATAGCCAAGAAATCACAACAATCTTCTGTGTTTTTTTTCAATTTTCCATTCCTCTCCCAAAAATATCTTCTTCCAAAAATATCCTCAAACTCTCGTGAAGAAGCTTTCCTCTTCTTTAACCAAAATCCCAATTTTTCTCCATGAATAAATTTTCAACAACTTCTTCATTAATTTAACTACAACATGCTGGCAATAATCAAAATATCTTTTAACAACCAATCTTAATCTCTCAATAATTTAATAATTTCAAATCCTAATTTAATTCCAAATTAAATTTAATTACCCCTAATTCAAATTTAAATTTCAAATTGAATTAAATTCCCTTTTTCAACTTTCTAAATAAACATATTTAATTAATTAATTTTAATTACTTAATAAATAAATTTAACCCAATGGATTAAATTTTAATTTACTAAATAAATTAAATTCAATTAATTAATTTAAATAAGTAGCTTATATCACAATGTCTAATTTTAATTAAATAAATCAACATTATATAATGCAATAATTTTAAACATTTATTTTCATAATCAAGAACCCTTCATAACTAAATAATATTAAAACAAGGCAACCAATGACTCAACAAACACAACTGACGACACACTATGGCTAGGGTGTAGACCTGACACAATTTATCTAGCTACTATCTCACATTCAACTTGATCATTGGGCCGACATGCTTAAACCTATGAAACCAGGTGGAGTCAATGTCATGTATCTGCAAACCTGTAAATGCAATAACCAAGATCATATATATATAAGCAACATAAAATACACACCATGAAGAAGAAATCATGGAATTGTAGGGCGCTCGCAAGTGAGTGATGCGATGTCATCCCCTTCACCAATACACTCATCATAACTAACATTTCCATAATACTCTAATATCTCATGTACAATAACATGTTATAGCAACGAGTATTTTAACACCAATTAAAGCATTAGATAAGATACATCACATCACACAAATAGTTCATTGCTCTATAAATAGCGATCAAATAACACACATGATAAAGTATGCAAAATATCTTAGTAACAAAAACTAAAACAAAGCATGAAACATTGTCTGAACAGGAAGCAAAATGGAGGGGTATTACATTCTCCCCCCCAAGGATCAGGCTTACTCTTGGAAGCATGCAAAAAAGTAGGGATATAATTCCCTCATCCTAGCTGCATCTTTCCAGGTGGATGAAGCATCATCCATAGGATCCCACTGGACCCTAACTTGATCAATATCTCACCCCTGAAGAGTGAGTGTTATGTGCTCCGTTATGACCACGGGCTCCAAAGCTAGCTACCCGTCCTCTACCTATAAATAATTCCAATCAAGGACGTGAGAAATATCTAGATGGTATGGTCGAAGAACAGAAACGTGAAAAACATTGTGAATACATGCAAGACTGGGTGGCAAAGCAAGCCGGTAAGCAATTGGACCAATCTTCTCGAGTATCTCGAAAGGTCTGACAAAGCGAGGTGCCAACTTAGAACCCTTTCCATAACGGATTTCTCTTTCACGGACGTACCTGCAAGAACACTCTGTCACCAACAGAAAACTATCGATCCACTCTATGTGCATCCGCATACTTCTTCTGCCTATCCTGAGCTACTACCAAATGCTCTCTAATCCAAACCACATGTTGCTCCATGTCCTACAACATCTTCAAACCCAATAATACTCTATCCTCTAGTCGATCCTAGCTCAAGGGGGTACGAAACAAATGCCCATATAAAGCCTGAAATGGAGGCATGCTAATAGAACTCTGAAAACTATTATTATAAGAAAACTCTACCAAATAGAGATAGTCTTCACATCGCATCTGCTGGTCAATTACATACATACGCAAGATGTCTTCAAGAATCTGATTGACCCTCTCAATCTATCCATCTGTCTCTGAGTGATACGTCAAACTGAAGTTCAACTGTGTCCCCATCACGTGTTGTAATGAAGTCCAAAGAGTTGAGGTGAACACTGGATCCCTGTCATAAATAATCCAATGCGGAATACCGTGCAACCTCACTATGTCCTCCATGAACACTCTAGCAACAAATGACACATTATAGGAAGAGAAAATAGGTGAGAAGTGTGCTACCTTCGTCAACCTATTGACTTTCACCATAATCACATCATGTCATCGCGAGGAGTTGGGTAAACCAACAATGAAGTCCAATGATATCATATCCCATTTCCATTCTAGCACTAGATGTGGTTGTAGAAGCCCTGTTGGATGGTGTTCAGCCTTCACCCGCTGACACTCTAGACATCTCGCTACATAATCTGCAATATCACGCTTCATCCCTGGCCAAAAATACAACTGATGCAGATTTGCATGCATCTTCTTCACCCCTGGAAGGGTTGAATAGGGTGCACGATGTGCCTCGGTCAAAACTAGAGTGTGAAGATCACCTACTGAAGGAACGTAAATGCATTTCGTATGTCTCAGTAAACCATCTATATCAAGTGCATATCTTGAGAACTTGCCCTCTAGAGGTCTGCCTGCCTCAATCTCTACCCTAGCATCCTGATACCAACTATCTGCTAGAAGAGCAGTAAGAATCTGACTCCGCAAATCCACTACAAGAGTCAACTCGGATATCTCGTGCCTACATCTACTGAGTGCATTAGCTACAACATTCTCCTTTCCCTAAATATACTTCACTTCGAAATCATATTCACAGAGAAACTCCATCCAACGCTTCTGCCTAGCGTTTAGGTTCGGTTGTGTGAAAATATATTGAAGGCTCTTGTGATCATTATGTAGCTCAAATCTATGCCCAAGAAGAAAATGTCTCCATCTAGTCAATGCATGGACAACTACCTCTAACTCAAGATCATGTGTAGGGTAATTCAGTTCATGATCCTTAAGCTTCCATGAATCATAATCTATAACTCGACCCTCCTATATCAACACTGCTTCTAACCCCTCCAAGGATGCATTTGTACAGACTACAAAGTCCCCTGTAGGATCAGGTATTGCTAGTATTGGTGCACTGGTCAAATTCTCCTTAAGAATCTAAAATGCCACCTCACACTGCTCTGACCACCCAAACCTCTTCCCTTTCCTCTGAAGGGAGTTGATAGGATGTCCTATCCTCAAAAATCTCTATACAAACCTCTTGTAATATCCTGCAAGACCCATAAAGCTACAGATCTCTACCACATTCATGGGTGCAGGCCAATATAAGATCGCTTGGATCTTTGAAGAATCCACCGATATACGTTCCCCTAAGATCACATGACCAAGATACTTGATCTCCATCTTGAAAAATTCACATTGCGACAAGTTAGCATAAAGTTGATTATCTCGTAAACACTGTAATACCTATCGCAAATGCTCCTCATGTTCCTCCACTATCCTAGAGTATATCAAAATGTCATCTAGGAACACCAGGACAAATCTGTCTAAGTAAGTGTGGAATACTCCATTCATCATACTCATGAACACAGAAGGTGTGTTTGTCAACCTGAATGGTACTATTGTGAACTCGTAGTGACCATATCACGTCTGAAACACCATCTTATGGATATCTAAGTCAAAAATACGAAGCTGATGGTATCCTGACTTAAGGTCAATCTTTGAAAAGACTATAGCACCCTTGACCTGGTCAAACAAGTCATCAATCCTAGGAAATGAATACCGATTCTTGATAGTCACTTTGTTCAACTGTCGGTAATCAATACATAACCGAAGTGAACTATCCTTCTTCTTCACGAAGATAACTGGTGCTCCCCATGGAGAAACACTAGGGTGAATGAAGGCCTTTTCTAACAACTCCTCCAGCTGCAAGCGAAACTCTTTCAGCTCCTAAGTGGTCATATGGTAAGGAGCTCATGAAATGGGCTCCAATCTAGGTACTAGGTCTATCTTGAAGTCTTTATCTCTCTGTGGTGGCATCCTTGGAATATCGTCTGGAAAAACATCTGAGTACCCCTAAAGAATGGGGTGACTATCGAGAGAGACTTTCTCCACTCCATCTCCTACTCTGAAATCCTCAACTATAACAATGAACAATTGATATCCATGTCATACACATCTTCTCAACTGCATAGCTGAGATAATCCCCAAGGATATCGGCCTCTGTACCCCCACTATATCCACCTCACTACCAGATGCATTAATGTATCAAATCAACTTATGTCGACAATCTATAATTACTCGGTGAGCCTCTAACCAATCCATACCTATGACAACGTTATAGGAACCCAATGGTATAACTCAGAGATCCAATGTAGTAAGGAGAGGTCCAGCCTCCAATCTACACTCAGGAACTAAAGAATGTGATGCGAATTTCACACCAAAAGCTAACTCGACCTGCCACCTATCAGCTTGCCTTACGGCCCCCAGTCTACAACATGACACTACGGAAGAAGAAATGAAGGATTGTGATGCTCCATAATCAAATAGAATGGTAACTAGGTTACCCAATAACATACCATAAGTCTCGACCACAGTACCTTGGTGCTTTGCCTGGCGGTTATCAACTGCCGTGAATACACAATGGCCTCTACCAGCATCCCCCACTATCAGCTCAGATGTCACTAGTCTCTGCATGAATCCAGATGTGCCCTTTTTAGGACACATTCTAGCAATATGGCCCTGCTGGCCACAAGAGAAATAACCAGTGCCTCTACCATATCCCCCGCCTCCAGCTAGTGTGCTAGAATATTGCGCACTACCTCTAAAAGTGGACTGGAAGCTCTAAGCGGGTTGCTCAGAGTTGAAACGCTTTATGCACCTCTAGTTTTTGTCGCCCTATCTCTATTGGAAACCTTTACATTTCCCCTAAGATACCTATTGCTATCTGCTCTGTTCTGATCCTGTTGTGTCTTAGGAAGCACAACTCCCTGTGTCTATCCCCCTTGTGCACTAGTCCCAACTCCCTATGTCTGCCCCCCTCCATTTTGCTTCTTGTTCAGACAATGTTTCATGCTTTGTTTTAGTTTCTGTTACTAAAATACTTTGCATACTTTATCATGTGTGTTATTTGATCACTATTTATAGAGTGACGAACTATTTGTGTGATGTAATGTATCTTATGTGATGCTTTATTTGATATGCTTTAATTGGTGTTAAAATACTTGTTGCTATAACATGTTATTGTACATGAGATATTAGAGTATTATGGAAATGCCAGTTATGATGAGTGTATTGGTGGAGGGGACGGGATCGCATCACTCGCTTGTGAGTGCCCTATGATTCTATGATTTCCTCTTCACAATGTGTATTTTATGCTTCTTATATATATATGATCTTGGTTTTTCGTTTATAGGTTTGCAAGTACATGACATCGACTTCACCTGGTTTCATAGGTTTGAGCATGTTGGCCCAATAGTTAAGTTAAATGGGAGATAGTAGCTACGTAACTTGTGTCAGGTCTACACCCTAGCCATAGTGTGATTTCAGTCGTGTTTGTTGAGTCATTGGTTGCCTTGTTTTAATATTATTTAATTATGAAGGGTTCTTGATTATGGAAATAAATGTTTAAAATTATTGCATTATATAATGTTGATATTTATTTAATTAAAATTAGACATTGTGAGAGAAGCTATTTATTTAAATTAATTAATTGAATTGAATTTATTTATTAAATTAAAATTTAATCCATTGGGTCAAATTTATTTATTAAGTAATTAAAATTAATTAATTAAATATGTTTATTTAGAAAGTTGAAAAAGGGAATTTAATTCAATTTGAATTAGAGGTAATTAAATTCAATTTGGAATTAAATTAGGATTTGAAATTATTAAATTATTGAGAGATTAAAATTGGTTGTTAAAAGATATTTTGATTATTGCCAGCATGTTGTAGTTAAATTAATGAAGAAGTTGTTGAAAATTTATTCACGGAGAAAATTTGGGATTTTGGTTAAAGAAGAGGAAAGCTTCTTCACGGGATTGTGGGGATATTTTTGGAAGAAGATATTTTTGGGAGAGGAAAGGAAAATTGAAAAAAAATATAGAAGATTGTTGAGATTTCTTGGCTATAGGAAATTTAAAAGATTTATTTTATTATATTTGTTGTGAATTTTGGATACTATTTTGGTGCTGGAAATACTGTGGTTGCTAGGAAGAAGCTGTGAAAGCTTCGGAAGAGGCTCGACATCAAAGATTCAACTCATCAGAAACTTCTTGATACAGGTTCTTTACTTGTGAATTTTGATTTGTTTAAGATCTAGTATTGAAATTGTATTGCTAGATCTATTAAGAAAAAATATTTGTTTTTGAGAAAGGAAATTTAATGCTTTTGTTGTTGCCATGAACAATTTAGAAAATAATATTTACAGTAAAAAAAACCTTTGAACATGAATTGTTTTATTCGAGAAATTTATTAGATCTAAACCGTAAAATAAACCTAGAGGAAAACAAAATTTAGATTTTTAGAAAATTAAACCTCTGTAGTAAAAAGGGATTTTCTTTGAAACCTCTGTGCACTTTGTGGTGGAGAAACCCAGAGGATATTAGGATTTGATTGTAAACCTTTGTAAGAAATTAGTAGTTTTGATTGTAAACCTTAGTAAGAAATTAGTAGTTTCCTTACCTGTGTTAGATTTGAGAAAGTTTAAATTTAAAATCCTCTGTGAATTTGGGTGTTCTTTGGAAATTTTAGAATTTCACCTGTAGGTGAATGTTTTGGAAAAATTCTTCCAATTTATCTATTATGTTGAAAATTCTTTATATATATATGTACATATATATATTTATATATTCATTTTGTTTAATTTTTGAAATCGCCGTAAGGAAAATTTATTTTCCAAGGCGGAAGAAATTATTTGCCTGGTGAATTTAAAATTCGCATGTTTTGATGGACGTTTTTTTTATTTAATAAAATTATGAAAGGGGTTTGGTGGGGGCGCATGGCACACCCCACCATACCCGCTTGGTTGGGGAGACCATTGCTCCAATGACAACACCCTCCACCCTAGTGGAGGGAGCGCTGCCCCCAAAGCTTTGGGTGGCCGACTGTACCTTGGTACAGTCTGACACCCATTATGTGTGCGATCGTCCTCCGATTTAATTCGGTTTTTAAAAAAAATAAAAAATTAGTTAATATATATAATATAAATATATATGTATATAAATATATATATATATATATATATATAAAGGTATGTGTAGGATCATGATGGGCCAAAAAGTGGCGATATGTAAGTGATATGATGGCCCATGTGGCTGATGACTTTTTTTAACCCAAAATTCATGTAATGAAAAGGGTTTTTAAAGGAGATTCTCAGCTCTCCACCGATATAAATTATGCTTAACTTTGAATTTAATAAATAATTATTATTCATTTTCTATTTTAATTATGACTAAAGTCCCGATTGATAGGTTGATTGAAAAAAATCTATAGCTTTCAAACGGTATCAAATTTTTTGAATCCAAAACATGCATTACATTATATGTTCCACATACTATAGGATTAAAAAAAAAAAAGAATTGAATTTCATGAAGTTTTGACCAAGTTAAGGTGGTCAGAAATACGACTTTTTATATTTTTTAAAAGTTGAAATAAAAAATTCATAATTAATTATTTACTTGGAAAAAAATTATAAAAAAATATGCATCACATCGGGACATGACTCCTCTAATTATATCTAAAATATTATAAAAAAATATTATCATTTTATTGTGGTTAGGGTGGTTAGACAGACACCTACTTCTTATATTTTCCCTGAAATTTAAGTACTACTGCATTGAAATTTCAAATTTTCACCAAATAGATTTTTATTTATTTTTAAATAAACCTAGTAGTTTAGAAACTAAATTGAATTTCCTACATATTCTATTGTTACATTATTTTGAAATAATATAGATAACTTATTCAAATTTTTACATCAAGTTTCCTAACTCTGATTTTCTGAGTTTTCATCGCCACTTAAGGGCTGATTTTTTCCATGATGATCTTGCACATATATATATATATATATATATATATATTTATATATTTTATTTTATTTTACGCTGGAAAAATTAATTAGTTGTTTAAAAAATATATTATTAAAATAATATAATTCTTTTTGTATTTTATAATTGGATATATTTATTATATATATAATTGCATATATAATTAAATATATATAGGAATATATGTGATGTGTATTTGTGGCATGAATATATATTTTATAATATATATTTAATGATTTTATGTAAGCGGTTGGATGTAATTATATTCAAATGAAAGTTTAATAAAATTAGAGTATATGATATTAGCATAACATAGTTTTAGGGAATAAGTGTAATTTAAGTAAATTGAAGGAAATTATTTGTAGAAGGAATTATGTTGCTTTTAAAAGTTATTTAAAATTTTGATTTTACTGTAGAAGCAATTTATTTATTTTAATCAATTATTTTTGTAAAGGCAATCATTTTATTTACTGTGAAATGTATTTGAAAGGGAAATAGATTTAGTATATCCAAAAATAGATTATTTCCTTGCAATTGCCTTGTAGTAATTATTTCCTTTATGTTCATGTTTGGGGAAATGGGTCTTAAGTATTGTAAGTCTTCCAGAGAGTTCTAGAGGATGAGGGTTGTCGATTTGTTATGTCAACCATTTGTATTTCCCTTGGGTAGTGCATTATGTGTTTGGTTGTCTCCAAGTGTTTGGAGTGAGTTTCATTATATGCTGCCTCCTAGAGTTGTAATGGTTGTTTTTTTCTAGTTTGTATGCACTTGGGATTTCCTTGGTGATTAGTTTTGTATGGTATGTTGTTAGGCGCCAGAGCCCAAAGAGGTAAATTGGATAACCTTTGGAGGTAGTTTAATCAAGTGATAACTAAATTAATGTACTTAGAAGATTAGGAAGTATTTCACACTAAACAAGATAAATTAGCCTCACTCATAGACACAAGTGCTTGGTTAGGCTTGGGATGAGTGGGAAGGCCTGGAATGGAAAGGTCATCTATCTTTTCCTTACGAGAGGTATTTGATTCCGCATGAGTGAGTATGGGTGCCAAGATTTGGTTGAGGTCACCAAGATTACCGGAGCCTATGAAGATTCCCAGAGGAGATCTCATGACAAGTTGTGTGATGACACTCTGTCTAGGACAATAGTTGGTATTTATTTTATGTGTATGGATTTCTTATCATACTTGATCAAATTTTATGTCTGGAAGCAATGTGACCATGTGAGAGTTGTACGTGTATAGTTAATGTGTTTAGTTGTGTCAGTATGTGTTAGTATGAGTCAACCTGTGGTTAGAGGTTGTAGAGATTGTCCATGTTACGTTGTTACTATCTCCTAGCATGGGGTGGGCCTTCGGGTACCACTTGGTTGGGAGGAATATGCACCATACACCGTTGGGTCCCCCTTTTATCTTCAGTACTTGGTGGTGAGACATCTAGTTGGACAGCTTAGAGTTCTTATTTTAATTCAAGCATTGTAATATTTCAATTTGTATCATGTTTTTTTACCCCTCATAAGTTTACAAGGTGGATTTATGTATATTGTAACACATTTGTACTATTTCCTCATTTTGGGAATGAGTGATGTAACCATTTGAGTAAGTTAATGAATATGGAGTATGGATGTATATCTCATTATGTTATGTTGTATCTTTATTTTGTTTAAATACTTATTTCATATTGTCATTAAATGCTATGGATATATATTGATGTATGTGTGGGTGTAAGTAATCCTGGTTATGTAGCCTTAGAGGTTGTTGTCAATTGTAGGTGAACATGTATGTTTAATACACTTTAATAAAAAAAATGTACGCTTTTATAGCAAATTGCAACTTCCTCTAGGGTTGCATGGCGGGGCACTACACATGGTATCAGAGCCTAGGTTTAAACACTGGGTGCTCTAGGATTATGATGTACCCATTAAGCTTAGTTGCATAGGTTTTCAAGTGTTACCTTGTCTAATACCTTTATGTGTCTGTGTAGGATTATGCCTCCCAGATGTGGAAGAGGCAAAGGACGAGGACATGGCCGGGTAGGTGGTTGCGAAGGGAATCAACATGACTCTCCACCTCATGTTACGCATATACCAGATTAGGAGGAACAATAGGCCTCACATAATGGCCCAGGGGGCGGTGGTAGACAACAAGATCCTCTAGGGATTGATGTTGC
Source organism: Sequoiadendron giganteum (assembly GCA_007115665.2). Classification (NCBI taxonomy): domain Eukaryota; kingdom Viridiplantae; phylum Streptophyta; class Pinopsida; order Cupressales; family Cupressaceae; genus Sequoiadendron; species Sequoiadendron giganteum. The sequence goes on from CM021109.1 coordinate 109,410,318, forward strand.
ACGTAGAGCATTTGAGGAGGCTTTGGCACTCCTAGGTCCGAGATAGGTAGATGCAGAGGTTAATTGTGGTGTGGGAAGTTTTGGCACAGCCAAAGATGTTAACCTCTTCATATATGAGAGAATTTCTTTGGTCACGACCACCATGGTTTGATGGAGTAGGTAGCGGATTAAAGGCCTAGACTTGGCTTATAGGTCTTGATCGATGCTTTGCTATGCATTCGTACAATAGTAGTACTAAAGCACGATGCATTGTTATGCACTTGCAGGGGTTTGCGTCCACTTGGTGGAGGCTGGAGGAGAAAAAGCTCCACATTGATATTAATACAATGTCCTGGGAGATATTTCTTAAGTGGTTCAGAGCCCGCTTTCTTTCTAACCATTGGTGTCAACGTGGAGGCAATGAGTTCCATGCCTTACGACAACTAGCCATGACTGTAGACCAGTATGAGAGATGTTTCTATGAACTTAAATAGTTCACGGGAATAGGTGATGATGAGGGGATGCTTTTGCAACATTTTGTCAGGGGCTTGAATGCCCGTATTAGTGGTGGTGTGCGGGTCTTTGAGCCGAAATCTATGGATTCAGCTATGGAGAAGGCATGACTTGTGGAGGAGAATTTGACCATGGCACTGAGAGGAATACATGAGTACTTATTGGTGGGGCACTACAATTTACATCAATGACAACACCTTCATACTTGCAACATTCAAAAATTAGCATATGGGGGACAATTCTCAACACCAATCACAACTCACAAGATCTTGCAAGCAAAATACTATTGTCCCACACTCTTCCAAGATACGTACAACTGGGTATGTAAGTGTGATTTATGTTATTAGTTCATGGGAAAACCCATGTTAGTAGTACTTCCCCTCAAGCTAGTGATCATTGAAGAACCCTTCTAGTAATGGGGTATCGATTTTATTAGTGTTGTTAATCCACCATCAAGTGCAAGTCATATTTATCTTAAATAGGTGGAAGTCATTCTAATTAAGCATGCTACTTCAGAAGTGGTATGTAATTTTCTTAAGGAAAACACCATTTCAAGGTCCAGTGTTCTAAATAATATTGTAGTAGATAATGCTACTTCCTTCTCATCTGGTGAGATAACAAAAATTTTCTTCGAATATCGGATCACTCTTTCTCATTCTTTAGACTATTACCCTCAAGGGAATGGTCAAGAAAAATCAAGTAACAAAAATTTAGTCACCATTATTAGGAAGCTAGTGGATGAGAATCAAAGATATTGGCACAAGGCATTGTATGATGTGTTGTGAACAAATCACATTACCCCCAAACAATAAATTGGAATGTCACCATTTCAACTCTTGTATGGGTTGAATGTAGAAATTCCTATCACATTGGAATTGCCTAGTTAGAAGTTGGCCAAGGCTATTGAAGATGAAATTTTTGACAAATCTATGGACAAGTGCATCATGTTCCTTGCTGAACTAGAGGATAAACACATATAGGTGGTGAATTGCATTACAAAATACCAAAACTAATTCAAAAGGATTTTTGATAAAAAGGAAAAGTCTTGTGCTTTCCAAATTAGAGATCTAGTCCTATTGTGGGACAAAAGAAGAGAACCTAAAGGAATTCATAGAAAGTTTGATTCCTTATGGAGAGGACCATTCACAATTCACCAAATTTCTAGTGAAAACAATTTTATTTTGCAATACTAGGATGGGACACCTTTTTTGTTGTGTCACAATAGACAACATCTAAAGCTCTTCACTCATTGAGGCATTCGATAAGTTTGTAAATATTTGTACAATTTTTGTGTCTTTTTAATTTTTTGTCTTTTGCATATCTTGAATCTATAGGCCAATGGATGGATGAAGGCACTTAGAGTATGGGATTATTCTCTCTTTGATCATTTCAAAGAATGATCAAAGTAGTTCTGTAGTTAGAGCCAGTTGTTATTCTTGAATTTAGTTGCACTCAATTAATGGGATAACCCCTATGAAACTTGTCCATGTAGGCATGTAACATGAGGCAAATATTTATTTCCCTCGTGCATGTTCCAAATCCTCAAAAAATCATTTGAAGTGTTTAATCTTTCCGCTTTTCAAAAAAATTCAAAAGAAAATTTTCAAGTGTTAGTCATTTTTCTCTTACATGTAGTGTCACTAAATTTTAGCACACCTGCATATTTTTGGTTATTTTTCTTGTTCTTTAAAGCCATTTTCATTTTAGTGCAGTGTCACTAAATTTTAGCACACTTAAATATTTTTGATATCTTTCATGTGGTGATGGGAAAATTCTCCACCACACATATCTTTCATATAGTGACAGGAAAATTCTCCACCACTAAATATATTTCATGTAGTGATAGGAAAATTGTCTACCACTACATATCTTTCATGTAGTGATGGTAAAATTCTTGACCACTACATATCTTTCATGTAGTGATAGGAAAATTCTCCACCACTACATATCTTTCATGTAGTGATGGGAAAATTCTCCACCACTACCCATCTTTCATTTAGTGACAGGAAAATTATTCTCCACTACATATCTTTCATGTAATGACAAGAAAATTCTCCACCACTACATATCTTTCATGTAGTGACGGGAAAATTCTCCACCTCTACATATATTTCATGTAGTGATGGTAAAATTCTCCACCACTACATATCTTTCATGTAATGTCAGAAATTTTCCCAACTTCTACAGGTAACTTTTCCTACCCCGTGTAGGGGAAAGATTTTTTCCTTCCCTTACATCAATTTCCTTCACCTTATGTAGAAGCATAAATTTTTTTTTCCCTTGCATCTAAAACTGAAATACCCCATGCAAAAGCTCAACTTTTTCCCACCAGTGTAGAAAACCCTATTTTTTCTCTAACATTGGAAATATGGAATTTTTGTAGCTATTCTTGTATGCAACTCCAATATTTTGTGTTTAGATTCCTGAGTGGTTTTGATCAATTTCCTGTTACTCCACAAAGGTTCTGACATCATCACTAGAATCAAAGAGTTTCCTTGCCAAGTAATTGATGATAACCATAAATTTCTTCTTATCAACATGATTATCCAAGAATTTACATAATTGATGTAGAAACAATTTGAAGATGAATCTTTTTTAGGAGCTTCAATTGACACATTGGTGGATATTTAGCTCACATTTGATAACATTAAAGTAGATTTAGAAAATCACGGGAAAGCTTGTATCACCATAAAGGACTTAGTCATACGAGTTCTTGCCATCTCCATAAATACCTCGGGACCTAATGAATCATAAGTCCAAGCGACCTTGAAGAAACATGAAGACTTCTTGGAGAAAGATGGTGAAGAATAAATGGACGTGCCTTACCACACTTAGCTTATTTTCATTATTTTTCTTTATGTAATTAGTTGATGACATTTTACATGTCTTTTATACACATAATTACTCGTGAAAATAACACAAGTCCTAAATCAAATTAGACTGTGTTGTTGAATAAGTTAAATTAGTTTAGCTTTTCCTAGATTAGCTCTCAACTCTCCTCTATATATATAAGGGGGTTTCTTTGTAAATTATACCTTTTATATTTTGAAGTGAAGTTCTTCCCATTTGAGAAACATATTGAGACTTTGTGTTTAATGTGCATATGAAATATCAATCAATAAAAGAGGTGAATTTTGCACCAACCTTTGTTTTGGATCTTATTAGTTATGTGTAAGATTTTTATTACGTCCTTAAAAAAATTTCTTACAATTGATTGATTAAGTGGTGTTATATCTTATATTTGAAATGGAATTAAAATTTAATCTTGATAGTCTTTGTGCTGCATCATTATATTTGGATTTTATGTTCTAGTGTGTGAACTTTGTTGATAATTCAAATACTTTGGTCTATGGGTTATTTGCAATGTTTTGTGGATCTTTTGGTGGTGTATGTTGAATTATTTGATTTGAAACATGCTTCACTTGTTATCTTTAAGAATCATCATTGGAAACAACAAAATTCTTTGAGATTTTTTGGGTTTTCTAGCTATGAAATTCACTGGTATTACTTTGATTGCTCTTTCATTTAATCAAGTTGAATATTCGTTATTACTTCTCAAAATGATACTTTGAAGTGAATTACATATCGTAATAGTATTTTTGTAAGAAGAAAAATTCTTTTTTGAATAAAAGAGAAAATAATGCATGTAAAACCCATGGATAAATTTAGTGTACATAATCTAGGTTAGTTATAGTTTTAGTGAGAAATAAGAAGGGAGCCTCCCATTTCTGAGAGGAGAGATTAAAATCTCATCATAGATATGGTTGAAATTACCATTTTGTAGTGATCTAAAATGCGGAAGGGATCTATGAAAAACGTTGCTAAGAGATTATGCACAAATGTGAAAAGAAATTTAACATTGGAGTAACAAGAACATTAAACAGAGAGAATAATATCACTAAGCCAAAAAGAGAGAAGAAAACAAAAGTTTTATCATGGAGTTCATCTGAGTGGACTACATCTCTGGGTCTAGCTCAACTGAGTGACCAATCTATTAAAATGGTATGAATTCACAATACATTCTCCAAAGGAGCCTCTTGCAACACTACTTTACAAAGTCTTAAAAATTATCTCACTCAAAACCCCTCACAGAGCTCTCAAAGCTAGGTATGATTTACAAAGAGTAAGAAAAAAACTGCAATAAGAATTTATAAAGTATTCTCCTTTCCAATTACAAAAGATGTGGCTTCAAGAGACTTACAAAATCTCAACCTCGAGAGAAATACAACATCATAAAAAAAATCTGATACAAAAAATTTTATTTAGAGTTTCATACTCCAATCTACACTAGTTTAATATCAACAAAAACATTTCAACACTATAAAAAGGTAATACACACAAAGCTGATACAACTAGTTAGAAGAAAAGTGTTCCCAACTCTTTTGGAGCTGCTCGGAGGAACTTTCCTTTGTCGATTGATCCTTTTCTGGTTCTCCCACTTTAGGGATCATAGCCTCATTTGTTGCCTACACCTCTGCCTTAGGGATCGTGGCTTCAACTACCATCTTCGCCTCTTCCTTAACAACCTATTGTTAGTTAGGTCCTTCAACAGGCCTAGGTGAGCACTGAAGTTCTAGGTGCAACTTCAAGCACTTCTTGATCTAGTGCCCACTTATCTTGTGGTGGGTGCAATAATTCTGGGCTTTGTCCTACCTCTTCACTTTCTTCGGTGGAGACTCTCCATTAGGTGAATTTTTTGCTTGATCCACTTGACCTTTCACAAATATGGTCTTTGAACATTCTCCACCATCTTCACTATCATAACCCATTCCTTCATAACGGGGTCATTCTATCACCTTGATAGGACTAGCTATGCCTTGGCCATGAACTCCAAGGCATTTGCCTTCATAGCCCATCTTCATCAACAAATTCATACCAATCCCCTTAGTGTGCTTTTTGAAGTGTCTGAAAGAGTTCTTCTCATCCTCCATTTGCTTCTTCTGGTTTGATGTAGAAGATGCTTCTAGATAGCTACAATTGCTATTAGGCAGGTTGAGAGTCTTTAGATACTCCATTTGCTGACAATAAGCATGTTTTGTTGCACCAGGTGGATTAGCCCAATGGGATTTGTTGCCAAAAACACCCTTGAACTATCCACCAGGGTAAGCGGGGAGTACAAGGATGAAGTATCCTCAGAATGTGGACCCTTTGTAGTATACTTCCACAAAATACACAGTATCATATGGTTTCAGCGGGTAGTACAAAGAAGAAGAATCCTTGGAGTGCGGAAAAAAGGCACATATGTGAGCACTCTCTGATATAGGAGGACTTGTCCTATTATGCTCTTCCAGTAGCAACACTTGCAGTCTATCCTTCTCTATGTTAGCTTCTTCGAGCAAGCCTTTGAGTTAATCAACCGTAGATTGAAGGCATCATTATGCTTCTTCCAACTCTTCCATCTTATCATGTCCCTCCCGATGGTGCCAATAGAGCTCTTCAACCATTATTTTCATTGACATAAGATCCACCATGGATGGGGTCAATGTCACCCATGAAGATTCACCCTTTCCTAATGCCATCTCTACTTTTGACCTCCAAATGTCAACTTGTCAACTTTCACATAGCTCAACAACTGATTAGACTAGCAATTTGACTACAATCACTCCTACAAAACTAGCCAAACTAGGATTTGATACCACTTGATCCGTAAAGCATAAGGGATCTATGAAAAAAATTGCAAAGTGATTATGCAAAAATGTGAAAAGACATTAACAATAGAGTAACAAGAACATTAAACAAAGATAATGATATCACCAAGCAAAAGGAGAGAAGAAGACGTAAGTTTGATTATGAAGTTCATCCAAGTGGACTATGTCTCTAGGTCTAGCTCAACTAAGTGACCAATCTATTAAAATTCTTTGAATTCATAGTACAATCTCTAAAGGAGCCTCTTGCAAAATTGCTTTACAAATAATTGTAGCCTATCCACAAATTCCTAAAAATTATCTCACTCAAATCACCTCACAAAAGCTCTCAAAGCCAAGGATGATTTACAAAGAGTGAAAATACTGAATCTACCCTGAAAGAACCTACTACAGACTTAGAACCATATTCCTCTCAAATTCAACTATCAAAATTCTCCCACATAAATGCTTACAAGCAAGGAGGAAGAGAGAAGAATTGGATGCCAAATACAACCCCTTACACCCCTTTATATACATTTAAATTTTCTCAAATTCGTGAGAAACCAATTGATTTACATGATAAGCCCATATCTTCCATAATATCTCACAATTATCCTATCTCCTGTAAAATAATATTTAAAATCCTTAAAAAACCTTTAAAGATCTTTAAAAATATTAAAAATATTATTTTAAGCCCTTTACTATATCATGAAATTGGGCTTTTAAAATCCTAAGGGATCAAAAATATAAATAAAGTGAGATTCGACTTATATCCCCTAATTAAAAGGAAACGACACCCGCTTATTTCTCAAAACCATGCGCATAGCACAATGGTAGGCACCTATAATGGAGGGAAGGAGGTTATGGGTTCAAAACCCCACATGACTCAATTATTTTTAGCAAAGGCGGCAAGCTTATGTTAAATATGATAAATGCGCTATGCATTTCAAATGGAGCATATGGTGACGCACTATGCATTTCAAATGGAGCATGTGGTGTATTAATAAGGTGAAATAATAGTGGGAGCAAGGTTGGGGATTCAAATCCCTCAACCTTTATTTTGATTAGATGCTACTGAAGTCAACCATTGCACAGGGTGCCACATGTCGCCCAACCATTGGACCATGTGGAACTTTACCATTTGCTTATTGAAGGACATGTGTCAACATTTTACTAGTCCACCTCGTCGCCTCATCATCAACCATGTTGGATGCCGCATCAACATCCAATCACCTACCATATGTCATCACAGAGAGTTGCCACGTGTCATCTCAGAGATTTTCCATGTGTCATCTTAGAGAGTTGCCACGTGTTATCTCAGAGATTTTCCATGTGTCATCTTAGAGAGTTGCCACGTGGCATCTCAGAGAGTTGCCATGTGTCATTGTAGGCAGTTACCACGTGTCATCCTAGAGAGCTACCACATCATCATGCCCGCCATGTGTCAATATGTGGTTGGTCCAATGTGCCACATCACCAAACTTTGCCACATCATCATCAATGTTGACTATACTTTGTTGATGGCATCACTCAACCTTGGTCAACTTAGTCAACCCAACTTTGACCGGCTATATCTCCATACGAGCTCCATTTTGTGCGAAAGGAGTGGTGTTGGAATCATCTCGTCAATCTTTATGAAATGGTGTTGACTTCGAACAATTTGGTAATGATAAACTTTTCACCTTTTTTCTCACCCCTGGTACTTGGGTTGACTCGCCTTTGACTGAATTTTGACCATGCGTAACTTGAGCAAATAGACTACTTTTTTGCATGTTCAAGTTGTGCCGAATTCAAGATTCTGATCTCTTCATCTTGGCATTGATTTTGGAAGAAATTGGAACACATCAATTTTTAGGTTCAAGGGATCCACCTGGATCATTTAATTAACTAAGTGATTACAAAATATTCATCCAATAGGACTATCCACATCTTTTTTTTCATCTATTACTATACAAATCATCATGATATCATTCATCGTGTACACGCCTAATTCCAAATTTGTGAATGCAACTTCATTAGGAGAATTATATTCATTGATTAAATGTTTTAACTTAGGTTTAACATCTATTTTAATATGATTATTCAATCCCTTCCATGGTAGCCAGAGCTATGTGAAGTTAGTCAAGAACCATCCTCTCAAGTTCTTAGTCTATTCTCTACTAAGAAAAACTATGTACATTTTGAGAATGTCTACTACATGTACATCAATGTATTTCTAGACTCTAGGGTTAGAGCCTAATAGTACATGAACATTTTTTAGTTCCCCTATGACCTTGACTTTTGTTTTGTACAATTGAACCATAAGTTTATTGGCTAGTCTAGGGGTGAATCCTAACCTTTGACATATAGAATAGGGTATTATATTGCATGATGCCCAAAATCCACTAAACAGTTGTGTGAGTTCTTCCCAAATATTCACAATTAACAAGAATGGAGGGATTTTGATCTTACCTTTGAATATCATGGCCATTGCATCTGAGGTATTCATAGTTTTCCCTTTGTACTTCTGAGGAGTGCTTGTAGGTAGATTCCTAGGATTGTCTAAACATTTGAGCAATGCATCCTTCTGATTAGGATAATTGTACAACATATCATAAAGGAAAATATTAGCATTTTTTCTTCAAATATTCTACTACGCTATGTTTCTCCTCACTTGGGTTGGGAACTTTGTGAATTTGGAAATTGTTGGTTCAAAAACTCCCTTTGAAAATTTCCCTAGGAGCTGGGGGTTGTTATCAATGTGGGAATTTGGGGGAGTAGGGCCCGCTCTTGGTGGAAACCCATTAGTTAGAGGCTCTATTTTTCTTCTCAAGTTGTAACTATTTATGTTCTATTAAAAAAAAGATGTTAGCATTTTCTAGTTCATTCTCATTTTCAAAGGGAAAGGTAAATTATTCTTCTTCTAAGAGATGATTTGGATTTGTTTCACTCATTAGTGAAAATGATTATACCATCATGGAATTCATTCTACTTTCTAGGGTTTGAGCATTCTCTTGCATAATTATGGATATTCTTTGCATTTTTGGGCATCTAGCTTCATTATGGTCAAAAGTCTCATAAAATCTACAACCATTGGCATCCACGAAATTTGCCACATTTGCATTTTATAAGGGACTTGGGAATCCCCCATTGTTAGGCCTTGTATTCAAAGGTTTGTTTGGTCATTGTAAATTAAAACTTTTACCTTGGAAACCTTGACTATTCTGGCTAATTACCTGATTATAGTTTTTCCCTACTTGAGGAGGGTTAATTCTCAAGTGGGTGAGTTCATTTGTAACTTGGGAACACATATTTTTCATTTCTTCAAACTCAAAAGATATTTGAGAATTCTATCCTTGATCTGAAAGGATTTTTGGCTACTCAAAGAAAGGTCTCCCTAACTATCTCGTCCCATTGGTAACAATTATCTTCTAGAATTGCACCTAGCTAAGCTGTAAGATTTTGACAAGTTAAGTTGCAGGTCTTAGCATTCCAGAGAAAACATGGAATCACTCCTAGGGTATGGGTGAACTAAAGGTTGGAGTGAATCTCCAGATGAGGTCGGCTCCTAGTTGGTTTATCACCTTAAAACTACTAAATTGCGAGGAAAAAGGAGAAGGAGAACTCAAAAAGACTAAAACTAAAAAATAAACATGAATTAATACACCAAAAATTAAAAAGGATAAATGGAAAACTCAGAAATTTCAAACACTTGGCTCTAACTAGCAGAAATAAAGTCTGACAACTTGCTATAGTAGGCCTCTGCAAAAATATTTCACTAAAGGGTTTGAATACAATAACTGACAAAAGTAAGATAATATTCACAACTGAGAGGCATCTGCACTTTCTTGACACAATTAGAAACCTACATTAGCTAACACTTTGTAGAAAAGGTATAACCTATGAAACAAGGTTAGAAGGGAAATAGAGAATTTCACTAATAACCTGATCAATCACTTAACATAAACAAAGTTGTAAGAACAAGTAGGCAATAATTTCATTACTAGAAATAAACTAGGTCTCCTTTGTATTCCATATCCATAAGAGTTACAAAAATGCCAAAATCTATCTAAGGACTATAAAAGTCACTAAGTAAATAATCTTCCTATCAAGAACCGAGTATAATAAGCCCAAAGACTTATTATATCCATCAACTCCAAGTAGCTCCACCAAAAAAGGCTCTTGGTCGGATGCCCTCAAAAATCCAAAAATCTAGCACCTAAATCTCTTACAAATGAGCTCCATAAGGGTGAAAAAGTTAAATTTGACTTTTCCCAACAAGGTGACACATCAAACTACCCCCAAAAGACTCTCAACAACAATCAAAATCCCCTAAATATCCTCCACATGTTTGCAAACCTCTCACAACTCCCCTATATGTTTGGAAAAGGATAACCCCTGAAACAAACCCTCATAAAGATAAAAAAGGAATACGTACTCCATCCTTTCATAATGATAGAAACATGGTTAAAATGATTTATAAAACATCATTAAAAACATGATCTTTACAACTAATTTCAATACAAGGATATTTGCTCAATACTCTCTTTAACCATATGAGTTGAAAAAAGAACTAAGTCAAAAGACTTAGTCTTTTGGCACTTTACAGAGGGGACATAGCATTTCATTAAAAATCACATCTATTAAAAACACACGAAGGTTTAAAATTCTAAGGCATAAAACATAAAGGTCATAGCCCACGAGTTAAATTAATCAACATGCATTTTTTAATAAAAGATAGGAAAAAATGCCTCTTATTGGCATAGATTAGGGTAAAAACCCTAATGAACAGAATACATGTCAAACCTTTCAATATGCACTTCTCTTTTATCTTTGAATCTTTTGGAAACTAGGAGGCACCACCATCAGAGGGTCTCATGGAGCTTGGCCATGGTGATTTTTGGATCCTTTCTTATGCAAATGCATGCAAGAAAAAATGTTGAAGCCAAGCTTGGTAAGCCTCCTCTTAAGCAAACAAAATCATTTATTTCCTTATCTGTGAGTAACATGCTCATTTTCGAGCTCAATGAGTGTAAAAATGATGAATCTATTTGTCCTCCCTGTGCATTCTTCCTTTGTAAGAAGAATTCTTTAGCATTATTCCTCTAATCATATAAGAAAAATGCATAGTTTTTCTTTGTCTTTGAAAGAAATGATGTTTCTTACTTTTTTGGTTTTCTCATGAATAAGGATGTAGTCTCTTTTTTTTTAGATAAAAATCTCAGAATGACTATAACTTTGCACAAAACCCACGAGGGATTCAACTAGTTACATGTATGAAGGTTTTATGAAATTTTCTAAAGGTTGTGGCTTTCTTTTATTGCTTTTGACTAGCAATGTCAAAATCACCCTTACTATGATATGATCATAAAGATTATAATCCCTTAACTATCTCTAAATTTGGAGACCCTTTTCCATTTACACACTATCACTTGTTCCAACAAAATCCTCTTCACGCTCATCTCTCAATTGGATTCACTTCCATTCAAAATTTGATGATACTAACTCTTCTAACCTCTTGGAATATTGTCATTTATATTGAGCTGACTGCCACTACCATTTGTGAACTATTATAGAAAGAATGAGTCTATGGCATAATTGTAAACATGGTGCTTCTATTCACTCCTTAAATATTGTCACTATGAAATGATCATTGGCATCATGGGAATTTTCCCTCAACTAGGTCCCTGCATAGTTGAATTTGTAACACTCCCCTTTGTGACTGAGTTATTCCTGCTTTACTTGTGTCATCTTTGACAGTCCCTTATGGACTTATAGCTATCCTCCATGCTCTGTTCATGAGACATATTCTTTTGATCACTATCCAAACTTTTATGATGCTACTTTGTCATCTATTATAATCCACTAAATTTATGCACTGTCTGTAGAAAATTTTAGACCTTGTTGCCAATTCAATAATGACACTATAACATGCATAGGGACACTATTATTATGAACTCCCCTACTAAAGAACACCACAACCAACATTAGAAACTTTTTTTTTTCTTCTTTACCCGAGCTTGGTCTCATTCTTGATGGAAACCATGTTCTTAGGTTTCAATTACACTTCATCCGCCCCTTTGCATTTATTGTCCTCTGACCTTGTTTGATGACTGCCACATAGGGAGGACTATCCTTTAGGTGTTTGATCTCTTTAATTACTCATGGCTTGAATGTAAGGTATCATTTTTCCCTTTCTACCTACAGGACACCATCCTTTTCATGTGTCCACCTATAGCCATGTATGATTTAGAATAACCATTTTATGCATATCCTTTAATCATTTCATTTTGTTTTTTTCATCTCTTTAGGAATTTTATCAAATGGTTCACATTCCTTGTTTATGTTATCATAAGGTCTTCATAGGCTTGCTCCTTCTTCCTTTACTTTCATAGCATGCTTTCACCATTGATCCATTATGCAATGATGAAAAAACTTCCATAAGAAAATCACTTGGTTTTGTAACATCCTTAAACCAAATACTAAAAGATGATGAAAAAATATGACTTCCATATTGACAAAAATGAATTGTGAATAAGAATATAAACTTGATCAATTATTCCATTTTTCTCATGATAGACCCTAAAGATCCTTCAAAATTCAATGCTAATTGCCCTATGGTCTGCTTGATGGCTATCATTGTGAACTCTTGATAGGGTGAACATAGATTGTACTACTTTTATTTGTCAAAGGACTAAACCTTATGAATGAACATGTTGTCCTATGATACTTTCACCATTTTTAGCAAATGATTGTTTAGTTTTCTAATAAATTGTAATTCCATTGAGCATTGACCATTGTTTATATCATTGGATACAAGAACCTCGCTGTTATGAACAATAAAATGTATCCTTAATTGCATTACAATGTCATGGAGAGCTTAATAAGCCTATTTGGTCAAAAAACAAACTGGAAGCACACTGGGCTCAATCCTTGTGGGAGCCACATTTTATCCTGCATGCTTTAATTAGATGATAAAATAACATCACATTTTCTAATACCTACACATGAAGCAAACATGTTAGAAAAAAAATGTGCATATTACTGATGTGTTTGATGATCTTGTTGTTTTTTGGACATCTAAGGTTTGCATGCTTGTTCAATGTATCTAGAGAATAGTTTATACATTCATGGGTTCTTGTAAATGTAATTTTAGAGACCTTTCATTGCTCTAACATTTTCTTACCACTCAGATGCAGGCACTAGGAGCAACATGGAGCTAAGGAGGACAAAAAGTAGTTCAAGGTGGAATATAAAGCAAGGCAACACACACTAAATCAGTCATTCATGCAATGAATAGCCTCTTTCCTTACATGCACTTTATTTTTTTACCTATCAATGTATATGGTTTTCTTTTATTTATATTGAACAAGTCAGTCTCATGGCTTGTGTGATACATATTCATTCTATTATCAATAAAGATTACTCTTTTCAGAAAAGACTTGTATAAATCTTTCCTATGTTACATGCACTTGTATAAATGCAATGAAATTGTTAATGTAATATTTAGATTTTTTCTTATGTACTTGAATGTAATGTAGGAAAGGATTAATAAATGTACCTCTCTTTTAGCTTTAAAATCAAGAAGCTCTATCTAATTGAATTGTTAGTGAAATTGGGTAACATTTCTGGCAACATTTATTGTATGTTTTCTGGCTAAACATGAAGACCAATTGCCTAAGCTTGTCCATTGGGCATGGAGTCACATAGTAAACTAAAAAAAAAACCTAAAATAACTTTATACATGGTTTTAACTTAGTAGCAAAACTCAGACATCCTTGGAGACTTATTTAAACACCAAAATTGCAGAAAGGAAACTATCTAACTGTGCTAGAAAGAACTTAGGGAGTTGAAAACCTAAATCTAGAAACCTATTCTAACCTACCCTAATAGCAAGAAGTTGGTCAAACAAAACCACTAACTGGCTTTGCAAAATAACACCCCTTTCTAATCAACAACTGATGCATTACATGATTATGTATTGTTGAAAGAACATGAAACACATGCAGATATTCAATAGACTATTACAATGTTTCATAAAATATGCAAATAAACTCACTTACACCTTGATGGTGATCATGCTTATTGTTGTCCTGGATTGGACAAGTGAGTTGAATTTGATCACTTTCAGCTGCAACTCCAAAATCAACTTTTTCTTCAATCGCATCCTCATTCTTGTGTGTAGGCATGACCTTTGGTACCTCAGTGGCCTCCAAACTAGATAAATATATGATAGGATAGCCCCTAGAATGAAAAAAAATTGAACTACCATTGCTAGCCTCCTGACTCAAATCTTGGAAATTAGTATCCAACTTTTGCTCTTGTTCAACTTGAACAATACTTGCATGTAGCTCAACCTCTTAGATATCCAAAACAAAATTTTATTTTCAAAGGAGGAAAGAAAATGCCCAAACAATGAGATAGCCTCCTCCAACACACTTTCAATCAATACATCAGCCTTAGGCTCTTTTATATACCAGAAAGGAATTTTATCATAACCCTCATTATCACTCAAAGAGCTACATTCCAAATCAAACCTTTCCTCTTCAATGAAGGAAGGAAAATGTTAAAAGGATAATGTAGCATCTTGAAACAAACCTTATTTTGGTATTTCATATTCAAGCTCCTCTACACAACAAAAAGGAAGATCCTCCAGCTAGCTAAGGCCTTGTGAATCAGGTTCATGAGGAGTCTCTTGTTGTTTCAACACCTCTTCAAGCTTGTGAACCTGCTATTCTCGCTCACCATGATTGTCAACTTCTTTTGATCCTTTGCCACCCAACTTTAAACAAAACTGTTCAATTATGTTTGAGCACATTTATTCATAAAGTTGAACATTAGCTTTCTCATCTATAGAATGTTAAAAAATATCAAGCCTCATATCCTAGAAGAAGGTGTCAGGTTCAGTTTTAGGCCCTTCCTCATGGTTGAAGGCTCCATTTTCTTGTTGATTGTCATCAATCAACAACTCTTCAGCTGATTTGATGTATTCTTGCTATTTTGAAATAGCCATTGGTGTTGATAGATCCTCAACATCTTCATCATATTGAATGAATGAAGGTAAATCCTCATTCTAAACTGTAGGATACACTGCATCATTAGTCAATTTCACCTTCTCATCTTGTTGTCCTATGGGCATAGTTTCACCATCTTGGAGAGATTTTATTTGTGTTAATCGATAATGCTCCATAGCTAGATGCAACAGATTTGGATTTCTAGTCTCCTCCATAGTGAATGAGCTATTTTGATCAAGGGGTTGCTCTTCTACTACTTTCTGGATATTAGAGAATGGTTCCATTTGTATGGTTGATGGAGGAATCTTAGAGGATGGAAAAGATGAGCCTTTTCAACATAGAATCTTTACACATAGAAACTTACTTGAGGGCTCAGAAGGTAAGTCTTGTTTAAAACTTGGGAACTTGTACTTGGGGGCCTCCTACTTCATAAGTTGACTTGGAACACATGAGGCTGATTGGGATTTTGGCTTTTGTACTTGTGCAAGTAAGTTTTTCTTTTGTTCTTCATTGGATGCAACTTGTTTATCAAGTAACTCCCACTCATGCCTTTGTTCGTCCACCTCCTACTGATGAATGTGAGCTTGATAGGAAAGCTCCTCTTGTTGCATGTTATACTCATTTTCCCTATTTATTTCTAACATTTTCCTTTGAAACTCAACAACATTTCCTTGATACTACCCAACTCAATATCTATGTTATTGACACTTTGAGACTAACTGGGAAAACTACAAGGTTGGTTCAAAGTGGGATTAATATGTTGTAATGGTAATCGAGAAGGGGTGGGAGGGTGGAAAGTATGATAGGACTGCTGGTAACTTGCTTACATGAGGTTATTTGAAATAAAACCAGTAAGTTGTCCTATGTGACATGATTGGTAAGAGGGCACACATGTAGGATTTTTATGGAATGGAGATGAAAAACCATAATATTGTTGATAACTAGACATTACAGAGGTAAAAATGAAACATGAGCAAGTCTAGACAAAAAACCTTATTTAGTTGCAGGCCTCCAGACTACTAAAACTAGCTGATATTAAATTGGAGTCACCACGGTGTTATTTGCACTACCTCCAAAGGTTGTTAATATTGAGAAAAACACCAAACTTCTCAATATTTTGATATTCTCAATGATGCACTAGTTTTCTTCTTCCACACACAAATTCGGTAGGTGTGCTTGAATAACCTCTTGAAAGGCTTGAAATTTGCTGGTTGCACATCAAAACTATCAAAACTTAAAATATTTTAACTATCAAGACTTGACATTCCCATCGAACGTGCCAAAAACTGTATCTTCTATAATTGCACCCTAGCTAAGTTGCATGATTTGGCAAGTTAAGCTGCAGGTCTTAACATTCCATAGAAAACATGGAATCACTCCTCGGCTATGGGTGACCTAAATATTGGAGTGAATCTTCTGATGAGGTCGGCTCCTAGCTGGTTTATCACCTAAAACCTACTAAATTGTGAGGAAAAAGGAGAAGGAGAACTCAAAAGACTAAAACTGAAAAATAAACATGAAGTGATACACCAAAACTTAAAAAGATAAATTGAAAACTCAAAAATTTGGAACAATTGGCTCTAACTAGTAGAAATAAATTATGCACAACTTGTTATAGTAGGCCTCTATAAAAATATTTCACTAAAGGGTCTGAATACAATAACTGACAAAAGGAAGATAATCTTCACAACTGAGAGGTATCTGCACTTTCTTGACACAATTAGAAACTTGCACTAGCTTACACTTTGTAGAAAAGGTATAACCTGTGAGACAAGGTTAGAAGGAAAATAGAAAATTTCACTAATAACCTAATTAATCACTTAAAATACACAAAGTTGCAAGAACAAGTAGGCAAGAATTTGATTACCAGAAATAAACAAGGTCTCCTCTATATTCCATATCCATAAGAGTTACAAAAATTCCAAAATCTATCTGAGGACTATAAAAGTCACTAAGTACTTAATCTGCCTATCAAGAACTGAGTATAATGAGTCCAAAGATTGATTATATCCATCAAATCCAAGTAGCTCCACCAAAAAAGGCTCTTAAAGTAGTTGGGGTCGGATGCCCTCAAAACTCCAAAAATCTAAAACCTGAATCTCTTCCAAATGAGCTCCATAAGGGTGAAAAAAAAAATTTGACCTTTTCCAACAAGGTGACACATCAAACTACCCCCAAAAGAATCTCAACACAATCAAAATCCCCTAAATATCGTCCACATGTTTGCAAACCTCTCACATATCCCCTATATGTTTGGAAAAGGATAACGCCTGAAAAAAACTCTCATAAAGATCAAAAAGGAATATGTACTCCATCCTTGCATAATTATAGCAACATGGTAAAAAAATTAATTTTAAAACATCATTAAAAACATGAGCTTTACAAGTTATTTCAATACAAGGATATTTGGTCAATCCTCTCTTTGACCATATGAGCTAAAAAAAGAACTAAGTCACAAGACTTAGTCTTTTGGCACTTTACAAAGGGGACATAGCATTTCATTACAAATCACATCTATTAAAAACATAAAGGTTTAAAATTATAAGGCATAAAACATAAAGGTCCTAGCCCATGAGTTAAATTAATTAACATGCATTTTTTAATAAAAGAGGCAAAAATGCCTTTCTCTTATCAACATAGATTAGGGTAAAAACCCTAATAAACAAAATAGATGCCAAACCTTTCAATATGCACTTCACTTTTATATTTGAATCTTCTGGAAACTAGGAGGCGCCACCATCAGAGGGTCTCATGGAGCTTGACCATGGTGATTTCTAGATCCTTTCTTATGCAGATGCATGCAAGAAAAAATGTTGAATCCAAGCTTGGTAAGCCTCCTCTTAAGAAAACAAAATCATTTATTTCCTTATCTGTGAGTAACATGCTCATTTTTGAGCTCAATGAGTGTAAAAATGATGAATCTATTTGTCCTCCCTGCACATTCTTCCTTTGTAATAAGAAATCTCTAGCATTATCCCTCTGATCATATAAGAAAAATGCATAGTATTTCTTTGTCTCTAAAAAGAAATGATTTTGTGTACTTTTTTGGTTTTCTCATGAATAAGGATGTAGTCTCTTTTTTTTTTAGAGAAAAAGCCATGAGGGTTTTATGAAATTTTCTACAAGTCGTGGCTTTCTTTTATTGCATTTGACCAACAATGTCAAAATCACCCTTATTATGATATGATCATGCAAGATTATAATCCCTTAACTATCTCTAAATTTGGAGACCCTCTTCTATTTACATACTATCACTTGTTCTGGAAAAATCTTCTTCATGCTCATCTCTCAATTGGATTCGCTTCCATTTAGAATTTGATGATACTGACTCCTGTAACCTCTTGGCATATTGACATTTATCTTGAAGTGACTTCCACTACCATTTGTGAACTGTTATAGGAAGAATGAGTCTAAGAAATAATTGTAAACATGGCGTCTCTATTCACTCCTTAAATATTGTCACTTTTAAATGATCATTGGCATCATGAGAATCTACTCTCAACTAGGTCCCTGCACATTTCACTTTGCAACATTGCCCTTTGTGATTGAGTTATTCTTTCTTTAGTTGTGTTATCATTGGCAGTCCCTTATGGACTTATATTTGTCCTCCATTCTCTATTCACAAGACATTATTTTTATCACTGTCCAAACTTTTATGATGCTACTTTGTCATTTTTTATGATCCACTAAATTTATGCATTGTCCTTAGAAAATTTTAGACCTTGTTGCCAATTCAATAATGACACTATAACATGCATAGGGACATTGTTATTATGAACTCCCCTACTAAAGCGCACCATGAACAACATTAGAAACTTTTGTGTTTCTTCTTTACCTGAACATTGTCTCATTCTTGATGGAAACCATGTTCTTAGGTTGCAATTACACTTCATCTGCCCCTTTGCATTTGTTGTCCTTTGACCTTGTTTGATGATTGCCACATAGGGAGGATTGTCCTTTAGGTGTTTGATCTCTTCAATCACTCATGGCTCGGCTATAAGGTATCATTGTGCCCTTTCCATCTATAGGTCACCATCCTTTTCATGTGTCCACCTATAGCCATGTATGATTTAGAATAACCATTTTATGCATATCCTTTAATCATTGCATTTTATTTATGTCATCTCTTTAGGCATTCTGTCAAATGGTTCACATGCCTTGTTTATGTTGTCATGACGTCTTCACAAGATTTCAACTTCTTCCTTTACTATCATAGCATGCTTTCACCAGTGATCCATTATGGAATGATGAAAAATAAACTTCCCTAAGAAAATCACTTAGTTTTGTAATATCCTTAAACCAGATACTGAAAGATGATGAAGAAATAAGAATTCCATATTGATAAAAATGCACTGTGAATAAGAATATAAAATTGATAAATTATTCCATTTTTCTCATGACATGCCCTAAAGATCCTTCAAAATGAAATGCTAATAGCCCTATGGTCTTCTTTATGGCTATCATAATGAACTCTTGACAAGGTGAACATAGATTGCACTATTTTTATTTGCCAAAGGATTGAACCTTCTAAATGAACATGTTGTCCTATGATCATTTCACCATTCTTAGCAAATGATTTTTTAGTTTTCTAAGATATTGTAATTCCATTGATGATTCATCATTGTTTATATCATTGGATACAAGAACCTCACTATTATGTACAATAAAATGTATCCTTAATTGCATTACACTGTCATGGAGAGCTTAATAAGCCTATTTGGTCAAAACAAAAATTGAAAGCATGTTGGGCTCAACCCTTGTGGGAGCGAAATTTAATCCCACATTCTTTAATTAGATGATAAAACAACAACATAACTTTTCCTATACTTGCACATGAAGCAAACATGTTAGAAAAAAAATTCTTATGATTGATGTTTTTGATGATCCTGTTGTTTTTTGGACATCTAAGGTTTACATGCTTGTTCAATGTATCTGGAGATCAATTTAAAAATTCATGGGTGCTTGTGCATGTAATTTTAGAGACCTTTCAATTCTCTAACATCATCTTACCACTTAGATGCAGGGACTAGGAGCAATATGGAGCTAAGGAGGACAAAAAGAAGTTCAAGTTGGAAGATAAAGCAAGGCAACACACACTGAACTAGTCATTCAAGCAATGACTAGCCTCTTTCCTTACATGCACATTCTTTTTGTTTTTTACCTATCAATGTATATGCTTTTCTTGTATTTACATTGAACAAGTCAGTCTCATGGCTTGTGTGAGACATATTCATTCTATTATCAATAAAGATTACTCTTTTCAAAAAAGACTTGTATAAATCTTTCCTATGTTACACACACTTGTATAAATGCAATGAAAGTGTTAATGTAATCTTTTTATTTTTTCCTATGCACTTGAAGGTAATGTAGGAAAGGATTAGGAAATGTACCTCTCTTTTAGCTTTAAAATCAAGAAGCTCTACCTGATTTAGCTATTAGTGAAACTGGGTAATAGTAACATTAAATTCTTGTCCATAACCTAGGTATGTAAGCATAGGTGTGCTATGGGCCTGTTAGACTATGGATTGGTAGGGAAAAAGTTTTGAGATGGATTTACACCTCCTAGAATTAGACTCATTAGGGACGTGTGATTACTCAAGGCACTTTTTTTTGCAAGGATTTGATTTAACATCCTTGGTGGAAATAGATAGTAGGGATCCATAAGTGTTGCCCACCTGAGGATCCATTTATTGGTAGAAAACGATATATTCATTATAAATCTTGTCCAATGTGTCCCTATTTGTTCCATGCAATCTTTTTAAAAATAGGCAAGTGAGGGGATCCATGGATCTAAGGTATGTTTGAGCTACTACCAATTTAGTTATTTTGTATGGATCTACCAATCCTTTGTATATTTTGTAGAATCTTGTGTTGTAAATTTTGATTGGTTCATTGGATTATTTCCTACAAGATACAAATTGTTGGTACACAATATCAAGATATGTGTATACTTTGATGTGGTTAAGAAAATTTTCCTCCATATCTTGTCATGTGGTGATTCCTCCTCTGGGTAGATTTAGATATCAGTTATATGAATATTCCCCCAATGAGTATAGGAATAATATATAGACCACATCCAAATGGGTGATTTGGGCTCTATTTGAGATCTCTTTAAAGGTTTTTATATGGTCTTTTACTATCCTAGATTCACCATATATGTACTTGGGTCAAAAAAATTCTATATTTTTAGGTAGCTCATGCAGAGTTCCTATTATGTTCAAAGGGGAACTTTAGTCTACTATAAAAAATAATCCATTTTTAATGGTGGAGGTACAAAAATTGTTACATCATGGGGTGTGACCAGACTCATAGGCAAGGGTTGCAAATTTAGGTTTAATGGTGATATTGTAGAGCTAGACGTTTCACCTTTGGCTTTACCCTTATCAACCCTTGTTTTCCTGTGTTGGATTAATTTGGTTAGATCCCCTTTGTGAGGAGAGGATCTAAGAAATCTATCATATTTTTTGGGGAAATGACCATATATTTTCTAGTTTTACTAATTTCAAGCCCTCCTTCTAGCACTAGTTTTATTGAGGGTGGTTTTAATCACTTCCAATGTGCTAAGAAATAAGAGTTTACTACTTCTATTGAAAATTAGGGAAACTACTCCAAGGCTCCTATATAAATAGTTCTTAGTCATTTGGGACAACACAATGTTCTTTGTCACCATGTTTCACAAGGGTTCTAGCTTTTAAGCTTACCGGAAATTACATGCAATCCAAAATAATAATTTAAACAATTTAGCAAATAGATTGCATTTCAGATTTGTAGCAATTTTTTATTAATTCAATTCTCTTCAATTATTCCAAACTAATTTTAAAATAAAATTCAAAAGATGATAGGGTAATGAGAAATAATGTAAATGAAATATAATCTAATGGACAATGATAGGTAATTGTTTCATAAATCAAATCTGAGTGTTTAAAAAAAATATTTCTAAACCATTATCATAGTAAATAACAGTTCACAAATTTACCACTAATAATGATGTGATCTTCCAAGGAAATCAAACAAACTATAATATTTTTTAGATTTTATCAAATTAGAACATTGTCAAGCATGCACAGATCTAAGACAAAACCTTACTTAATTTCATTAATTTATCAACTTAGATTAAAATGAAATAATTATACCATTACCAATTAGCCAAATTGAGATACATGCAAAGCAAGCATAATTCTTTGATTAATCAAAAAAATTAATCTTCATAGAACCAGTAGGAAAATCCACGTTGAGAGTGTATAAGTTCATTTACAAAAAAATTACATCAAAATTAGATCCTTTGAAATGATCCAAAATCAAAATTATATAAAGATCTAAGTTCCTAAAATTGTGAATGTGATAAAAAAAGATAACTAGAACTACCTCGAATGCTTCAACTCTAACTAAAAGAAAACTAAAAATGAAATGATAACAAAACTGGGATCCCCAGTTTGAGTCTCAGTTTAACTAAACTACAATTTAGGAAATAAAAAGAAACTGAAGGAAACTAAAGAACTAACTGAAGTGACCATCAGTTAGCCAAAATTCCAACAAAAAATTTATTCTTTGCATCTGGGCGTGGGAATTTTACAACTATTTATTGAAAAACATAAAAATAATGACAAGAGTAGCATCTTTGTCTCCAATTATTAAATGAATGTGTTAGTGAATGTTGACACTACTTCGTTCATTTTCTTCATAGTTGGTCCCTTATGATACTGGATCTTTATTCTTTGATTGAATGTTGATTCTTCTATTTGTTTTTGTATATTTTTTAAGGCATCCAATTCTTCCTGAAGAGACTGGAGTCTAGCCTTCTTATTTATCATCTTATTAATAGTTTCCTATGTCACTTGTCTTTGCATTTGACCTTGCAACTCTTCAACTATTTTTTTGTGATCACTTACTAACACATGTGTATCCCAAAATGTGCAATTTAAGTCTTCAATGACTTTTTGTATGTTATTCATTTCTTGCTCATCTTGGCCTCTATCTTTATTTAACTTACCTTTTCACTTATTCAAAATTTTCAAAAGGAACTCCACTGCTCTCACCCATTCTGAGAGCTTATCTTGGCCTTCTTCATTACCACGACCTTTAATTTTTCCTCCATTGATGT
This sequence comes from Sequoiadendron giganteum, assembly GCA_007115665.2. NCBI lineage: Eukaryota > Viridiplantae > Streptophyta > Pinopsida > Cupressales > Cupressaceae > Sequoiadendron > Sequoiadendron giganteum. The sequence goes on from CM021109.1 coordinate 109,433,528, forward strand.
TTCATTTATTTGATTCAAAATTGGGATGTAGTCTTCCCAAACTAATAACTCCTCATCAATTTTTAGCTCAATTTGTTGAACCACACTATATTCATCACTAATTTAGTGATAAGACTATTAATTCCTTTAGCACTTTATCTGCTAAGGTCAGAAAAATTTCTTTCCATTGTTGCACTATTGGTATCCAACCATCTAGGTCAAAATGTTTAACCTCACCTTTCAGAGAACCTTACAACATGGACTCAAGATATGTAGCATCAACTGGTCCAATCAAATTATTAATACACAGTGTTAGTTGAGCTACTTCATCCTTTAATTCTTCTTTATTATTTTTTTCCTTTTGGATCCTCTTTAAAATTATAGAAACAAACATTTGGAGAGACTCCTCTCCTTATCTAGTTTGGACTACAAGATCCACTTTCCAGATCTGATAGTCCTCTGACCTTATTTCAAATTCAAACTTATCAACCAGTGGGACAACTATCTCTACTTTTATGTTTCTTTGTTCATACAATATAATGGTTTATATCGTTTGGGATCTCTTCCTTCTACGAACCAGAGATTAGAAAGCTTCTAATAAGATGCTCAAGCTTTGATATGAGATTTCTACATATGTTTATTGTCTCCTCTAAATAGTATGATCCAACCATACTAGCAAAACTAGAGAAATTTCTCTGTGAGGGGCAGTAAGTACTTTAGTATTATGAGATATTTCATCATCTTATTATTCATCTTCCCATTGTCTATATTCTTATGCAACCTCTTCTTCTTGTATCTTCTCTTCATGTACTTATTTTTATTCTTCATGAGGTTTCTCCTCATGAGTCTCTTTTATTTGATCAAATTTTTGAACATCTAAAATACTGAGAGGGGGGTGAATCAGTATTCCATAAAAAAAATTCTAATAAAATCTGTCTAACCATTATCAAAATTCTGACTGAATCAACAAGAGAAAATATAGAAACAAATCAATGTAACCACACACATGAACACCAAGATTTTTACTTGGAAAACCCAAAAAGGAAAAAATGATGGTGAGGGTTAACTCACAATATATTATATCCGGATACAAAATATTATAGGGCTCACTACCTGAATACAAAATGTGTCTAACCACCAAGATACAATAGTGGATCACTACCAAGAGTTTGAAATAAGAGAATACACCTTCAATGTGTAGGGTTCAGTTCCATTAAAGCTTAGAATATGAAGTATTGCCTCACACGAAAATTTCTCAACCAATCTACTCTCATTCAAACTGATAAAGCATTTAGGCCTATATCTTCACATACACCCTAATCCTTTTCACAGCTTTCTTCCACTTCCCTTCACCACACTTCTCACCCCTTCTCCTTGCTTTCAAAACATCTCATATATATATACAAGTATATCTTATTTATCAATTAGGTCAGCCTAATTAGATGAAAAAAAAGTAATCAAAATATTCTTGTTGGCTCTATATATGATTTAAAACATTTTATCAATATAGAGCATTATACCAAGTCAGCTAAGTAGTTTTCATAGTGAATTGCATATGTTAGGTCGGCCAAGACTATACATAATTCACAAGATATCCAAACCAAAAAACAATCCTCAAAGAAAACATCTTCCAGATCTGAGACCACATCAATTTCTCATCATATTACCAAAATAGTGACTACCAACAAAACTATAGCATAAGAATGTTCTCTTTAAGAAAATGTGGAGTCTCCCACACTTATACATAGAGCAAGGAACAATAATAAAAAACAAAGTCGAACTCTATCAGAGATAACTTTTTTCTCACAAAAGATATAGGATATAGTTGTTTGAATGAGATGTGATAACATAGTTAAGAGATTAGATTCATATAATTTCTTTCAGTGAATTGCATACTCAAATACCAACACATTGATTCATCACAAAAGAAAATTACTAATAGAGAATAGCTTCTGTTAAACCAAGTAAACTTCATATATAGTTGTTATGATGTTGACATCAATGAAAACATAGTTGCAACCAACACAAACCATCTACACTTCATGCTCATGTTGCAAGGATCCAACAATCTCCCCCTTTGGGATTGATGGAAACATGCATGACACAAATATTTTTCAATAAATTGCAACTGAATACTCCCCTTATCAAAATTGTTCTTCACAAAAATATTTTCACTTCTGCCAATCTCTATCTCTCCCCCTTTGACATCAATAGCAAATGATGGAGTCTAAAATATATGTATATATGCATCAAAATATAACAAAAAGGATATGAACACAAAAATGAATCAACCTAAAGAAGAAGAACCCTTGAGATTCTTTAGAATGACCTTCCATGATGCTTTGACTTCTTCCCATGAACCTTTTGCACTTACAAGAGTCTTGTGGAATAATTCAAGCTTAGTTAAAGAATCTATACCATCTACTAAAGTATGGAGATTAAGATTAGTCTCTGATAAATTACCAACACTATCAACAAAGCTAGAGACAAAAATGTGCCTGACTTTAACCATATCTTTGAGTGCCACAAAATTCTTAATAACTTCTATTCTTTGATCTTGCAGGGAAAATAATTTGTCCTAAAGCTGCATAATGTAGGACCACCTCTGATTGTCTCTATCTTCTACCAATATGTATGTATTTGATTGAGTTTTCATCCAGGTTTCACTATTCTTTATCTCATCTCTTATGTTTAGTGTACTGCCAGACCAATTGAGGCAAAAAGAAATCAGTTCCTATGCCTCTTTCTCACAACCTTGTACACTCTCCAATTCCTCCATCACTTGATTGTGTGCATTTGCACATTTCTCCTTGATATATTCTATATTTTCTTCAACAGACCCAATTCCGACATGCACTTCTAGTTCAAAGATGTAGACCTTCAAAGAATTAACCATGTTTCTAAGATTCTCCATAACAAAATAGATGAATCAAAATTAGCACCAGGAATAACCTTCTACAATCCTTCCAACACTCCTTGAATTTTTATTCTTTCATTCTCATGTTGAGCTCTCTCTAAATCACTTCCTTCTGCAACTTATTTTTTAACAACACTCTTCATTTTCTTCCTTGTTTCAGTTGCACTACCGAAGGTACCTTCTACATTGGGATTCTACGAGCTTTACAAAATAATTTTTGCATAATAATCAACTTTAGCCTCTGACACTTCATAATATAACTTAAATATCCAAACCAACCTTGATTCAAGTACTTCCATGTGATATAAATTTGTAGACACTAGAAAATTGATATTTCTAAAATACTTTTCAACAAACCTTACTGGAATCCTTGATATTCTACTCATCCTTATTTGAAATGTACCAAAGAATGCAGCAAGAGAAATCTCTTGAGCATCCAAATTACCAAGACTTATCATGAAGTTCTTTATTTGATGGGAAATAGGCTCTATATTTAACCATTCTATTCTTCCTATCACCATTAATTCTCTCAAAAAGTAGAAAAGTAAGTAGACAACCAAATTGCCATACCAGAGTGTATTCTTCTTACTCTTCTTAATTTCCTTTAAATTCTTCAAAAGATTTATTTGAAGTAATTCACATAGGTCATAATACATACCTCTTTTAACCATATCAACAACAGTATTTACAATAGTAGTAGAAACTATGAGATAATTGCTAGACAGGAAAACTTTGTGACCAATGACCATAGTAGCATACCTAATAATTTGATCCATAATTGATTTCAAATGAATCTCTTTTCCTTCAAAAGTCACACCGATTACCTCAATTATCTCTTGCTCATTCAAAACCTTCCATTTGGGAACTGGTCCAGAGGAACACAAACCAGTTACATCTCATATTGCTTCTTTGGTGATAAAATGTGCTTCATCAATCCACAATGATTCATTATGCATTCTCCTTAAAAATATTCAAACATACTTCCTATCAACCTCAAACAAAAGGGATTTCCTCCAAACATCCAACTTCTTCTCAACTAACACTTTGTAGGCATCATGATTCTTTTCCAATTCATTCGTCCATAGAATGCTCAACTGGATTGGTAATTTTTCCTCAATCTTACTATAAAAAAATGCATAGATATCTTTTGTGGGAAACACTCTAGGAGGGATGCAAGAGAATACACCAAAAAACTCTTCCAATACATTCTTCAAATATCTTCTCAAATTAACTTGCACTCTATCCGCACTATTCACAACCTTTGAATTATCCATAGCAATAAAATTGAAAGATTGTGCAAATAGGAATACCTTTGTAAATGCCAAAAAGGAATGTTTAGATATCCTACATCTGGAGCTCACTTCGAATCCACTTGATTTCTCCTTTAAACCTTGAAACTCTGAATTACTCTCTAAACTTCCTTTGCACACTACTTTGAAAAATACATATGCCTCTTGAGTTATCTCAATTTATTTCTTTCATCTGAATGATTTCATAATAAATGTTTCAAATTTTTGGTAGATTAACTCAAAAATTATGTGTGCCTCTATTCTTTGAAATTCTAAAAAATTCATTCTTCACACATGCGACTAATAAATTCCTTAAATTTGTTACCACATTAAATATACTTATGTCATGATGTGACATGAGTATCAATGAGGGGGTTTATTAGATTTTATGATAATTTCTCCCCCTTAGCCATTACTAGACTCAAAAATTGATGGGCGTATTTGCACTGAAGGTCGGCACAAATAAGACAGATGATTCTGATTTAGCTTGCTTAAATTCTTCTTCCTTTCTCTAGATCATTTTCATTTCTTTCCTTACTTCTTCTGAATCAATGATTTGTTCATGCTTCTTCGTCGGATAAATAATTTTTCTTCTCCTGTAGTTATTAACCAGATGTTTCGGATTGCTTCACATACATCAAACAACATTCTTCCTTCCATTCTTTCTCTTATTCAACTTATTTTCACACTAATTAACTTTATGTCTAACCTTTTTTCACTTAAATCATTTGTGGGAGAATGATAGAGTATCATTCATTTTAATTTTACAGTCATTTTCCTTATGAACAAATCTCTTACAAGAATGACAAACACCATTGAAAGATGAATACCTTTTAGCATCAAGTTGTTTAATGAGATTTCTTCTAAAATTTCCTTTTAGATTCTTGATTTTTTCATCTTTGCACCGAGTCTTCTTGTTATTAGATTTATTTGATTTAGAATTTTCACCTTCTTCAAACACTAAACCACTCTAATCCATTGCCAATATTTGAGAAGTAATTAACTCATCAAGCATTGAAAATCTTACCTTAAATTTTTCCTCAAAAATTCTTTCCTTTTCCAAATCAGATCTCAATATTTCTGCTTGTTCCTCAAGCTTTGTGAATTCATTTATCTTCCTTTGAATTTCAATTTCTCAACATTCTTCAGTTTTTTTCTTTTCATCTAATTGTTGCAGCAGGGCGGGGACAATTTCATCTATGTTAGCCAATAGATCACATGCTTCAACACATTTAATTTTTTAGTTTTTCAATATACTCATTTTCTTTCATCAACTTACCCTTCAAATATTCCATTTCTTCTGAATATCTAGCAAAGATCACTTTCAGAGGAAAAAAATTCTTATACTCAAATTTCGGGACCTTCCTCAAGCTGTTAGGATTCTTTAGAGGAACCAAGCTCCGATACCAATTGTTAAACATCTAAAATATTAAGAGGGGGTGAATCATTATTTCATAAAAACATTCTAATAAAATCCATCTAACCATTACCACAATTATGACTAAGTCAACAAGAGAGAACATGACTTTTATGTGGAAAACCCAAAAAGGGAAAAACCACGGTGAGGGTCAACTCACAATATATTACATTTGGATATAAATTATTATAAGGCTCATTGCAAAGACTCACTATCCTTGAAAGGCTCACTTCCTAAATACAAAATATGGCTAACCACCAAGATACAATAGTGCTCACTGCCAAGAGTTTGAACTAAGTGAATGCACCTTTAGTGTTTATGGTTCAGTTCCATTGAAGCTCAAAATATGAAGTATTGCCTCACACAAAATTCACTCAACCAATATGCTCTGATTTCAATTGATAAAGAATTTAGGCTTAGATCTTCAAATACAACCTAATCCTTTTCACACCTTTCTTCCACTTCCCTTCACCATACTTCTCACCCCTTCTCCTTTCTTTCAAAACATCTCATATATATATACAAGTATATCTTATTCATCAATTAGGTCAGCCTAATTAGATGAAAATAAAAGTAATCAAAATATTCTTGTTGGCCCTATATATGATTTAAAACATTTTATCCATGTAGAGCATTATACCAAGTCAGCAAACATCCATAAAGCATAACTAATCTTCATAGTGAATTGCATACATTAGGTCGGCCAAGACTAGACATAATTCACAAAATCTCCGAACCAACAAACAATCTTGAAATCAAACACCTTTCAGATTTGAGACCACATCAATTTCTCATCATATTACTAACATAGAGACTACCAAAAAATCCACATCATAAGAATGTTCTCCTTAAGAAAATGCAGAGTCTCCCACATTGATACATAGAGCAAGGAACAATAGTAAAATACAGAGTTGAACTTGTTAAAAATAACTTTCTACTCACAACCCAAAACTTCTCAAGATCCAAGATATAGTTATTTTAATGAGATGTGATAACATGGTTAAGAGATTAGAGTCATATTAGTTCTTGCAATGAATTCTAGACTCAAATACCAATACACTAATTCATCACAAAATAACATTACTGGTAAAGAATAGCTTCTGGTAAACAAAGTAAACTTCCTACATAGTTGTTACCATGTTGACATCAATGAAAACACATGAACAAACAACACAAACCATCTACACTTCATGCTCATGTTTCAAGGCTCCAACAAAAATTCCTACTCCATATGTTCTTCTTGCACATTCTCTTCAGTAGGTACTTCTTCCACATGGGGTTCTTCGACATGAACCTCCTCTTTGGTAGGGGTTTCCCTTTGTGCTTCCTCTTCTATTGGAGGTTTAGCTTCTATTTCTCCCTCCTCTTGCACCACTTCTTCTTCAGTAGTCTTGGGAATTTATTCCTCTCTTACTAGTGATTCATCTTCAAGGAGAGGATGATATGGTGGTGTGTTAGTTGGAGGAGATGAAGGTTTTTTTTGTGGTGATGGAGGAGGTGATGGAAATAGAGACTTGTGTGGGGGAGTGGAGGAATAATTTTGTTGGGATTCCTACTGTGTAGCCCTTTCATTGATAGATTCTTTAGTTCTTTTCTTTCTCACTAGATTCTCTCTCTTCTTCCTCACCCTCACTTGAGGCAACAGTGATGATATTTGGCTATTTTTTCATGCTAGATTGGTAGGTTCAATCCTTGTATTTTCTCTAGATGGGGAAATAACAGTAGTGGATGGTCCTTCCTCGATAGTAGTAGCAAATGAACCTTCTCCCTTCTTAGTCTTTTCAATGGCCTTTGCAGGTGTTGTAAATTTCATCATTAGGAAAGGCCTTCTAAGCCATTAGAGAGAAAGTTCTATAACATCTTGTGCTCTTATTTGAATGCCATCATTTTCATTCACCAAGAAATCTTCATTAAAAATTGTTTGATTATAAACCTTTTGGTTTTGGTAGGCAAGATCAAGAACCCTTCCATCATGTTTTGCCTCTTTTGATACACAAGCTTTTGTACAACACTTGATAAAATTTACTCTCAACCGATAGATATTTCATTCTTACTTCAAATTATTCTTCAAAATTTTCCCAATGATCTTCAATCTTAGGCTCAAAGACAAAAAAGGAGCCTATCACCTTTCCAGTCTTACCAATTGGATCAAATCTACTCATAGTATCATTGTACATCACCAATTATACTTTGACATCTCCAAATTTCCACTCTTTGCATTTTTCATATTACCACATGAATATATCCCTACTTGAATGGGGAAGTTGTACCTAGGCTTATGTTTCCTAGCAATGAGCTAGTGTAATTTAGTTACTTGATCGTACACTTCCCATAGAATTATCTTTTTTAAGGGGTATCTTGGAAGTTTATATGGAATCTTGTGAAATCCTGACACTCTGATGTAAGAATTTTTTTTAAATTAGATGTACTAGTTTCCCATACCCTTTAATGCTTCCATGGCTTCATTGGAGATCCTTCTAAAGAAATCACCCTCTAGCCATCTGATTACAACATAAATAAGGTTGCCATTGACAACATAGAAATGATCATAACTATCCTACAACTTCAGTTGATGATAGTGTTCATAAATGGTCACTTCTCAAAGATCAAAGGAACCAATCCTATCCAGTCTTGGAAAGGAGGCCTGAGAAAATAGTAGATAAAACAAGTAAGAATTCATATAGAACTTGGAAGTTGTAAGAAAAATGCTCAACTGGTCATTGATGGTTTCACTTATGAGAGTGGCCCAATCAATTTTCTTCTTGGTAGCATCATTGATGGTCTTGATGAATTTCACAATCCATGGGTAGAAGTCTCATGTGTGCTAATACCCAAACACTCTTCTTAATAGAACAAAATTAAATCCATGATGTCCTCCTTAAAATTAGCTATATGTTGTGCCCTATCCATTTAGATAACTACTTTCTTGGGGTTGATCGACATGTTATTATTAATGTATTTCAGGTTTTCTACTTCATGATCATCAAAGTGTTTAATATCCTTCTTCATATTCACTGCTTCATATTCAGGTTGAGCAAGAATCCTAAAAAATCTTCTTAATCATATTTGTAGTCATGTGAAGGATGACCTCTGCTGAAGATCCCAACACCTTTCAAGTCTTATGATTGTAGTAATTTTCACAATTCAAAACCAACTCTAGAGATTGAACAATCACGAGGAAAGCAACAACTTGTACCAATTCTAAATTGGCCAATGCTCTGGCCATGTATGTTTTGGTTTCATTATTGTTTATCTTTTTCTTGAATTCCTCTATTTTTACATGACAAAGGTTAGTGTCTTCGATCTTTTTATACAATGAAAATATCTTGGAAGGTAGATGATAGCCATTATATTGGTACTTCATTTTAGTTGAATCCTTTGGTGGCATATCTCTTGCATGTAAAAACACCATGTGTTACCATTTAACTATGTTATAAGAAAGAAAATCTTCAAAACCAAGTTACGTTAGCCTGCATATATCTCACATTACAAAATTATAACTTGTTTCAAAGAAGGTTAAAGTTCATACAAACTTTCAAGGATTAGCCCTTGAGCCTACCCCTTACCTCAAACAAAAGGATTAAAGTGTTATTCCTCAAGAGTTTAATTTTCATTCTCTTCAATCCTTCGGGAGTTAGGGATCCCTTATCCCTATTATCAAAATGATCCAAAAATATTTAGTTTATTTTATGTTTTTCGGTCTTTAATAGGTCGGGTATCAGGAATACTCCTTACCTTTTGATCAATAGAAATGTTACCAATAAGTCAAAACACTGAAAAGCGATGTCTAAAGGTTTCGTTACATTGCTCAATGGATAGGAATCAGGTTTAATTCTTATCTAATATTGGAAAGGTTTTAAAATATTAAGGGGTGAGTTTGAGTATCAACATCCAAAATTCATTGAAACTATTGAGAGTTGGGAGTCAGGTTCACCTCTTACATATTGGTCTAATATTTTAGAATTCATTAGTTCAACTCCCCGATGCCTAAAATCCAAACATTGGCACACCTCTTTAAAAGTATGTTTATCAATAAAATGGCTCATTTTGGCTAAGTCATATTGTTTATGGTTTTGAGTGTTGGGGGTCGGGCTTTCATGATATTTCCTACCTCAATAAGGATGTACTCAAAAGGTAAGCATGATGTTCGATGGCCAAAGGAGGTTCTTAAAACCAATATGTCTCACTAATTATTTCATGTGGGTTATTAGGGATCGAGGAAACCCCTTACCTTCCACCTCTATAAGGAATTATATAGGTGGTATGCCCAATGACTTGCACCAAAAAAGTACTTTTCAAAGATTTTTCTAAGTCTCAAATCCTCACCAATTAGGGTTTTGGTTTCTTGTTCACTCATTTATCATTTTAGCACATAACTGATACTTGCAATTTTGGTAAAGGTTCAGGGATTGAGATTTAGGCTTTTTCATATTACTAATTGTAAAATAAATTTAATGTATAAGTAGTATGTCTGACACCCAATACTCACAGGTTGATCAAAAAATGCTAAGGAAAAAAGGAAAACCTTAATAAGCCTGAGGCTTAACACCCAATCAATGACGTCATAAATGTCTTTGGTCAACACATCAGAACAAAGGTTGATCTAGTAGGGAAAGAAACAAAAAAATAAAAATGGAGAAAAACAAAGAAAAAATGAATGGAGAACAAAAGGAAAGGAAAAAAATGAGTTCCAAAATCTAAACCAACCAAAACAAACTCAAGACGCCCAATCCACGAAATACAACCTTGAAAGCTAAAGAAAAACTTAGGAAATTTTTTCTGCATATTCAGAGGCAGGAGTTCCTACGGGTGGAATGCAATATTTGGTGAATCCACTCGAATATGAGCCATCAACGCATCAACATCCATAGGCCTAGTTAATGCAAGCAAGAGAAGATTTTGTCAAGCCTCCTACAACATCTCTTGATAAACTGGAGTAGTCTGAAGCAAATCCCAAAGCGAGATCTTGGATGGAGTAACACAGAGTTGCTCGATGAGATTGTAGTCACCTGGTGCTTTGATCATGGGTTTAGGAGTTGATGGAAGGTTAGGTTGAGATAAGGGTAAAGAAGTAGTAGTTGGGTCCAGCTACGATGTAGGAGCAACAACTTGTTGTTCTAAGTTTTGTGAGTTTCTCCTCGTAGGGTATGTGTGCCCTATGACATTGTAAGAAATAGAGTTAGTAGCCTTTGTAAATCTTGAATATAAGTCTGATGGATTGCTATGACCTGAAATCCCTTAGATGAAATAGTCCTTTCTAGGGAACGGATCAGTCGAGGTCACATAAATGAAGGGTTTCTTAGGGCTTGGAGGAGCCATAGAAACCACTACCACATTTATCAACTCCTCAGATTGCGAGGAAGGGGTTTGTTTTGAAGATTTACATATAGGGGAGGGTGCTTCTAAGAAATCATCTAGAGAATCTTCCTACATATCAAAATCTTGTTCAGAAAAATACTTACTCAACATTATGAAAACGGATCCAACGGTTCACGTTGGGTTCACCAAAATGTGATATAAGGGGTATTCATTGCACACAGGTCTCTTTCCTCTAAAAAGATCAGCAGAGAACAAACTACCCTTATACACCTCAAATTGAATAGATCGATGGAATCATTAAGAGAAATGAGGAAGTAGGTCCAGGATCCGAAAGAGGAAGACTTCTAAGTCTCTATCCCTGGATGAGAAGCTCTTGGCCAAAAGACAATAGTGTAGTTCTCGGACATCAGCACAGTGTGCTATCATCTGCAAGATATTTTGGCATCATAACTTGTAGATAACTTCAGAGTTCAGGCATACAAACTAGAGTCTCACTTCTTGACTCGAATCAAAAAATGCAAAGAGTCAAATAATTAGCAGAAACTAAAGAATTGAAAGAGAATACAAGAGAGCTTGAGACAAGATCACCTTCATGTGTTCAAGCATTCAATAAAATCTTCCTTTCACAACTTGCACACAAAATATCAAGGGGAAAGGTTGGGGTTGTATAGGGGCCTGCCTCAACCAGAACCCCATATTGGTGCTCCCACCTCCACGGATAGCCAGTTTTGGTAGAGAGTGTAAAGGAAATGAAAAAGTAGGTGGTGAAAACAAAACCTAATTTGGAGTAGAGCCTACACCTCAAAATAGTAAATGAACTAGTAGGAAAGAGTGATATGGAGAGAGAGCACTACCCATAGGTCAAGACCCTGTTTCAGAGCACACAGGCGCACCGTGATGTGCTTTCTTGAGAGTTGGTAGCTACTAGAGAGCTGGTAGTTACTAGAGGGACCTCAGTCTCGCATGGCTTTGCCAGTAAGAATGTTTCCATTCAAGGTTAAATTCTTCCCAAGACTAGAGCAAGTGGTGAGAATGCTTGAATTGATGGCTTCTAACCCTACAATGAGGGCCAAAAGGAGTTTTTAAAGCATGCAAGGCCGACAAAAATTCGTTTCATTTGAGACCTAACCACTAGGACACTTTTCACAAGGTTCAAGGTTCTATATTCATTATTTCAAACTCGAAAAACTACCAGGACACTAGCACACCGTGTGGACGTTCGCGCACCGTGCAGGCGTCGAGAGCCTAGATTTTGGGGAAATGTCTTGTCAGGCTTCTATCGTTTCACCATGCATCCGCATGGAGTTAGAACTACAAAATTCTACCTCATGGGACTTTTTCATGAATACTCTTAGGTGTCATAAATGCTAGGCAAGATGCTAAAATGTGGAATTTACCCTAGGTGCAATTTTGCAACATTACAAGTTCAAAAGTTACAAGATAGACTCATCAGATGATAGTGCTTTTGGCAAGCTTACTAAACCTTTATGGGAAGATGAGTCTCAATTGGAGTATAATAATGAATGTATTATTTACTTACACATACAAGAGCTTATATTTTATAGATGTTTTTGTTGGATTCATAGCATTGGAACAAAGGAATCCGAATCCTCATTTTTGCACAATACTCTTTAGCAAAAATTGTAACTCTTCACAAGTACATAATCAAGACTTAATATTTATTTTGGAATGTTTTATCATTGTGGAAAAAGGATTTTGGAGCATTATGGTTGTAATTGCTTGAGGGAAAGCAATTTTTGGAAGGGAGGACTTTTCATGTCCCTTTTTCCAAAAATTAAACTTACTAAAAATAGTAAGTTTCCATTATCTAGAAATTGTAAGTCGGAGGTATTAGGAAAACATTGGAATATAATATTATTTAATGCTTATATTGTCCTAGTGCAATTTTTATCTAAAGGAAAAATAAATATTAATTATTTAGTGGTGCCAACATAGGTGGGTCATGAGTTTTGGAAAAAAGCACTTTAACCTCATGTAAGTGCCTCAAAAATGCATTTTGAGTTGTCAAAAGATGCCTTGTAAGTGGTATAATATGAAAGATTAATTTTAGAGGTGTTATAATGCATTTTATGACTTTGGTAAGTGTCTAAAATTGGGGAGCAATATTTGGACATGAATCCAATATTTGGTAGAAGTTTTGAGATGATCGAGATGTTGCAAGTATGAATGTGTTTGGTGGTGTTGTTATTAATCTTGTCATTGATGTCAACACAGTTTAAATTGATTGCAAGTGGTACACGTATAGTTGAGATACTGTAGAATTTTTGAGAGTACATGGAGCTATATTTATGGTGTTGCAGATGTGCTGATGTCACAAGTGATTTTGAGAAAATTAATACATAATGAAGACAGAGTTGTGTGTGTGCTCTAGTAATGTGCTTTACATTTATTTTGTTATAATACTATGCTTGTGCAGATCTATAGTATTGTTTATGGGATTAAATTGATAATATATCCAGAGTTCTAGCTTTTGGGTTGATGGAGAGTGAAAGATGTGTTCACTGGTGTGTGAACCGGTTTGGAAAAATTGTTTGGACCTGTGGACTGGGAGAGATGTCTTTGCTCCATAATATTTTGGTGGTTTGTTTCAGATCTTGTAGATCTGAAACAAGGTTAATATTGATTTTCTCTATGTTCTCACAAACGTGCTTGTGGTTTGGTGCTCTGGAAGACTTGTTCCAAAGCTACTGTGTGTGTCTACATGGTCTGGTTGGACTGTTGAAAAATGTTTTGTGTATAAAGATTGTTGGAGTTGTCGTGGATGTGTCTAAAGTTTTCTAAGAGGTGTTCTAGTATCTGGTGAAGCGTGGTGTGTGATCCACATGTCATCATATTTTTGTGGATGCATGTACTCCAAAGTTCTTCGATGTTTTCATTACATTTGGTCGACCTGGTGTTTACATGTTACATGGAGAATAAGAATTCATTAAGAAAGTGTATGATTGATCCAAGATGTTGTCTGGGTCCTAATTAAGTATGCAATTGGTCCACTCTCATTCTTATCCAGCATGGGAATGTTGAGTCACTGACCTAATTTAAATTTTTAAAATAAAGGATGTGTAGCCGACCATGGAGAAAGTTTTCAAGATTGAGGATGGTATAAATACAAGTCAAGATGTTGTGAATTGGAAGAATGAGTGTGAAGTGTGCAAAAAAAAGTGTGAGAAGCAGAGTGTGTGAAATTTAATCAAGGTAGTAGTAATTTGATGTGTTAGATTCCTGAAAGCAGTGAGCTGATAGTGTCTTCAATCCTTTGATTAGGCTACAAATGTGTGGAACCTATTGCGGTGGATTTTCTATTGTCTTTCTTTGTTTGTAGGCAGTGAGCCTTTGTATCTGTATAGTGAGTCCTTTTTGGGTAGTGAGCCCTCTAGCAGTGAGCCTTTATTTTCGGTATTTCATTACTTTTATATTGTGAGTTAATCCTCAACATGGTTTTTCCCTCATTGGGTTTTCCACGTAAATTTGTTGTCTCTAGTATTTGCTTTCTAATATCTGCTTTTCATGTTTATACTTAATAATAGATTAAAGTTAAAGTAGAATTGATTAGGGTCCAAATTAAAATTAATTTGGTACAACTAATTCACCCCCTCCTCTAAGTTTTCTTGTGCATTTCAACAATTGGTATTAGAGCTTTGGTTCCTTGAAGAAGAGCTTAAGCGCTTGAGGCAGATCAAATGGCACACAAGTTGCAAATCCGCATATTTGATGGAGTTGAGTACAATGACTAGAAAGTGTAGATGGGAGGTTACCTAATTTCTCTTGGTTTTAGGACTTGGAAAGTTGTTGAGACAAAATATGTTGAACCAACTAGTAGTCCTTCTACAAATGAGATTTTTGCCTACGAGGAGAATGAAAAAGCAAGGTATGCTATCTTCAGTGCTTTATTTAAAACTAAATGGACAAAAGTTATTTTTTTATGAACTACTTATGAAGTATGGGAAAATTTTAAAGATATCTATGAAGGAAATGATAGAGTCAAATTATCAAGGAAGCTAACAACAAAGTGCAGATTTGAGAACTTGAGAATGGAAGAAGGTGAAGACATTGCAAGCTACTATCAGAGAGTTGAACTTACAACAAATGAAATAAAAAATCAAGGTGGTACCATGGAAAATTAAGATGTAATAGAGAAGATCTTGATGAACCTACCAAAGAATAAAGTGAAAAGGTCTGTGCTATTGAAGAATCGTATGATCCAAAGAATTTTACTAAAGAATAACTATTTGGCACCTTGACTGCATTTGAGATGAGGAAGGTTGGAAGAGAAAAGGATAAAGATGAAACAACCTTCAAAGTAGCTAAGATAGAAGATGATTTAAATAGTGATGGTTCATAAGAGTTGGAAGAAAACTTTACAAGGAAATTGAAGAAAGGTACTGGTAAGTACAAAGGTATGTTACCTTTTTAATTTTTCTGTTGTAGAAATATTGGTCACTATGCTTCAAGATGTCCAAATAGAGCTACACACAAGAAGAACAAACATAATAATAAAGATAAAAAGGAAATACAGTTCAATAAATTGTATTATGTTAGAGAAGATGCTAGAATTTTTGATGATGAGTCTGATTTTGAGGATGATAAAGATGAATTCTTGTTTCTATCCTTGGATAATAAATTCATGTCTACTAACCATGGAAGAAGTGCAAGGGAATTTGGTTCAGAGAACAAGAAGGATGAGATGGAAGGTACTCCAATTACTACCTTTCATGCTAGATATGATGAAGACTATTGGATAATTGATAGTGGATGTTCAAATCATATGAATAGAGACACAAGTAAGTTCACTAAACTTGAAAAGTATGATGGAGGATTAGGTATGTTTGGAGATGATTCTGGTGCTAAGATTTTTGGAAAAGTAACAATTAGTCTTGATGGAAAACATAGTACTAATGATGTCTATTATGTTAAGGTCTTAAGACATAATATTTTGAGTGTTAGAAAAATGTGTAGCAAAGTATTTAAGCTTGTGTTTTAGGATAACACTTGTGAGATCATAAAAGGGTTCAAAAACTGTGGCAGTTGCAAGAAGAACTTATGGAAACATCTATCAACTTAAGAGTGGTGATGGTTAGTTCTTTGTTTCTCAAGTTAATGAAATTTGGTTATGGCACCAGAGGATGGGACATGTAAACTTTGACAATCTGATTAGGATTAGTTCAAGAGAAGTTGGTATGGATTTTCCTAGAATTACAAAGCCTACCAATTCTGTTTGCATAAGTTGCTAGTTGGGAAAACAAAAAAGATGCAGTTTTAAAGGAAAAGAACAATCATCTACTGGAATGTTGGAATTGATTCATACAGACTTCTATGGTCCCACAAGAACAAGAAACCTTAATGGTGATGGGTATTTTATGCTTTTGATTGATAATTACTCTAGAATGACATAGGTTACTTTTCATAGGGAGAAAGCTCAAGCTCTAGATAGATTCAAAGTGTTCAAAATAAGAGTAGAGAATGAAGTAAACCCAAGAAGAAAAATTTTAAGGTCTGATAGAGGTGGAGAATTCAATTTTGATGAGTTTAATGCATTTTGTGAAGATCATGGTATAAAGAGACATTACTCTGCTCCTAGAAATCCTTAGCAAAATGGAGTTGTGGAAAGGAAGAACCGAACTATTCAAGAGGCTGCAAGGACTATGATGAAATAGGGAAATCTTCTTGATGTATATTGGAGAGGAGCAATCCACACTACTCTTTACATTCTTAACAAAGTTCAGATCAAAGGTAACAACACAAAGATTCCTTATGAACTATGGACTGGTAAGATTCCTACTGTTAAGTACTTTAAGGTGTTTGGAAGCAGATGCTACATTAAAGAGATGATGAGAGTCTTGGAAAGTTTGGTGCAAGATGTGATGAAGGTATTTTTCTTGGATATTCAACTAACAACAAAGTATATAGATGCTTCAATAAAAGACTGAAGAAAATAGTTGAAAGTGCAAATGTAAAAGTTGATGAAGCTATGCACAAACCAGTTGAAATAAGTGAAGTTGAACTAGATGATCCTATCTATGGAAAAACAAAAAGAAGAGGAAAAGGAAGAGAAAGAAAAAAGTGAAGAAGAGGATATTCTAGAACCTTCTAGTAAGAATTCTAAATATGTGCAGACGAATCATCCGAAGGAGCAAATAATTGGAGATATAATTGAAGGTGTAAAGACAAGAATTAAAGTGCTTGATGTTAAAAAAAATTTACTTTCTAAGATATAACCTAATACTGTGAGTGAGGCATGCAAAGATGAGAGTTGGGTTAGAGCAATGAAAGAGGAATTGCAGAAAATATAGAAGAATCAGACATGGGAACTGGTTCCTAGACCAATAAACAAGAATGTAATTGGTACAAAATAGGTGTTCAAGAATAAGTTGAATGAAGATGGTGAAGTAGTAAAAAATAAAGCAAGACTTGTTTGCAAAGGTTATTCATAGGTTGAAGGAATAGACTTTGAAGAGACATTTGCCTCGGTGGCAAGAATGGAGGCCATTCAGATGTTTTTGGCATTCTTTGCTCATAAAGATTTCAAAGTGTACCAGATGGATGTTAAGTCTACATTATTGAATGGAGAATTGGAAGAAGAGGTCTACATGGAAAAATTAGAAGGATTTCAATTATCAGACAAATTGGACATGGTCTGCAAGTTGAAAAAGACACTATATCGAATTAAATAGGCTCCTAGAGCATGGTATTCGAGGTTGGACATATATTTGACACAAAAAGGGTTTAGAAAAGGCTCCATGAACAACAATCTCTATTTCAAAGTTGAAAGAAATAGAATGTTGATATTTGTGGTGTATGTTGATGATATTATCTTTGGAGGAAATGAAGGTATGTGCAAGAAATTTGCAAAGGAGATGCAAAAAGAGTCTAAGATGTCTATGATTGGCGAGTTGAATTTATTCCTTGGAATTGAAGTGAATCAAAATGATAAGGGCATATTCATTTCACAATCTAAGTATGCTAAAGAATTGATGAAGAAGTTTGGAATGGATGATTCCAAACTGGTCTGTACCCCTATGGTAACCAGATGCAAACTGGGTAAGGATGAGGATTTTTCTAGTTGATCAAAGCATGTACAAATCTATGATTGGTAGACTACTATATCTTACTGCTACTAGACCAGATATCATGAATGCAGTATGTTTGGTTTCTAGATTTCAAGAAGAACCTAAAGAGACACATGTTACATATGTGAAGAGGATATTCAGATATCTAAAGGGGACTCTAGATTATGGTTTATGGTATCCTAAGGATATTGATTTCACCTTGAATGCCTACACTGATGTAGATTGGGTTGGTTGTGTAGATGACCAAAAGAGTACAAGTGGTGGTGCATTCTTTATTGGAGGAAGATTGGTCTCATGGTTAAACAAGAAACATGATTTAGTTTCTTTTTCCACTACAAAAGTTGAGTATATTACAACAACATCCTATTGTACACAAGTACTTTAGATGAAGAAAAATTGAAAGATATAGGTGTGATGTGTGATGAGCCTATCCTTATCTTTTATGACAATAAAAATGCAATAAACATTTCAAAGAATCTGGTGATGCATTCTAGGACAAAACATATATCTATTAGATATCATTTCTTAAGGGAGAAGGTATTAGAAAATGAATTCAGACTTGAATATGTGTCTACTAAGGATCATATTGTAGATATATTCACTAAGGCTTTTTCGAAGGACACTTTTGAGTATCTTAGGGAGAAATTAGTGGTTACTTATCCTCCTTCCTTAAACTAGGTGCACATGGAGGTGCATCAATCTAGTGGATCTACAAATTCTTCATTTGTTTGGATTGGTGATTGAGGTCTACTCCTTAGGGGGAGTAGAGAGTATCATTGTTGTAGTATGTAATGTGGGTGCACTCCTAAGGGGGAGTGATCAGATCTTTAAATGGTAGATGTTTCATGCAAAAATTTCCTTTTCCATTGATGTCAAAGGGGGAGAGAAAGTCATGTGAAAAAGCCTATTTATATTTGGGGAGAGAGAGTCATGTGAAAAAGTTGAAAGGGAGAGAGAGAATCTTGCAAGGAGAAGAGAGTGCAGAAATGTTGTGCAGGTTGGCTAATTTGAAAAAGAAAGGGAAGAAGAAGCAGGAGAGAATGTATGTTGTATTTAATCATTTTTCACATCATGTGCTGCCATCAATGACAAAGGGGGAAGTTGTTGCAAATATGAATGTGTTTGGTGGTGTTGTCATTAATTTTGTCATTGATATCAACATAATTCAAAGTGATTGCAGGTGGTACATGTATAGTTGAGATATTGTAGAAGTGTTGAGAGTACATGGAGCTATATTTATGGTGTTGAAAATGTGTTGATGTCAAGTGATTTTGAGAAAATTAATAAAAAATGAAGACAAATTTGTGTGTGTTTTGAGTGTGCTCTGCTAATGTCCTCTATATTTCTTCTATGTTGATCCTATGCCTATGTGGATCTGTATTATTTTTTATGAGCTTCAATTGATAATATATCTTGAGTTTTAGCTTTTTGGTTGAGAGTGAAAGATGTGTTCATCGGTGTGTGAATTTGTTTGGCAGAACTATTTTTCTGTGGACATGGAGAGATGTCTCTACTCCACAGTCTGCTGGTGGTTTGTCTCAGATCTCACAGGTCTGTAAGAAGGTTAATATTTATTTTCTCTATGTTGTGGCAAAATTTCTTGTGGTTTAGTGCTCAAGAAGACTTGTTCCAGAGCTATTGTGTGTTTGCATGATCTGGTTGGACTATTGAAAAAAAAAATGTGTATAAAGAATGTCGCAGTTGCTATGGATGTATTTGAAGGTTTCTAAGAGGTGTTCTAGTATTTGGTGAAGTGTGTTGTGTGATCCATGTGTCATCATCTTGTTATGGATTTGCATACTTCAAATTTCTTTGGTGCTTTCATTAAGTTTGGCTAATCTGGTGTTCACACATTATATGGAGAATGAACATCGATTAAGGAAGTGTGTGATTGATCCAAGATTTTGTTTGGGTCCTAATTAAGTATGAAATTGTTCCACTCTCATTCTTATCCACTGTAGGAATGTTGAGTCACCAACCTAATTTGAATTTATAAAATAAAGGATGTGTAGCCGACCTCGGAGAAAGTTTTCAAGATCGAAGATGGTATAAATACAAGTCAAGATGTTGTGAATTGGAAGCATGAGTGTGAAGTGTGCAAAAAAAGTGCAAGAATAAAAGTGTGTGAAAGTGAATCAAGTCAACAGTACTTTGATATGCTAGATTCCTAAAAGCAGCGAGTTGATGGTGTATGCAATCCTTTGATTAGGCTGCAAATGTGTGGAACCTATTGTGGTGGATTTTCTATTGTCTTTCTTTGTTTGTAGATAGTGAGCCTTTTTATGGATAGTGAGTCCTATTTGTAATCAGTGAGCCTTTGTATCTAGATAGTGAGTCCTTTCTAGGTAGTGAGCCCTCTGGCAGTGAGTCTTTGTATTTGGTATTGCATTACTACTATATTGTGAGTTAATCCTCACTGTGGTTTTTCCCTCATTGGGTTTTCCACGTAAATTTGGTGTCTCTAGTATTTTCTTTCTATTATCTACATTTCATGTGTATACTTAATAACATATTAAATTTAAAGTGGAATGATTAAAGTTAGATGTAAAATTAATTTGGTACAACTGATTCACCCCCCCTCTCAGTTATCTTGTGCATTTCAACATAAGAGTCTATAAATATTGGTCATTTTGCATACAAAATAATTTTTTATGCATTTTATAAGCTTATGCTTTCTTCTTCAGAGGCTAAGAAATTGTTGAAGGAGTTATCTTCCAGACTGATAAACTAGGGAGATAGAGACTTGCAGGTAGTGGGTTTATAGTTCTCCATAGGTAACTTCATATAGCGGTTGCAATTGTGTTTTTAGAGGAGTTTTAGTGTGTTCTTTTGCAGGGTTTTGGTTGTGGATTTTGGTGTGTTTCCTTTGTCATTTTTAATATGTTATTTTTTTTTGTGAGAAGAACTATTGTGTGTTATTTTTTTGTTAGAAAAATCTTGAAAATATTTGTAGTTCACTTATATTCTTATATTCAAATTCGGGAGAGTTTTGTGCAAATCTATTAGGGTTTTAGGTGTATTTTTGAGAACCAAATTGGTGGAAATTGTGAATATTGTAAGGGAAGATCTATAGAATATCCAAAGTGTCTTTTAATAGGCTATTATGTTGTCAAAATTTATTTAGAAACTTTATTTATTGCTGTAATAAAAATCTTGAGTGTTTGTGGCTTCATTGGTGCAACTTTCAACATACCTGATTTTATCGTTTTTCCCTATTTGCAAATTTAATCATAGAAATTATTAAAGGATTTTAAAAATCTGTTCTAAATATTTCACAAGGGCTATTATAAATGATCTATTAAAAAAAATTCCTCAAAGAAATGTTGTCTCATGGCGATTGAATGCCATGACAAATTTGTTTGTCATGGCATTCCATCACCAGGAGACCACATTTCTTTGAGGCATTTTTTTTAAACATTTCATTGCCTTCTCTATGCTATTATGCTAGTATGGGGTGGATGGTATTGTGTGATCTTGGTTATGAGATGGAGGGGGATCAAAACATGAAGAGGGAGGGGTGTTTTGATGATGAGAGGAAGAGGATCATTAGATGGGGTGGAAGGTGTACTTTGAGATGAATTTTTGAGAGTGATCATACAATGGAGTGGAAGAGGTACTTTGATCTAGACACAAAGGATATCCTCATCATCATCATTATGGTTGGGGTTGGTTGGAATGGATTAAGTTGGATTAAAATAGATTAGGTTGGATGAAGGATAGATTAGATGGTTAGACATGGTGGAGGATTGATTGGAAGAAAGATTTGTATTGATTTTGGATGAGGATGGAAATTAGGATTATGGATTAGAAATGAACTTGGGGATTGGAAGAATAGGATCTAAGGATGAAGATGGAGGATGTGACTAGATTTGGGGATCAAATCCAAGACCTTTAAATGATCTGGTTTGATTCGATTAAAGAGGATTATCTATTCTTAAGACAACAAGTTGTTTGAAAAAAATCCTCAAAGAATTATGGTCTCATGGTGATAGAATGACATTCCATCACCATGAGACCACATTTCTTCAAGGCATTTTTTCAAACAACATTCTTCCTTGTCTATGCTATTTCTTACTATTGCTATTTGATCATTTTCTTCCAAGTATCCATAGTTTTTTGGAAAGCACCTATTTTAGGATTTTAGCCATAGCAGCAAGGAAGTGCACTATTTGATAAAATACTTTGGTAGACATGTATGGAAAATGTGGTAGCATAGGCAAGGTGGTGAGTTGTTTGAAAAATTCCTCAAAGAAATGTGGTCTCATGGTTATGGACATCACCATGAGACCACATTTTTTTTAAGGAATTTTTTCAAACAACTCATTGCCTTGTCTATGCTATTGTTTACTATTATGCTTTCATACATTTTTTCCAAGCATCTATAACATAGACAAGGCAGTGAACTATTTGAAAAAATGCCTCAATAAAATGCGATCTCATGGAATTCTATGACAAGAATATGCAATTGGTAGTTTCTTCTAGTTATTAGTTATTCTATGTGAAGTAATTACATCGCTACTTATGTTGACTTTCAAAAAACTATATTGTAATTGAAATTTTGTCATCTATCAACATCTAGTTATTAGTTATGCAATATGAAGTAATGCTTTAAGTTTGAAAGATGTGCAATGCAATTTAATCAATGATATGAATATAAACAACACAAATCTATTAAGTACAACTCATTAGTTAAACTCTTTATTTTATTATCTGAGTGAAGGTTTGAACTCTACTAGCACTAGGAGGTGCTGCCAAGAAATATCCAATATTCACCTATTCAACATCCAAAATTAAATATTAGAATACCATTCATATAAAAATGCTATTCACATGCAATATTTATAATCATTTACTCGTTACATACCTCAATAGTAGATGCAATGGAGTAAAAAGAAGGTGGAGGGCCGGTGAAAATAGTATGAACACTATGACCTTGAAATTTTATTACAGTCATTAAACTAAATTAGTTAATCTTTCATTTCAAAAATGAAATTTAGTAAATTCAATTCAATGAAGATGCTAACATTTACCTAAGTATCAAGGCTGAAAGCCTCATTCAAAAGGGAATTTGTCATCACCAAGTGGTCAGTTGCATACTATCCTATGCACTAGCTTCCTAGCTATATGTGGGGTCATATGTATAGGTGGACCTACAAGCCTGACAAGTATGGAGTGGAACCAAACCCCTCAAAGTCTCCCCTGGCTCATGTTGTACTACAGGACTCACACGTTGGATGATACTCTGGGTCATATAACTAATATATGTAAGGAAACTCAGGTGCGGAAACAGCTTCCTACACTAATCTCTTAAGGAAAGTATGGTGCAAATTCGTTTTAAACCCTTACAATTTCAGATTCGTTAATCTACTTAACAAAGATATTGCAGCAATATACCATACATACAGAAAATGACGAACGACACAATGATTTACCCTGGGGAAAACCTTTCGGTAAAAAACCCCAGCACTCCAAAACCTGCACAATGTATTATCTTCAACACAACGGTTACAACACACTTGCAATGCAAGTTCTTTCAGGAGATTTCCAATCCTTGAAGACAAAATGCGGCAGCATAAAAAACGTTCCAACAATACACTCACATCACACATCTTCGCAACCCTAAAAAACGCTTATATCATGCGCTTCCCTTTTTAGGGCAACTTCCGAAGATAATTGTATTAGGGTTTTACCATTCTCCGAGAAAATAGGAACCCGAAAATTTTTTTTGGGGCGATGCCCCGAACCCCACTATCGTGGAAGAGTGTACAGTACTCAACTTTATCAGTTGCCACATGTCTTCACCTGTCATTGAATCTTCCAGACATAGCTCTTACGTGTCATAGGAATCCGTCATAACCGTTTCAGCCATGATCTCCTTACACACAATTCAAGATGCCGACACATTAAGTGGAGTGACACATCAACATGCAAACTAGACATGTACACTCACACTTAATAACATTATTTGCAAGAAATACATTTTACAAAACAAATAATAAGAATAGGAATTATCCAAGGTTGAGACGCCTTATTCCTAACAATATATTGTAGAGTATCCACTTCAACACTCTCCTTGACAAAGAAAGGGATAGCAATGTGCTCATAAGCCGGTCTAGCAAGTTCTCATATTTATGGCCACCGAGGATCAAGATGTGCACCCGATCTATCATGTGCCAACCCACCACCTCTCCATTGAAAGTCCCACATATTAAAATAGTTTTTTTGAGGACAAACTCACAGTAGAGTTTTGTCAAGAAATATTGGGGGACCTTGTTATTGTTGCATGGAGGATGGTAAAAAACCATCCACCAAGTCTTCCAAAAAAATTCCTTTATCCCTTGATGGTTGCATCAATAGATAGGAAACCTCTTGCTTTTAAGGTGAAGAGTTTGGTTTGTAGGTGGGTTAGTGAATAGTGAACACAAGTCATATTTTGTAATTTTGTAATTTTGTAATTTTTTATTTGTTTGTAGGATAGTTTATCTACATAAAAATATTTGTACTTCTGCCTCTTATCCACCCAACTACTTAATTGCATCTACATATTTTAACATAGCTTGAAGTGAATTTTCAAGCATGGTTCTTTTTGAGGTTGAACTTATAGGATCGTTCAACCTCACAATTAACTCCATTTGTTTTTTGTTGTTTTCAATTTTCCTCGTTAAATTTTGTTGAGTTCCAGGAGGATGTTGAGGAATTGTTGGAGGAGTTTGTTGTTGTGATTGTTCATCAGGATTTTGTTGGTGTTGTTGTTCATGAGGAGGAGAATTGGGTGGACTACTGAAAATTAAATAAATTAACATCAAAAACATATTAAATCTACCTATTTAACAACAAATTCACAAAATACAATAAAATCTTACTCCTTGGAGCTCCTCATTGACGTGGTAGCATTCTAGCAAAGAAATAGCAACAAATAAATGAAGAAAATGATGAATTTTGCGGTCTCCACAATGTGAGCACACCTTGGAAGGGTTTGCAGGCCTTGGATGAAGGAAATATGATAGTCTAGAAATGATTTTTGTTTTGTTTTTTTTTCTTATAATAACTCATAATTCCCTCACATTATAACGTGAGTGAGTTATAACACGAGTGCATTAGAGCCATAGTGTGACCGAGCCTTAGGCTTGGTCACACCAAGCCATAATGAGAGCATGTTATATTGCACTCACATTATGGATTTTCATTTTTCTTTTTAAAGTTGGCCACTTTTTGGCCCCCCAACTTTTTGCACCTGTCCCTTCCATAGAATTGACTCACCTAAGGGCTGACAGTTAATTTAATCTTGGAGGACCTCATTTCTTGAATAAAATAGAAAATAGGTAGGTTCATTGCACCCCATTTATCCCTATCTATTTATAGTAAGTTTGGTGAAACATTCCAAATTTAGTATAAAACTCTATGTTTTGGTGAACCTATACTCTTTTTATTTTTGGCATATGGCTAAGGAGTTTGGCTTGTAGGTGTTGTCATTGATGGCAACCCAAGTCACGCAACTCAGGGGATTGAGTTAAAGGCATAAAAGTTGATCTAGTCATCCCACTAGACATATATTTTGGGTTATGGATCTATGAGGAAGGTCTGTAGAGGCTTATAGTATCTTGGTTTTGATGCACAATCACTGGTAAGCGATCTAGGAGGTATGGTGCACTAATTTGTTAATTATCTATCCTAGAAGGCCGACTCGACAAAGATGGAATTAATTATAAGTCTCAATGTTGGATTAAGTGTTACTTGGGTCCTCTCTTTGTCTTAACTAACTTTTGAGAATGCGCATAAAGATTTTGTGGTGGATCTAGCCAACAAGTTAAAATAACTTAATACCTTATGAAGCTGACTGTTGGATGAGTAAGTCTTTGATTTCAGATATATATAAGAGATTGTTTTGATAATTTAAATATATTTTTGTAAGGTGTACGAATATTAATAAGTGAAAAATGTGAGATCTAGTAGAGAAGTACTGTGAATTTGATCATAAGTGATGCGAAGAGCAACAAAGAGCAGAACAGGGTAAAGAAAAGTGTAAAGTCAGAAAATCGATCCAGAATAAGATTTATGAGCTTCACCGAAACTATTACCTAGCATGGTTAGATGCTATTATCTCAATTCACCCTTCAAATGGTTTTAATCTAAATTTTGTAGGCAGTAAGCCTTTCTCTTTTGAGCAGTGAGCTCTAGGTAGTGTGCCTGAATGCAAGTGCATTCCTTTTGTAAACAACTATATTTTGAGTACTCAAATTGTGGATTAATCTCCACCATATTTTTTCCCCTAACAAGTTTTCCATGCAGAAATCTATGTTTCATGATGCTATGAATGTTTACTTTCAATGCATACTTCTTTTCTTAATGCAATTATTAAATAGTTTCATGTTTTGAATGGATGAAGTTTAAATATTATTGAACACTGATTCACCCCCCCTCTTAATGTTCCCTTGAGTCCAACAATTGGTATCAGAGCAAGTTCCACTAGAGAATTTTTTAAGCTTGAGGTGGATCTTGGAATGTGATGGACTCTGGTAGTCTTCAACAATAGCTTATGGTCGCTCTTGATGACCTTGATTAGTCTAAAGAAGAAGTTCAAGAATTGAAAGAAAATCTTAGAGATGCTGAGAAATTCATTCCGTCATTAAAGGATTAGATAGTCAAATCTAGGGTGAAGAGGAAAGATCTTTGTGATCAGATACAATAGAAGGATAATGAAGATATGGATGATGCTCACCTAAATCAAACCTTGAAAGAGATAACCGAAGAATGTGAAAATCTTGCTAGAGACAATACAAACCTAGAACATGAGATGGAATCTATGATGATGAACATGACTAAAGAGATAAAAGAAAGGAAGAAAAGTGAGGCAAATATTGCTCAAACCCTGAAAGAGAAATCTGATGAATGCAACAAAATTAGTGGAGAATTCACTTAGTTGGAAAGTGAATTGGAAAGAACTATCTAAACAATGAAGAAGAACTTGGTAAGAAGATTACTACTCTTAGGAATGATCTTGTCATTGCAAATGAATTCAAAGAAAAATTTAAGATTAGTTCAATAAAGCTTGATGAGCTAACATAAGGACAAAAGAGTGGAAATGATAAGAGAGGTCTTGGATATGAAAAGGGAGAAAAACTCAGATTAGGATAAAAGAATTTTAGACATAACAGAAATGAAAGGTATCCGGTAAGACAACCCAATGCACAAAAATTTAATGGATATTGTTTTTCCTCTAATAAGTTTGGTCATATGGTTGCTCAGTGTAGAAGTAATTTAAGGTCAAAAGATTCACCATTCTCTGGTCAGTGTTTCAATTGCAAAAATCCTAGTCATAAATCAAATGAATATAGAAATATGTCAAGTCACTCTATTGATAGAAGAAATGTTGAATGTTATGCATGTGGGAAGTTTGGGAATATTGCTAATAAATGCAAATTGAGAAGAGACCAATGGAATGGAAAAAGGAACATTGTGTGCTATAACTGCCACAAGTATGGTCATATTGCAAGATTCTATAGAAACAAGAACATAGACAAAAGAGGTATGGTATATAGAGATAGGAATACAGAGAAAAATGATAAAGGAAAAGAAAAGATAACTACGAATGATATCAAAGATCAGATGAAGAAGACATGGGTGAAGAAAAATGATTCTGATGCTGGAAATGGTTCTATACTGGAACCTGCTTAAATTAATTCCTTCAGTAATTGATTTGAGGCCGCTAGCCTAGGGGGAGTTTTACAAGAAAATCTTTCCTCCCCTATCTATAGATGGTACCAGAATGCAGAGAATAGTCAAGAAGATACACTCACAGGGTACAAATTTTTTGGATGAATTTAACAAAGGTAATTCGGCAAATTCATAGGTCTGTAGAAGTTTTTTCTATCGTCGACTGAGAAAATAGAGTCTTCAGAAAACTTAGGGAAAATGCATTATTGTGCATATGCAAGCTATAAAAGTCAAGTCTGAGCCATCATTTTTCACTTTGGATTATCGAAGAGAAGGAGAGCACTCAACAAGTGGATTTTAGAGCAGCAAAATCAAATTCATTGAAAAATCTTGAAATTTATCAGGTACTTCAAATCATTCTCGAATTCTTCATATAATTTGGTGTGTAGTTACGAACCCTAAAACGTGAAAAGGAAAATGGAGCAAATTAAAGGTTCAATCACATTAGATGAATACAACAATGCAAGGATTAGATCTATGAGGAATTTATTGCTTCCTGATGAATTAAAACAATTGAGCAAAGCTAAGCATGGAAATTTGGATATGTGGAATGAGTTTTCGTACCTTGAGAATGAGGAATTCGCAAAATTATTATTGATAAAATTACATGGTGATTTTTTAACTTTGGACAAACCTTACATCATCTCAAAAGAGGCAATTGAGAAATTAAATGGTTTTTGCAAAGTTGGTGATGTTCCTAGAAATCTATCTATCTGGAACAAGGAGGTCGAAACCCTAACTGGGATAATCGGATATCAAAGAGCTTTGCTGATAGAAATAATCAAGAATCTCATTATGAAATACATTGCACATGGCATAACCTATAAAATCTTCTACCAAAATCAAGAAGGGACTACATCAATTGTTGCAGTATACATTGCTCATAAAATGATAATTGAAGGTCATGACTTTGACCTGTGCAAATTGTTAAAATATCAAATGATGGAGAATGTCCAACTAATAAAGGAGTCAGGGTATCCATTCAGGTTTGGCACTCTAATTATATGTTTGGTTATGTATTTTCAAATTTTGTTTCCAAAAATCGACAATGTAGGATGGACATCAGATAAAGCATTATGCACTTAAATTTACTCTTACTCTAAGAGTTTGTCTAACTCAGATTCAAAATTTGAAATTTTCTATAAAAATGTGCTTGTAAAATATGGATCGGTCATTATTTCTCCTTTGGTAAGAATAATGGAAGTTGGTTCCTCTTTCGGTAGCACTAATAGACGACAAAAAAGATGATAGCATATTATTGAATACAACTCTCCGAAAAGCAAAGCTCCCAAGATTGAGGGAAAAGGGAAAGAAAAAGAAATTGTGGAAATTCCGGATGAAGAATCTGACGAAGAACTTGAGAATCCACTAGTAAATTATTTTGATATTGAAAAAGGTAGTGAGGAAGAAGAAGATTTGTCAAAAGAAAAGCTACAACAACTTATCCAAAGTGTAGGTCATATGCAAAAAATTGCAAGGTTATGGTCAGTCAAACCATCATACAATCAAGACTTAATTCTAGAAGTTCTAAATGCTCATATTGAGCATTGCAAGATAAGATTGGAAATTCTGAAGGACATTCTACCTAAGGAAATGATTGAGTGTAGCAAAGAATCAATGGGCTCTGAAGATAAAGGAAAAGAAGAAGGTGAAATTATCTCCCACCTGAAGGAACAATTCAGACTATCCCTTTCCAAGTTTAAGAAGAAAATGAATGAGTTGAGGCAGTGCATTAACTCATCCATAGGAATCTACAATTATTGTGTTTTTTGGCCCCATGCAATCAGCAATTAGAAGGAGAAGTTGGATCTGATTGAGACAGAACTAAATGACATTGGTAAAAACTTTGACATGTCTCAAGATCCAAATGGCATTATCAGGAGAAGAATCTGGGAGTTACAGGAAACACAAATAAAAATTCAACTATCAAAGAATTTTCTTGTGGATACCTTTTGGAAGGTAAAAGACTTAATTTAGTGCAGGCTAGAGCAGTTGGTGGAAATTCTAAAAAATGGTGAAAATTTGGAAGAAACAATCACAATTCCTCAATCTCTCATTGAGATTATCAACAAGACTTCCAAGAACAATAGCTTGATTATCAACAATGGAATTGCAATTGATGGTTGGAAGAATTTTCTTCCATAAGTGAATAAAAACAATAAGATAATCTTCTAAAGATAGCAGCAAAATGTTTTCAAGTTTTTGCAATTTTGATCAAAGGAGAAGAACCACAAGCGTATATGTGCTAAAATTTTGAAGAATTGATGATTTTGAACACATGTTTTGTCACTTTTTATCACTTTTTTGGCATATGGAATCCATGTTTTTTGCATTGATGTCAAAGGGGGAGAGAATTCAAAGAAAATTTTTCTTATAAGGGGAGAGAATTCCTTATGGATCTTAGGGGGAGAAAGTGCAACAAGCAGTTTGGTAGTATACCTATAATGATTCTTACACTTAGTCATTTTTCACTAAGTGTTGCCATCAATGCCAAAGGCAGATATTTTTAGAATATGGCTAAGGAGTTTGGCTTGTAGGTGTTGTCATTGATGGCAACCCAAGTCATGCAACTCAATTCTTTCATTTGAATGAGCAACACTATTTTGGCTCCTACTAGTAGAACAAAGTAAAGAATAGGGGATCCGGTTAAAGGCATAAAAGTTGATCTAGTCATCCATCAGACATATATTTTTGGTTATGGATCTATGAGGAAGTTCTGTAGAGGCTTATAGTATCTTGGTTTTGATGTGCAATCACTGGTAAGTGATCTAGGAGGTACGGTGCACTAATTTGTTAATTATCTATGTTAGAAGGCTGACCCGACAAAGATGGAATTCATGGATGAATAAGATGGAATTAATTATAAGTCTCAATGTTGGATTAAGTGTTATTTGGGTCCTCTCTTTGTCTTAACTGACTTTGGAGAATGCACATAAATATTTTGTGGTGGATCTGGTCGACAAGTTAAAATAACTTAATACCTTATGATGTAAACTGTTGGATGAGTAATTCTTTGATTACAGATATATATAAGATATTGTTTTTATCATTTAAATATATGTGTGTAAGATGTACGAATATTAAGAAGTGTGAAATGTGAGATCTAGTAGAGTAGTAATGTGAATTTGATCATAAGTGATGCGAAGAGAAGAAAAGAGCAGAACAGGGTAGAGCGAAGTGTAAAGTCAGAAAGTAGATCCAGAAGAAGTTTTATGAGCTTCACCAGAATTGTTACCTAGCATGGTTAGATGCTATTAGCTATTATCTCAATTCACCCTTTAGATGGTTTTAATCTGAATTTTGTAGGCAGTAAGCCTTTCTCTTTTGAGCAGTGAGCTCTAGGCAATGCGCTTGAATGCAAGTGCATTCCTTTTGTAAACAACTATATTTTGAGTACTCAAATTGTGGATTAACCTCCACTATGGTTTTTCCCCTAATAGGGTTTTCATGCAAAAATCTATGTGTCATGATGTTATGAATGTTTACTTTCAATGCATACTTCTTTTCCTAATGCAATGATGAAATGGTTTCATGTTTTGAATGGATGAAGATTAAATATTGTTGAACAATGATTCACACCCCCCCCTCTCAGTGTTCCCTTCAGTCCAACATTTCTATGTTTCATTCTGGAAAACCTGAAATTTTGAATATTTTAAACTTTATTTAATTGGAGTTCATTTAAACCCTAGATCTAGGATTTTCATTAGTTTTCATTTCATCTAGGGTTGTCAAAATTTCATTAGTTTTCATTCCATATAGGTTTTTAAATCTGTATTTTGCATTGTTTAAAATATGAAAAATCCAAAAATTTGCATGCATATTACATTGATTTTGCATAATACTAGTATATTAGTGTACTTTCCATCATTCACATTCAAACCTTGAGTCAAAATTTCATTTTAAAAGTGTCATATTGCTCATCATTTGTCATTCATTTCACTTGCATTTAGACATCGAATTTTGGAAAATTCTATCACAGGGGTTATAATATGAAACCTGGCACAAAGAACACATACAACAACTCATAAATTGCATTTTTCATTTTTAAATCCCCTATACAGAGACCCAGTCACCCATGGGAAAATGAGTCCTTGAGGGCCTATAAAAACTAAATTTTCTAAGCATTTTTGTGGTTTTATGCACTTTCCAAATTTTTTTGTTAAACCACCATTTCAGTTTGGAAATTTTTTCAGGAATTTCTATTTTATGTATTACATCTAATCATCCATTTAGTTTATCCATTTTAAATCATTCCAAATTTATTTCAATAGTGAAAATCATCAGATCTATAGGACAATTATTTACATTTTTTAAGTATTGCATAAGATGGATAGATTACTTTCATTTTGGCACATAATGTTAGTATCTTTCCTTTCCAAGTATGGCAAGAAAAAGATCATTAACAATCATGTTAGTCATTCTTCCAATATCTTTCCTAGTTATGATTGTCTCTTAGTACTAGAGTGAAATTGTTGACACATTCCTTAATTTTCTGCATCCCCTAATATCTCTCTTATATTTTAGAATTATTTAGTGCAAGAGGATGTAAGCATAGATAATCATGAAAATCATAGTTTCTCTTCTCCCATTACCTCTCCTAATTTTGACAAAGGTATCTTGGTGTTAGAAGATACACTCATTAAGAGTCATGACAATATTGAAAGTGCATCTCCTAAAAAATATCCTACTTGAGAAGATATTATGGCACAAGAGAATGAGATCATTGACACATTTCTTTAAATTACCTTAGCTAGTATCCATTCATCTCCCACTTGTGAGAATGCAATCATGGATAATTACATGACTATCACATTTTTTTCTTCTCCTATTTGTCAAGAAGATATTTTGGTGTTAGAAGATACACTTATTGAGAGTCATGAGAATCTTATTTCTCCCTCTTCTAATGCTTCTCTCACTTGGAAAGATATGATTGAATAAAAGGATCCAATCATTGGTAAGCATGAAAATCGTAGTTATTCTTCTCTTGATGCCTCCCCTACTTGTGATGAAGTTATATTACAAAATATAAACATGGAATGTGATGAACATCTTGTTTGCTCCTCTCCTAAAAACTCTCCTATTAGGGAAGATAGCATGGTACAAGAATATGATAGAATGGATACATTTCTTTCAAAAAATAGCAATGTGGATTCATTAGATGAAGATGATGAGGTAACATACACATCCCCTCGATAGAATATCATCACAAAGAGGATTAATATTTTGAGTTTATGAACATTAGATATCCCTTGAGTCCTCCTACAACCCCTCTAATTATTGGACCTCCTAAGTCATCTCTTGAGCCGCTTCTGACCATCTACCCACCCTCACATCAACTTCAAGTTCAAAAAATACCTATGCTTATCATAGGACCACCTAAAAAGAAACCATTATCCCTAGGAGATATTTGGAATTTTACAATGCAACTTGATAGTAACAATATTTCATAGAAACCGATTTACAATATCATTGCTCACACATATAATACAAGGATTAATAGGGAACTACAAACAATTCCTACTTCATTACCATTACCTCAACCTATTTTTCCTAGTGCTCCCCATTTTCCTTTACATAGTGGAAAGGAGTATGATCTTGTTGAACAACTTAAAAATACTCCTTCTAAGATATCCTTATGGGATCTTATTCAAGCCTCACCTAGTTATCATAACATGCTTCAAAGTGCTTTACAATAAGTTGCTATGCCTCCTAATGTGCAACCAAATGATGTAGCATCCCTAATTCAAGGAATGAATTTAGTTAATGTAAAAATTGTTTTTCACCAAATTAAGCTACCTCCTTTGGAAGTGCAAAAACAAAATTATGCTTTCATGATAAAATATATCATTAATAGTGTTGGCATAAAGTGAACCCTTGTTGAAAATGGATCAGTCCTTAACCTGTGTAGCATAAACCTTTTGGATATACTTGGAGTAGAAAAAATCCAAACACAACCAAACTATTTATATATCTATGGATTTGATAATGTAGGAAAACAATTGCTTGGTGTGATCACGTTAGCTATTACAGTTGGAAAGGACACATTGAAAAATTCTATCCATGTCATGACTAGTAATATTTCATATAATCTTCTCTTAGGTAGACCTTGGATTCACGAGATGAATGTAGTACCTTCAACTCTTCATTGTTTAATGAAATATGTTTATAGAAACAAGTTCTATACAATCAAAGCCAATCCCCAACCAGAAATTTGTTTTCACACTAAGAAAGACAAGGAAAGTCCTTTGAAAACATTGATACCAAGTTCAAAAGTATAACTCGTGCAAGAGGAACAAAAAGACAACAATATTGAAAATGTCACAAAGTTATTGGATGATGATTGGGGTTCCTTAGATTTTACACCTACATTCATGGGAGAATAGAAGATCATAACAAAAGAGTTTGAAAAGAGAAAGGAACCAATAGTAATGTCAACACAAAATTTAGATGAACCTTCGCAAGCATCCACTTCAACCACTTTAGAAGAAGAAATAAATTACACAACAAACTTTGATGAAGTTGATTATCAACAACCACCAAATCCAAAAGAAATGGAAAATATTTATGGAAGAGGTTACAAACATTCAATAAAACTTGGTTATAGTGGAAAAGGATGTGGTGCTAGAGAATAAGGTATATGTGACTCGATAGATCCTAATACACAAGAAACCATTAATGGTCTTGATTATTGTCCCTCGAAATAAATAAAGAAATATTCACTTAATATCAATGCAATCATGCAAAACACTCCTAGGGTATCTTCAAGCACATGTCTTAGTAATGATTGGGGTTTAGTAGATTTTACACCCTCCTTTAAGGGAGAGTACAAAATCTCACAATCTAAAGAGTCTTGTGTATGTATGACACCTTGTACTAAGCATGAGATATCTTTTTCGTAAAATAAAGGAACACCTTGTATTGATCAAGAGAGTACCTTGTCAAGGCTTCTCCAAGCTTGCTTGATAACTCTCTGTCCAAGAACATGAAATAAATTTTACAACAAGAGTTCATTTTGTGCATATCATAGAGTTCATGGTCATTCTAATAATGAATGTAAGGCTTTGAGTTAAAATTCAATATCTTAAGGATTTTGGTACTCTTCCTTATGTTGATGCACCTATTTCCTCTAATTGATACTAATTTTCATCCTATCATGTTGCTCATCACTATGTGGAATTGG
This sequence comes from Sequoiadendron giganteum, assembly GCA_007115665.2. NCBI lineage: Eukaryota > Viridiplantae > Streptophyta > Pinopsida > Cupressales > Cupressaceae > Sequoiadendron > Sequoiadendron giganteum. The sequence goes on from CM021109.1 coordinate 109,468,428, forward strand.
TATCTTTATGTGTCTTATTCATTGCCATTCATGGTGGTACAATTTTAGGTGCAACCATATCTCTCTTAGAAAAAACATGATATTTCTTGGTGGTTATCATTGTCTCTATGATTGGGGGGCAAGGATAACAAGTTTTTCAAGGTGTGCATTCTTTCCGAGGACCCTCTCTTTCTCTCTTTCTATTTAAAATACAAACATAGCAAGTATGTTGACATTTTAAGTGGGGGCATGTTGTCCCCCATTCATTGTTTTCATGTCCCTTCTTAGTGATGGTAGCATAAATCTCCTAGGAAGTGTTAAATTTTTATTCAAAGTGTTGTCTTCTCAATTCATGTGATGTGTCTTCTTAGTGGTGTCATTGGGTTTTATTTCCTTCAAGATTGCGACCTCTTTGAGCATATGACATTCCTCTTAGTGGTGATGCTACAAATTGCATTCCCTAAGTTCTGAATTTCTTATCCTCAACTAGTCCTCTCTTGGAGATGTTAGGCACAATGTTCCCTAAGGTGAGACTTTTTATGAACTAAGAAAAACCCCTTTGAATATCCTATCCTACCACATCTTTCAAGGCCATCAAGTATAACACAACTTGCTTTCCAGTGGAACCTTTTTCATGAGTACCTAGCATAATCCAACTTGCTTGTCTTGTGACATTTTGTGTGGTGCCTTATCAAAGTTATCAAAGGCATAACTTTGTTATGGTTAGTTCAATGTGAGAGTAATAAGACTCTCTCATTGGCCACTTTATAGGGCTTGCTTAGTGTATATCAGACTGTACTATCCCTTGTGAGCGCATTTGGTTTGTATAGTGGGAAACAGGTCTCCACTTGTAAACATATTTTGGACAAACAACTAAGGCTTGATCCAAATCGAGTTGGAAAAATAGTCGAGGCTTGATCCACCCCTTTCCCTTTTTTTATTTTAGTCTTTGATATTGTATTTTTGTGTATCTTGTCTTTTTGTTTCATATCATACATCTTGTATGTGTCCCTTGGTGATTATGTTGGTTTTCCATAGGATCTTATATCTTGGGGGCTTGCACAACCTCTTAGATCCTTTTCATCCTATCCCATCAAATTTTGTGAACTTGGACCCCTCTTGACACATATTTTTCTACTTTAGTGTGTGTTTTTTCTTGCACTCATCCTCTCACTAAAGTGGGAGGTAAATTTAGTATAAAAAAGTCTACTCCTTTACATTTTCACACTTTGTTTGGGTTCCATCAATTAAATTGGAATTAATTATGCCTTAAAAGCCCTATTATGCATCTACAAGCCTAATAAATTACATTTTCTTAAGGGAACACCCAACAAAAATTAATTCCAACACATAATACATTACCTTGAGTAATGTGTTTTCTAGGAATAGGGTCTCAGGACCCATTTGCCCATGGGAAAATAAGTCCTCCCTAAGCCTTTGAACCCATTTTTAAAACATGTTTTTGGTGATATTTTTATAATCCCAAATTCAAAGTTTAATGTCAGATTGTAATGTTATTTTTTGGGAAAATACGGATAGATATCTATAAATATAAGGTCTTTTTAAATCAATTCAAGTCTAATTAAAAATCTAGCAAGAGGGTAACTTTCACAAGAGAAAATATTATTGTCAAGAGCATTGAAGAGCATATTTATCAAACATTTTTTGCAACATTCAATATCTCAAGCATCATTTCAAATTTATGTTCATTCATGCATGTTTTTGGAGCTACAATTGTGATGTAGGTTTCAAGCATTCAAGTCAATATTCAAGCACAATATCAACATCATCAATCAAGCCATTTCATGCAAGTTTTAGTACTTCAAGGGTTTCAAGTCAAGGGTTTGATGAGCTGCAACATAACATTTCTTCATTCATCATTCCTTCATGTTTCATTGTTTCAATTCAAGATTTATTTACCAAAGTGAGGTTTGACCAAGGAAAAATCTCATTCACCAAAAAACCATTTTTCCCCCTCTTGTGCATGTGTAGGTTCATATGTTGAAGAAAATTTGAAGATCTCAAAAGAGATTTTTTTTAAAGTTGTAGTTGTTTTCACCTTTGTTGTCAAGCCACAAAAACTTAGATCTTGAGCTCATTTTTTGTCATTTTCGAGTGAAACCAGTGGGAAATTGCATCTGAGATATTTTTTTAGTGGCTCTCAAAAATTCAATTCAAAAAGTTGTCTCAAGACCAATTCAGCATTTTTGTTCACTCTGAAACCATTGTTTGAGCAAGTTTTAAGTGTCTTCCTCTTATCCAATTCATATAAAATTGGTTGTTTCTGTTAGATCTATGCTTCATCTACATGAATCAGGTCTTAGGTTATGGATTTGAGTTCATTTCTTATTTTATTTTCATCTCCCTAAAGTGTTATTTGAAATTTAACCCTGTCCACACACACAGAGGAAATTGATAGATCTTCCATAGAATTGACTCACCTAAGGGTTGAAAGTTAATTCTATCTTGGAGTATCTCATTTTCTAAATGAAATAGAAAATAGATAGTTTCATTGCACCCCATTTTCCCCTCTCTATTTACAGTATATTTCTTGGAGAATATCATAACAAGCTTTGGAGTTCTAAGAACCATAATTTCTAACAACAAAAAGGCCTTTACTAGTGCCAAGATATAACCATTGCATTAAAATATGACTAAATTACTACCCCTAAGGTAATGATTTAGCTAAATCCATTGATAAAAATTTAATAAGGATAATTAAAAGGATTAGGTCAAATCACAAGAACAAGATGGAATTTTCACCTCAACAAGGCACTATGAGCTAACAAAACCAACCCTAAGAAGGGACAATGGAGTGATAACTTATGATAACCATAACCCTTTTACTTTGAGGTGGTTTCTCAATCATGGATTTCATAGAAAAGAAATCATCAACTAGGGGCATTGAAATTAACTTTCTCTTCTTAATGTAATGTCCAACCAAGTAGGAACCCAAGGTAGAGATAAATCATCTTTCTTTGAATTTTGTTCATGTTCTTGGTTTCTCTAGATAATTTGCACATGGGATTGCATGTGAAGTGGAGAAACAAGTACAAAAAATGCTAAGAAGGGGTTTCCTTAGGAGATGGAAAAGGAGAGGGAATTCCAAGAACAAGGACTTCAAGGGCTTGCTCTCTTGATGATGATCCTTTATGAGTCATCATCTTCTCAAGAGAAGCCTTATTATGGAAATCAAGAACATAAATATTACTAAGATATTGATTATTTAAATAAGAAGAAAAATATTTCTTATAAATGTTTACAATGAAAGATGACAAACCATATTATGACTATTGGACAAATAAAAAGAACATACTTAAATAAAATAAATCATAAAGCATATCCTAAAGTCAAAATGATTTATTGAAGCCTATGACTCACAAATAATAAACCATTAATAAATAATTATTATTTTAACACATGTTGTGCCTTCACACTCATGCCCCATTTTGTCCTTGAAAAAATGGGGACCCCCTATTTTCATTTTGTGTGTTGTCATTTTCCTCTCATATTTCTTTCTCTCTTCCTTTTTCTTTCCTTGTTTCCTTTCAAGCGAGTGTCTTGTTGGTATTTCCAGGATCGACCTTCTCAATATTTGAATACCTACGACATCGGGCCTGATCCCTGACCCCTACTTTGACCTTTAATTGATTTTTGTTATATTTCCATGTTAGCCATTGGACATTGGGTCTCGTATTTTCTGAATGCTTGACCCTCGAGGCCTGATGGCGACGAGGTCTTTTCACCTCGAGCCCCATGCATGCCAAATCAGTTATTCAAAATTAATGCTATAACACAGAGAGTTTAATGCATCATTAAATGCAATTAATGAGCCACCTAAGGGGAGGTAATGTGAGTCATTGATAGTTCATTTTGATGTTTACCTTTACACATTTTCATTCGAGTTCTACAAGTTTGTGAAGACCTTTCTTTGTATGTGTGTATTTTCATTGTTTGTTCTTGAGAGAGTTATCAATTTGGGGGTGTATTCATGGTGGGTGTACCTTTTTGGCTTGTGGATTCATGTTCTTGTGTTTTTTGTTCACGTTGATTCATGACTAGTGTTCATACTTTCTTAGGTTGGCACTCAAGGTTTTTCTCTATGTGTTTTTCTCCCGCTTACATACCATTTTCACGTCAGATAAGTAGAACCTTTGATGATAATGGTAAACTTTAACAAAATCAATATTAGATGTACTCTCGTTGGCATTGGATCAACCCTCAACATTTGTGGTATAGATCTACTACCTAAAATCAAGGTTGATTCATCTTCCTTGGTGGCTTCTTCCTTATACATTCATGGGTTCGATAATGCTGGTAGCTAAGCTCTAGGTACAATAACATTACCTTTGCAATTGGGCCCCATCACTTTGCCTACGTTGGTTTATGTAATGCCTGGCCTGTTACCATACAATCATCTTTTAGGAAGACCTTGGATTCATGATATGGGGGCAGTGACTTCTACCCTACATCATTCCTTAAAGTTCATTGCTAACAATCGAGTGGTTACGGTTAAATCAGATCTAGAGGCTGTGCACATTTGTTTGCTAGTTTTTGTTGGTTGTAACTCAACCACTCCCACTCTCAATAATTGCATTCCTTCCTTAACTATTGATGCTATGACATGTTCCTCATTGATACCTACTATGAGAGTTGTTCCTCAAACAAGTATCATCCAAGATGAACCACCTAAGATGGAAGGATGTGAATCCCCTCTATCTCCTCCTTCATCACCTAGACCAAATGCTCTCTTAGGTGATGATTGGGGTTCTTTGAACTTCTCTAAATCCTTCATAGCAGAGTATAAGTCAAACCCCTCTATTATGGACTTTCCAAGTTCTGCTAACATGATAACGAGTGACCCTCCTATTGAGGAGGAGAAGTGTGATCCTGTCTGGGAAACCACTCCTCTCGTGGGGAGTGAATCTACCCTTGTAAATGAAGTTAATGCTTGCAAGCTGAATAAGGGAAGTGGGACCACTCTCATAGAAAATTTCAATGTCCATTGGTGGATTGAAACACTCTACATAGAGCCACCCCCTCCTAAATCTCTACAAGCTCAGTATGGGTTCGGTTATAAAATTACTTCTTGGTATGGCTATGGGTAGAAAGGTCTAGGACGTATCGAGAAAGGAATACAAGTCCTTATCTAGTTTAAGCAATGGCAATGCAACATGTGTTTGGGATGTCTTGTTGAACAGTCTAGACAAAAGCCTTGGTGGGGTGTTAACATGATTTCGACTGACGACTGAACTATTAAACTTGGTCCATCTTGACTTGATAGAAGAAAAGGGACGAGCCGAGAAAGTTCCTGTAGATGTATTCTCTTTGGATGAAGCATTGGGGGAATTTCTAGGTGCTTATTCTCCCTTACCTCCTTATCATCACAAGAAATGATTATCGTATCGCTTACATAAATAAGCATACTTTGGAGAGTCCGTTCTGAGCATTGATCAAGGGGACCCTTTATCTAACGTCAGTGATGATGTTTCAATATTTTATCTCGAGGACCATAGTTCCCTCCTTAAAGGGGATACTATCGAAGTCCCTAATGACAAAATCTTTGGAAAAATTAATCAAGATCACGAAGTTTCTCTCTTTCAAAGAAGCAGATGAACACTCTACTCCCTTGTGTACTTAACCTGATATCTTTGCTTGGACATATGAGGATATGGCTAGTATACATGAATCTATAGTGGTCTATAATATCATTCTATGTCCCGATGCCAAGTCCATTAAGCAAAACATCTGAAATATCAATCCTAGGGTAGCCTTAATGATCAAGACCGAGATAGAGAATCTATTGAAAGCAGGCTTTATCCGTCCCATTGACTATTCTCCCTAGATATCGAATATAGTAGTTGTTAGTAAGCCTAACAGTCGTATTCATATATGCATTTACTTTTGAGATATTAACAAGGCTTCTCTTAAGGATGACTTTTCATTACCTAATATAGATATGATTGTGGACTCAACCGTAGGCCATGCCTTGTTATCTTTTATGGATGGTTTCTTAGGTTACAATCAAATTCGTATTAATTCGGATGATCAGTACAAGATAACCTTCACTACCCCTCGGGGGACTTTCTTCTATGTGGTCATACCCTTTGGATTAAAGAACATAAGGGAAACTTATCAATGAGCGATGACCTTGATATTTCATGACTTTATCCATAAAATCTTAGAAGATTATGTTGATGAAATCTTGGAAAAATTTGTAAATCATCAAGATCATGTGAGGAATCTTTGTCTTATCTTCGAAAGGCTTCGACTTTACAAGATGAGACTCAATCCCGAGAAGTGTGTCTTTTTCGTTGACGCCTATAAGCTTCTTGGGTTTATAGTCTCTTATCGTGGGATCAAAGTTGACATGAGTAAGATTGATACTATTATTAACATGTCTCCTCCAAGGAACATCACTGAGTTGCAAAGCTTACAAGGGAAGATTCAGGCAATTCACAGATTCATATCTCAGTTGGCTGACCATAAAATTCCTTTAACTCGTCTCCTAAAGAAAGATGTTTGCTTTATGTGGGATGAAGAATGTCAATTTTTTTTTGAATCCATCAAAGCTTATTTGACTAATCATCTTGTATTAATATTGACTATGCAAGATAGACCCTTCCTTCTTTACCTCGCTGCCTCATTGTACGCTTTAGTGGCCTTGTTGACCTAGTACGATGACACAGGAAGAGAAAGAGTGGTTTACTACATTAGCCACATCTTGTTCAATTCTAAAACCTATTATTTGTCCATGGAGAAGTAGTGCCTTGCTCTTTTATTCGCTACACAAAAGCTAAGACACTATCTCCTCCATGTTGAGACTCACATCTTAGTAAAAATAGATCTTTTGAGACATTTATTCTCTAGCACCGACCTTGCAGGGAGATTGGAGAAGTGGGTTATGTTTCTATCTAAGTTTAATATAAAATTTGTCACTCAGAAATCAATAAAAGGATAAGTGATGGCCGACTAGTTGGCGGACGCTCCCTCACCTCACTCCTTCCTCGGGTTGGACTTATTCCCTGATGAGAATATCTTCACAATCAACTATGACCTTGAATGAAAAATGCACTTTGATGGGTCGAGGTGTCAGATCATTTTTGGAGCAGGCGTAGTCCTGACCTCCCCCAAAGGTAAACTAGCCCCCCTATCCTTTTGATTAGACTTTCCCTGTACCAATAATTTTTCCAAGTATGAATCCCTCATTGCTGGTTTTCTTGCCGTGATTGCATTTAAAATTAAACATCTTCGTATAAAAGGTGACTCTGAGCTTATTGTGAATCAGATCACGAGAATTTATCAAGCTAAAAAAAGTAAGTTGTCTTGGTATAGAGACCTCACTTTGTCCTTGCTTAATCATTTTTCCTCCTTCACAATAAACAACATTCCTAGGCGAGAAAATATACATGTGGATGCCATGGCAAGAGTGGCTTCCTTGATACCTTCATAGGAAGACACAAAGGAATACCACTTCATGGTGTAAGTCATGCAAACCTCGACGGTTCTTGATCAACTCACACCTGAATCTCTGGATTTTCTTCATACCAATTCGAGAGAGTGGTTCTCTAACATGTACAATTACCTGAGGAATGGAAACTTTCCCGATGTTGGGACAAAAAATGATCGCACTCATATATGAAATCTTTCAACCTGCTATGTCATCTTATCAAGTATTCTTTATTGAAAATCATATAATGGCTTGCTCTTAAGGTGTCTCACTAAAGCGGAGATACCCCTTGCCCTTAAAGAAGCCCGTGTGGGCTCTGGGGGTGGACATTTCGGTTGTAGATCCTTGGTGAGAAAACTGACGCATATGGGTTACTACTGGAAGACGATGGAACAAGATTCCTTTGGTTTTGTCAAAAAGTTCCTTGAATGTCAACAACATAGCTGCCTTATCCACGCTCCCACTCAAGAGATGCAGAATCAAACTTCTCCTTGGTTGTTCGCAAAATGGGGGTTGGATATTATTGGGAAAATATCACCTCCTTCTTCCAAAGGACGTACCTTTATTATCAATGCTATGGATTATTTCACAAAGTGGGTCGAAGCTATTCCACTCTGATCCATGAATGTTGAAACTTTCTATGGCTTCTTGTTGAATAACATCATTTCCTGATTTGGACTGCCTGCTACACTTGTTTCTGACAATGGCACACCATTTAAGAACAAGGAAGTAAAGAATTTCCTGGAAAGATTTAATATCCAACATAGATTTTCTACACCATATTATTTTTAATCCAATGGCCAAGTAGAAGCTTCTAACAAAACTCTTGAGCTAATCCTTCACAAGATAGTTAATAAACATGGTAAGGATTGGCACATTTAGTTAACCTATGCTTTATGGGCTTATCACACAAGTGTTCATACGATGATAGGAATGACGCCCTACAACCTCGTGTATCGTGCTAAAGCTATCATGCCTCTATAGTTGGAAATCCCATATTTATAGGTTCCCCTTAGGGGGTGATTGATGATAAAACCTATCGGGTCAACTCCTTCCATCAGCTTGAGATGCTAGACGAGCATCATTTACAAGCCCTCAAACACCTTAAAGCTTATCAGTGGTCGTTGTCTAAACGATATAATCAAGGCATGCTCCCTAGGCCCTTCAAGATAGGAGACCTAGTCCTATATGAAAATCAATAGAATGTAAATGTGCTACCTGACTAGAAAGGGAAATTTAGCCTTAGCTAGTTAGGTCCTTACACCATGGTTTCTGTGTATAGTTCAAGTGCCTATGTATTATCATCTATGGATGGAACACCTTTAAAAGAACCTATTAATGTGATGCATCTTCATTGATACTATGCATAGTGTCCTAATGTGCCATATATGTGGTGTCCTCCCTAAAGGGTAGTGATACTGCATATATTAACATTTACCCAATTTCACAACATGAATTGTTTTTTGTGATTATGACATGACCATGTGTGTGTGCAAATAAAAACATACATACATTTGTTTCATTATGCTAAACATCCATGCATCACATCTCATTATTAGATCATCATATCATTTAATTAACATGTAGATAAATGTGTTAAATCAAATCATGATTAGCATCTAATGAAAATATACATCCATATAAGTAAAATACATCCATAGCATGAGCATATATGAGAATGTAAAATCATATACATAAGAAAATTCATGATACTGAAACCGATGTATATATATATGTATGTCCCATGTATGAATCAAATGCCATATACATGTATCATACCACTGCTATAAAAAATGAGTGGCCACTAAATATGTGTCTATACAAAAGATCTACAAATATGTATGTATATACTTCTAGCTACAAAAATGATGTACAAAATAGGGGTCTTATCCCCGAGGCATGTGGCTCCCTGAGCCCTCTAGCTCTGGTGACCACTCTGGTGCTCTGGGAGGAGTTTGCACGGTGGTCTGAGATTAGGATCGGTGTGAGCGTGATGCTGGAAAACCTGCCTGTATCCCTCTAAGCTCCCCCTGTAGTGAGTAGATGTCCATCCTCCCTTGTATCAGCTCCTGCTGCGGCCACTGAACATCTGTCAGGATCACAATGGTCAACTGCACATTGAGCTCATGAATAAGGCTCTAAATGGCATCATGTGCCACCTCGGCAACATCATCCCTCATCACTACCACATCTCACTCAGCAAGCACCATTCATAGCTCCCCCGACAGTTGGTCTCGCTACCCCTAGTGGTTGTTAGCTCCATAATCAGTTGCACCACCTCGACACCCTACTCCTTGTACGCGGTCCTCAAATGTGCCACCGGCTCAAAAGTGGGGGCATCCCTCCCCACTAAAATAGGATGATAGGCATCTAGGACCATCCCCTGCACTTATACAACAAGGGCCACCTCTAAAACACATTGAGCTATAAACTCATTCCATCCCTATGCATCATCTACAACCATAGAGAGAATGAAGGGGATCAATATAACAAGGCAACTATATGTAAGTAATGATAAAAAAACGTAAGTAGAAATGCAAAAAATAGGGAGATAACAATAATGCACTACGTATACCTGGATCCCTTGGATACCAAGTGGGATCGAAGTGTGGATCAACATTGGGACCAATGTCGCTGATGTCAGTGGATGTCATAGGAGATGCTAGCATTGTTGCCACTGGAATGGTGGGAGGTTGGCGACGATGATGAAATAGGATTAGCTAGGGGGGAGCTGACCTCCTCCATCATCAAGGCCTCATGGGTGTCGCCTCTGCCTCCTCCTCCTCCTCTTCTTTGCCCTGTTGGTGGGCTCTCCTCCTGCCCTGTAATGACTGTTGGGGCTCCTCCTCCTCCTCCTCCTCTTCTCCACCCTACTGGTGGGCTCTCCTCCTGCCCTGTAATGGCTATTAGGGCTCCTCCTCCTATGGGCCTAGTTCCCCTCTTGGAGCACCCTCGCCAAAGATGGGAGCAGGATGATGCCTCTCCCACCACTGGGTAAAATCAACCACCACCTCGACATTATCCACCATTGCCATAGCCAATAGATCATGGTCAGGCTCATCATCATCTGAAAAGATGATGATTGTGATGGCGGGATGAGGGTGGTCATGAACCCTCACTACACTATGATGCACCTTGGTGTATGTGGGCACGTTGGGTGTGGTGCAGGAGCACCAAGTTGCTTTCAAGCCTCCATGAGGCCATTTATAAATAGTTGGTCTATTTTATGTATTGGGTCTTATAATAAGGTTTATCAAGCCATTTTATAGGTTTTTGAGTCTTAGGAAGTAATATTTGAAGTCATTTTTCAAATAATGTTTAAAGTTGTTATATATTGTAAAAATTGTAAAAGTTGCTCAAGAAAATTGTCAAGCAACTTGTCAAAAGTGTCATTAAAGTGTTTTTTCAACAAACTAACTAAAAGGTGGTTTAAAATAGTTGGTTTTGGTTGTAAATGTATAATTACACCCTCCCAAACTCGAATTGGAGAGGTTGGAGAGGTTGGAGACATTATTTTGGAGTTTGATGAATGGCAACCTCAAGTTTGGTGTACATTTTATGTTTTCTACATTGTTTTCAGGTTGAAGTTGTGATTTCTACGGACTGGTATGGATTCAAATAATATATTATCATATATGGATGGAAAGCTCTCTGTTTCTAGTTTCTAATTATTTTTGTCTCATTTAATTTTATTGAGTTTTGTGGAAGATATGACTATTTTGGTGAGGGCAGGTTTAAACACTGCCTAGGGTTTGCAGTTTTGGGAAAAGTGCAATACCTTTCGTTTCGACCATTGGATCTTCATAAAAATTGGAAGGAAGGTCTGTAATTATGTGATTTGAAATATCACCAAAGGGATTGGCTTCATTATTTTTTTTGTGGAAGTTATTAATGACTATTTTTTGCATGGAATTGTGGGTTGTTGTGAAAATGATTACATTGTGATCTAGAATGCACTTAATCATTGTTTGAGATGAATATTTTTATGAAAGTTGTGAATTAAATGGAAGGTTGAGTTGTGAATCCTCTTTGCTCTGCATCATAGTGGTATCAAAGCCTGAAGATTCTCTAGGAAGTTGTTTGTGGTTTGTGTGTGGTTGTTTGCAGGTTGAGGAAGGAACCTGATTGCCTAGGTGTGGCAAGGTGAAGTGGAAGCAAGGAGAGACTTGCTTGTGAAGATGGAATTTTTAAAGAGATTTTGGTAGGTTGAGGATTCATGAAGGAAGAAGGAAAGAGAGGAAAAGGAAATGAGAAAGAAGGAAAGAAAGAAGGCAAGACAAATAGAATTTGAGGAAGCCCTAGAAAAGATAAGCCAAAAGTTGGAAAGATTAGAAAAAGAACACCAACTTCTTAAGGAAGCACAAAGGAGTTGGAATATACCAATTTCAAAGAGGTTAAGATGGCCTCTAAAGAAGATTATGAAGAAGCAAAGAAAACAAAAGAAGGTAACAAATGAGACAGAGGTAAAGTTTGAATCTACTGTTCAAGTTGAACAAGATAAGTTACAAGTTGAGATGCATGATATTTCAATTATGTTTGAAGATGAAAAAAATTCTTTGTTGGTTAATGAATATGTTGATGTTGAGATTAATGATGTGGTTGTTGTTGGTACTCAAGTAGTTGATTAATTTTTTGTTGATGAACAAGTTGAGAAGGTTTTTGATGTTATTGATAACCCTTGTATTGATACTCAAGTTGATGATGATAAAGTTGATGATGATAAAGTTGTTGATAACATTGATGTTGATATTCATGATCAAGTTGTTGTTGATAATAAGGTTGTTAATAAAGATGTTGCAGATATATTTTCTAATGAGTTATATGAAGTTTTGAAAGAGTATGATTCAGATTATATATGGTACTCTAATGATAAGAATGAAGATATAGATGATGCTACTGAGGTTTATACACAAGAAATAGAGTTTTGGAGCCTAGATGTTGAGAAGATGATGGAGAAGAGATGGTATAAGAAGAAGAGGAAGACAAAACCATGGGTTAAGATGAAGATACAAGTGTTTTTTATTGCAGATGATAGTGAAGAATCATTTATTTTTGCAGGTGCTTTATTCTATGCTAACTCAGGGGACTTGAGTTTTTTCTTCAAGGGGTGTATGGTGCAGGAGCACCAAGTTGCTTTCAAGCCCCCATGAGGCCATTTATAAATAGTTGGTCTATTTTATGTATTGGGTCTTATAATAAGGTTTATCAAGCCATTTTATAGGTGTTTGAGTCTTAGGAAGTAATATTTGAAGTCATTTTTCAAATAATGTTTAAAGTTGTTATATATTGTAAAAATTGTAAAAGTTGCTCAAGAAAATTGTCAAGCAACTTGTCAAAAGTGTCATTAAAGTGTTTTGTCAACAAACTAACTAAAAGGTGGTTTAAAATAGTTGGCTTTGGTTGTAAATGTATAAGTACACCCTCCCAAACTCGAATTGGAGAGGTTGGAGAGGTTGGAGACATTATTTTGGAGTTTGATGAATGGCAACCTCAAGTTTGGTGTACATTTTATGTTTTCTACATTGTTTTCAGGTTGAAGTTGTGATTTCTACGGACTGGTATGGATTCAAATAATAGAGTATCATATATTTATGGAAATATATCTGTTTCTAGTTTCTAATTCTTTTTGTCTCATTGAATTTTATTGAGTTTTGTGGAAGATATGACTATTTTGGTGAGGGCAGGTTTAAACACTGCCTAGGGTTTGCAGTTTTGGGAAAAGTGCAATAACTTTCGTTTCGACCATTGGATATTCATAAAAATTGGAAGGAAGGTCTGTAATTATGTGATTTGAAATCTCACCAAAGGGATTGGCTTCATTATTTGTTTTGTGGAAGTTATTAATGACTATTTTTTGCATTGAATTGTGGGTTGTTGTGAAAATGATTACATTGTGATCTAGAATGCACTTAATCATTGTTTGAGATGAATATTTTTATGAAAGTTGTCAATTAAATGGAAGGTTGAGTTGTGAATCCTCTTTGCTCTGCATCAGGGTGGTATGGTCTGAACACGACCATGTTGTCACATGACCTGACTCTAGTAATATGGTACAATAATAAAATCATGGTAACCCACTAAAAAATGGTCTTGTTGAAGGTTCCTTAGGAACTTGCTATCATCTACCCACCTAAAATAGCGGTGAGGTCTCTAACGTACCTCCCCCGCGGTGACAGTGTCTAACTGTAGCCTCCAAAATTGTAAATCCCTGAAGCCCCACTGGCCTATCACATCATACCAGTGGGCCATCGGGGCATCATACAGTCATCACTGGGGAAAGCTGTCTGGCTAGGTGCACATAATGTGGGTGAATTCCCACATGTGCAAAAGAGTGCCTATTGTGAGGCTATGGTACTCATAGTGCACGTACCACCCCCGCTCCTGGTAGAATTGCGCTAACATGCTACACCCCAAGGAAAAAATAGTCCTTTGCTCCACCATGTCTCTAACAATTGGGATGAGGCCCCCATGCAGGTGCGAGCCTCATCCATCTATGGCGATCCAAAAGGCAATGGTCACCGCCACCACCCGACATAGTAGTGGTGTTGTCATCCTTGCATGGTCATACCAATGCATATAAATGTGACCAGTGTTGTCACCACCATCAGTTTGCCCCGTGAAGTAGCGAACACCCTCGTTGTGCTCCCACGTCGGCCGGGTGTCATCTAGAACCACCCGTCGTCTGTGGATGGGAAGCCGAGGATCCAATAAACATCCTCCAATGTGATGGTCATCTCCTCATAGGATTGATGAAAAGAGGAGGTAGTAGCATCCCACCGCTCCATCAGAGTGGTGAGAATCATGTCATTATAGCACATCTCTGGCATAATAAACACATGCTAGAAACAAACTCTCTCTAAGTGTGTGACCTCATCTAGAGATAGTTAGTCTCTTTGCTCTCGGATGAGGTAGAATGCTCACCCTCCAAGATGCTCACAAATCTCCAAATAATTCTACAAAAAAGTTAAAATATTTAAGTCAGAAACCTAATCATGTTGAAAAACTATATAAAGGACGCATGCGCGCTGCACAGACATTTGTGTGATGTGCCTAAGTCCTGGATTCACCATAGTCACCCGAAGAACGCTAGCACATCCTTAGGATGACAACACTGATCCGGGACCCCAACACAAGTCCTAGAAATTAGCGCATAATGAGGATGCAAGTGCACATTTTGGACACCTATGCACCTCGAAGTGTTAAAAACCTTTAAAAATGAGCTAAATGGTACAAAAATCGAGGCTAAGAAGCCTACCTAGTCGACCTCACTGCCCGTGGTGATGTCATCGCATAGCTATTCAAGACTTGATGCCTCATACTCTATCTTTCTTGGCATTTTTCTGACTTTTCTCTCACAAAAGTCAACAATCTGCTCATAGTCAATAGTGAAAATGACCCTTCTGGGGGCCCACCTAGGTATATATAGGCCCCCCGGGGCCCATTTTTCCTAGAACTCATGGCTCCTTGATTTCTCCTTACTTTACTACACCATGCTGGGGGAAAAATCAGGAGGGGGCATATAGCCACCTCTTGATCATTTTTTCACCTCCAAATCAACAAATTTTTCTTGATCATTCTTCTATCCTTGGTAGTTTCTTTCGATTTTTAGAAACCGACTCAAAATTTTAGTTTTGCAGGATACAGTTTTGCACAATGTTTCATGACCATGGTATTGGTGATTGTTGGGCTCAGAAGCTAGGGGAATCCTTGGTACCATTTGGCTAGACCTCGATGACCTTTGTGATCCCTCTTTTTGGCACACATTTCTGTAAAATACAAAATTTGGGTGAAATTTTCCTTCTCTACTTTAGTGAGGCTGATTTTTTCCAAAATCAAGCTCACTAAAGTGGGGGAAAAATGTAATGTTACAGAATTGCACCTAGGGGAAATTCCACATTTTAGCATGTTGGCTAACATTTATGACACCTAAGGGTACTAATGACAAAGTCCCATGAGGCAAAATTTTGCAATTCTAACTCCATGTGGACGCATGGTGAAACGATAGAAGCTTGACAAGGCATTTCCTGAAAATCTAGGCTATGGATACTTGGATCCCCTAGCTACCAAGGGGGATTGGGGTGTGGATCAATATTGGGACCAACGTCGTCGATGTCGGTGGATGTCCTAGGAGATGGTAGTGTTGCTGCCACTTGAATGGTGGAGGCTGGTGGCGTTGATGAAACAAGAGTAGCTGGGGGGGAGCTGACCTCCTCCATCATCTTGGCCTCATGGGTGTCACCTCCACCTCCTCCTCCTCTTCTCTGCCCTATGATGGTTGTTGGGGATCCTCCTCCTGTGGGCCTGGGTCCCCTCTTGGAGCACCCTCACCAAAGATGGGAGTAGGACGATGCCTCTCCCACCACTAAGTAAAATCAATCGCCACCCCGACATTATCCACCGCTGCCATAGCCAATAGATCATGGTCAAGCTCATCATCATCTAAAAATATGATGTCTGTGATGGAGGGACGAGGGCGGTCACCAACCCTCACTACACTATAATGTTCCTTGGTTTATGTTGGCACGTCGGGTGGTATGGTCTGAACACAGCCATGTTGCTGCATGACCTGACTCTAGTAATATGGTACACTAACAAAATCATGGTGAGCCACTAAAAAATAGTCCCGCTAAAGGTTCCTTAGGAACTTGCTATTGTTTACCCACCTAAAATAGCGGTGAGGTCTCCAACGAACCTCCCCTGCGATGACAGTGTCTAAATATAGCCTCCAAAATTGTAAATCCCTGAAGTGCCATTAGCCTATCATATCGTACCAGTGGGCCATCGGGACATCATATAGTTGTCACTAGGGAAATCCGAATGGTCGGGTGCACATAATGTGGGTGAATGCCCACATGTGAAAAAGAGTGCACATTGTGAGGCTAGGGTACTCATAGTGCACGTTCCACCCTTGCTCTTGGTAGAGGTGCACTAACATGCTGCACCCCAAGGAAAAAATAGTCCTCTAATCCACCATGTATCTAATAATCGAAATGAGGCCCCCATGCAGGTGTGAGCCTCACCTATCTATGGCGATCCGAAAGGCAATTTTCACTACCACCACCTAGCGTAGTAGTGGTGTTTTTATCCTCTCATGGTCATACCAATGCATATAAATGTGACTAGTGTCATCACCATCATCGGTCTGCCTTGTGAAGTAGTATACACCCTCGTTGTGCTCCCACACCGATCGAGTGTCATCTAGAACCACCCATCATTTGCAGATGGGAAGCCCGAGGATCCAATAAACATCCTCTAATGTGATGGTCATCTCCTGGTAGGATAGATGAAAGAGGAGGTAGTACCATCCCACCGCTGCATCAGAGTGGTGAGCATCATGTCATTATAGCACACCTCTGGCATGATAAACACATGCTAGAGACCAAATCTCTCTAAGTGTGTGACCTCATCTAGAGATAGTCGGTCTCTCTACTCTCAAATTAGGTAGAACGCTCGCCCTCCAAGATGCTCACAGATCTCCAAATAATCCTACAAAAAAGTAAAAAGATTTAAGTCAAAAACTTGATCATGCTGAAAAAATATATAAAAGAATGCATGCGCGCTGCACAGACATTTGTGTGACACGCCTACGTCCCAAATCTGCCATAGTCGACTGGAGGACACTAGCACATCCTCGGGACAACAACGTCGATCCGAGACCCAAGTGCAAGTCCCAGACATCAACGTAGAATGAGGATGCAGGTGCACATTTTGGACACCTATGCACCTTGAAGTGTAAAAAACCTTAAAAAATGAGCTAAATGGCACAAATATTGAGGCTAGGAAGCCTACCTGGTTGACCTTGCTACCCACGGTGATGTCATCATGTAGCTATTCAAGTCTCGCTGCCTCATACTCTCTCTTGCTTAGCATTTTTTTGACTTTTCTCTCACAAAAGTCAACAATCTACTCGTAGTGAATAGTGAATGACCCTTCTGGGGGCCCACCTAGGTATATATAGGCCCCCCAAGGCCCATTTTTCCTAGAACTTGTGGCTCCTCGATTTCTCCTGACTTCACCCCACCATGTTGGGGAAAAATTAGGAGGGGGCATATAGCCACCTCTTGATCATTTTTTCTCCTCCAAATCAATGACTTGTTCTTGATCATTCTTCTATCCTTGGTAGTTTCTTCCGATTTTTAGAAACTGACTCAAAATTTTAGTTTTGCAAGATACAGTTTTGCACAATGTTTTATGACCATAGTATTGATGATTGTTGGGCTTAGAAGCTAGGGGCATCCTCAGTACCATTTGGCTCGACCTCGATGACCTTTGTGATTCCTCTTTCTAGCACACATTTCTGTAAAATTTAAAATTTGGGTGAAATTTTTCTTCTGTACTTTAGTGAGGCCAACTTTTTCCAAAATCAAGTCCACTAAAGTGGGAGAAAAATGTAATTTCACAGAATTGCACCTAGGGGAAATTCCACATTTTAGCATCTTGCCTAACATTTATGACACCTAAGAGTATTAATGACAAAGTCCCATGAGGCAAAAATTTTCAATTCTTCCTCCCTGCGGATGCATGGAAAAATGAAAGAAGCTTGACAAGGTGTTTCCCAAAAATCTAGGCTATGGACACCTGCGCGGTGTGCGGATGTCTGTGTTGCGTGATAGCATCCTAGTGGTTTTCTGAGTTTGAAATGACAAATCTAGAGCCTTTCCCTTTGCGACATGTGTCCTGGAAATTAGGTCTCAAATGAAACGGATTTATGTTGCCCTTGCATGTATTAAAATACTCCTTTTGGACCTCATTGTGGGGTTGGAAGCCATCAATTAAAGCATTCTCACCACTTGCTCTAGTCTTGGGAAGACTTTACCCTTGAATAGAAGCATTCTTACTGGCGAAGCCATGCCAAACTAAGGTCCCTCCAGCAGCTACCAACTCTCAAGCAAGCACATTGCGGTTCGCCCGTGTGCTCTGAAAGAGGGTCTTGACCCATGGGTAATGCTCTCTCTCCCTATCACTCTTTCCTACTAGTTCATTTACTATTTTGTGGTGTAGGCTTTACTCTGAAGCATATTTTGTTTTCACCACCTACTTTGTCAATTCCTTTACACTCTCTACCAAACCTGGTTGTCTGTGGACGTGGGAACACCAATATGGGGGTTTGACTGAGGAAGGCCCCTATACAGCCCCAACCTTTTCCCCTTGATATTTTATGTGCAGGTTGTAAAAGGAAGCTTGGACTAAAGGCTTGAACACATGAAGGTGATCTTATCTCAAGCTCTCTTGTATTCTCTTTCAGTTCTTTAGTTTTTGCTGATTATTTGACTCTTTGCATTTTTCAATCTAAATCAAGAAGTGAGACTCTAGTCTATTTGCCTGAGCTCCTGAGTTCGCTACAACTTAGGATGCCAACATGTCGTGCTAGCGTCCAAGAACTGCACTAACGTCTTTTGGCCGAGAGCTTCTCGATTGGGGATAGAGACTTAGAAGTCTTTCTCTTTCGGATCCTGGACCTACTTCCTCATTTCTCTTCATGATTCCATCGATCTATTCAATTTTAGGTGTATAAGGGTAGTTCATTCCCTGGTGATCTTTTTAGAGGAAAGAGACCCATGTGCAACGAATCCCCCTTATATCATAGAACCTTCTTTCAATTATACAAATCTGATTTTTGTAGGTTTGTTGTATGATTGAATGCACTCACGAATACAAAAATAAATAAATTGGGGAATAGACACATCTCGTACCTCCATAATACTAAAATATTTATTGCAGGAATGTGTAGCATAAAGCCCATACTTTACCTCAACTTGGAAGATATTACTTTCAGTTTCATGGACTGATTTAAGGTAGAAAATGTATTGTAGAAGAGTGGACAATAGCTTCATACAACAACAACATGTATAGTGCAATTCTCCCAAGTCTGAATTTATAAGAAATAACCCATCTATACTGAAGTTGTTGTTCTTCCTGGCACTATATGTAAGCATAAACTCATCAGTCCACTTCTGTGACTCATCAATTGAAATATTTTGCCAAGGAGTAGCATACATTTTCAGATACATCCAAGCAAACAACATGTTGTAATTCCCAATACATATAAATTCCATAGAATGCTCACAGAATCCCCAAATCACACAATTTGGTCAACATTGTTCTATTCCAAATTGAAAAACTAAAACCATGACTAGAGCTGATTTGAATTGGAAAATTAACAATATGAAATTGCTTACAATATCTTGAAAATTTTCTACCCAATCAACAAACTCTCCAATACACAAGACCCACAAAACCTCACACAACTTCATCAAAAACCTATAGATAACACACATTAACTACACAAGATGTGCATTGCCTCTAAATGATACCAATTCCTCTTGAATCTATAGGACAAGGTTACTTTCTATAGGGGTTCTACTATTTGAAATTAATAACTCACCTAAAAAGAGAAAACCATAACTATAGTGAACCAAAAATGGAGACATACCAAAGAAAATATGATGGCAATACTCCCCTAGTTGCCAACACTTCTCTTGAGCACCATGATGATAATGTGCCACTAATGATCCACCATACTCAAAATTTAAGACTTCTCTCTCGGAATACCAAAAGGAAGACACCATCCAACTCACAACTATAATTATTAAGAGGACTAAAATCAATGCCATAAAACATACCTTTGTCTCTAAAATTCACCAACCAGGAAATTATTTTGTTGTCACCATCCTAAATCATGGCATCAACACTTAAATTCCAAGTATCCAAAAGAATTCCCTGAGCACATCCGAACAACCAAGCCAAAGGAAACATTAAACTATCATATGTAATAATGCAATTTAACTCCACAAAGTAACTGCAATGACCATCTCTCACCAAGGTGGAACCAATGAAAGAATGAATTGGGTCTAGGAAAATACTTACAACCAATTGTCCAAAATTATCTTGATGATCAAAAAAAATCTTCTCATGAAATTATATCTCCATAATAATCCAAATGATGTGAGGTCAGCAACAACTAAACTAAAATTCAACTAAAATAATAAGAGATTTATATATGGCAATAACAATAGGATCATCCCCTATAGTAAAAATATCTCTACCAACCTTACCCAAGAATTGTTCTACTACAGGGCTGAAATTCCATCCAACTCATCTGAAAATTGGTATCTAGAGACATGCATAAATTTATTGGAATGTGGATAGCAGTACTAACACTAAAGGTTTATCCTTTTCTCTCATCTTGACAAAACATCTCATAGCAAGAAACTGCATCTAGGTCCCAAGTCCTGCAATCAACTCCAATCTCATCACTTTGATCTGATAGTTCCAACTCAAATAAAGGATTATCATGGGTCAACTCAACTTCCATCATAAATATAGGACTATCAAAAATCTGAAAATTATCTTCATCCTCTTGCTGTTCCAAACTTCTACTATCAGAATGTGCCAAATTACATTCTTGGATGCAATCTAGATCCTCCATTACCTATTTGTCCTCCTTGGCCCCTCCTTTGCTTACCTTTTTCCTAAATTGGGGAGCTTCATAGAACTGATCATTATCTTTAAGAAATTCCTCTTAGACACTTTTCAGAGCAAGCTTCATGGAATTAAACTCACTAGTGAGCTCACTAACCTCTTCCCTTAATTTCTTTGACATGTACATGGTCTCATCTGCAAACTTGTTATATGTACCACTATCATACATCATTTGCAAATAGGCCATTATAATCTCTTCCATGGTGTTCTTCATTGTTTTTAAACTAGAAAAGGCAACATAAATCTCATTTTGGCCTTTTGGAGCAATTTGAATTATGCTTTCTATAACATGCCTTTGCATACTATCCATTCTAGATAAAACTTGCACTATATTTTCAACAGACACCAAGAATTTATTCTTAAAACTCTCCTCATGAACTATAAATTTTTGCAAGCTTAAAGTACTATCATTATTTTGCATGCAAAAATAAGAAGCTTCTTCATACCTATGATCACCATGGCTATCTCACATCTCATAAAATTCCCCTTTTACCTCTAGATGAAAAAGTGTAGCATGGGTTTGAGGATCCAAATCAGCAATGCTATTGTGTCTTTTATCATAATAAAAAATTCTACACCTTTTCTCAAAATCAGCACCAAGCAATAATAAATCAGATTGACGATCAATATCATACCTTCTAGAATTAACTTCCTCAATGTCATCCTCTATGCATGTCTCCCAAGATGAATCTAAAACATTGGAATGAAAGATAAATTCATCCCAAGGTAGTACTAAATCATGCTTAGATGTTGACACACTTTGATCCCAATTAAAAGAAGGTTGGTTGCTGAAACCAATGTGTAAATGTTCAATGTGCTTTTCATGTGTGATTACCCTTTTGAGGGAGTCATTCTCCATCCTTCTAAGACTAAAATATTCATCAACATACTTATCTTTGTCTCCTCTATGTACATAATCTGAAATTGTATCAAAGATCTCTTCATCATTATCTAATCTACTAGAAATATTATAGTAGAAATTAAGCTTGGGATGATCATTGGATGAATCCAAGATGGGATACAAGGCTAACAGCTTGTCATGTTCTTCAAGAACAACCTTATCCTCAATTATTGCATGCATGTCCAAAGAATCATCTAGAAACTTGGTCACATATTCATTGTGCTTCCAAACACTCACTGCATTAGACTCACTTGCTATGGAGTCTTCTACAACTACTTTCCCCTCTTCAACCATTTGTTCAAATTTATCAATCAACCTTTGACAAAACTAATCAAATAAATTTACTTGAATGTGATCTTGGGTGTTCATACCTTAGTACCATCAATAATGAGAAAATCCTTCAAGGTACAAGATCACATAATAAATGTCATATTTCTCCTTCATATAATTGGAATAATAATAATCTTGCATCTCAAATAACCAAGCTCTAACTAAGATTTGGCCTGATCCATCAAAAGTGGAAGCTGAAGGTTTCATGAATTTTCTCTTGAGATCTCTTCCACCTGCATTTGAATAGTGTTTATGACTCTTGATGGCCATCATATTTTGCATCTGAGCGATATAATTTTTGTATGGGACATAATTTCTAAATCCTTCATCTTGATTAAGATATGTTTCTCTGATGGTTGCAAGATCCTTAGCCAAACCTTCCATATGATCAACCATCTTTTAAATCCTCTTTATTTTAAAAAATATGATCAAAACCCTCAAGCTAGAAAGATCATGGCTTTGATACCACTGTAATATCCCTTGTGAAATATTTAGAATAGATTTTAAAAATCTTTTAACAATTTTTGTGATTAGATTTGCAAATAGGGAAAAACGATGAAATCGGGTATGTCGAAAATTACACCAATGAAGCCACAAATACTCAAGATTTTTATTGCAACACTCAAAAAAGTTTCTAAATTTCTTTTGGAAGCATAACAACTTGTAAAAATGAACTTTGGACAGTCCATAGATCTTCCCTTACAATATGCACAATTTCCACTAATTTGGCACTCAAAAGTACACCTGAAACCCCAATAGATTTGCACAAAACTCTCCCGGATTTGAATATAAGAATATAAGTGAAATACAAGTATTTTGGAGCTGTTTCTAATATAAAAATAACACACAATAGTGCTAGTCACAACAAAAAATTAACAGATTACAAATGGAAAATAAAACACACCTAAATCCACAATCAAAACCCTGCAAAAGGACACAATAAAACTCCTATAAAAGAACAATTGCAACCCCTATATGAAGTTTCCTTTGGAGACATGTAAAATCACTACCTACAAGTATCTATCTCCTTGGTTTATCAGCTTGGAATATAACTCCTTCAATGGTTTCTCAACCTCTGAAGAAGAAAGCACAAGCTTGTAAAATGCATAAAAAATCCTTCTACATGCAAAATGACCAATATTTATAGACTCTTGATCATCTTGAAACTTCTACCAAATATTGGATTCACGTCCAATATTCCTCCCCAATTTTAGACACTCAACAAAGTCATAAAATGCATTATAACACCTCTAAAATTAGTCTTTCATATTATACCACTTACAAGTCATCTTTTGACAACTCAAAATGCATTTTTTTAGGAACTTACATCAGGTTAAAGTGCTTTTTTCCAAAACTCACGACTCATCTATGTTGGCACCACTAAATAATTAACATTTATTTATCCTTTAGATAAAAATTACACAAGGGAAACGTAATCATTAAATAATATTATATTGCAATGTTGTCTTGATGCCTTCGACTTACTATTTCTGGATAATGGAAACTTATTATTTTTAGTAAGTTTTATTCTTGGAAAAAGGGACATGACATCAGTGCCTTCTCTATGATACCACATTTTTTCGTACATGTCTACCAAATTATTTTATCAAACAGTTCGCTGCCTTGCTATTATGGATAAAAGCCTAAATCAAGTGCTTTCGAACCAGCTATGGATAGGGAAAATAGTAAGCATAATAGTAAGAAATAAATAGTTCAATAAGTAGTCAGAATTTTGTTGATTATCTCATACATTATAAGCCATGACCTACATCACTATTTTACTTTTCATGATTGAATAATTTTTTTTTTTATATTCAGGTGATGGAAGTGGAAATGCCTCCAAATGTTGATAGGGTAATGGAGAAAGGTGTATCTTTTGTAATAGACAACTCAATTCCTTTGAGGCGGTATGAGGTAGATTAGTAAATTTCAAATTACATTCATTTTTGTAGTTGTTACTGAAAAATAAAATGATTATTGATTCTTCGTTTAATTTCTATTTGGATGGTTTCTATAAGACTTGGGCATGCCATAACATGAGCATGCAAATATTTTTCTTGAGGAGAGAGATTGTCTAGCGGTGGTAAGTGATTATTTTGTTAAATATGTCATTTTTTATAATGTAATTTCTATATATTAATGTCTTTACTTGTTATGGTAATAGATAATGCTTGATAAGGAACTAAACCCTAGGAGGAGGATCCCTCGAGTTTAGAGTAAATGAGTGTCATATGTGTTGATGGGTGTTTTAGCACTTCTCAACACAGGTAATGCATAGGTGAATCACCTCTCTTGAAAGGTAGAAATCTACAAATGAGTTACAAATCACTACCCCAAGGTCTCTCAAGTGTTAGGTCATGATTTATTTGGAATGTCTCAGTTGTTTAAAATGTGATTTTGTTGGTAATCACAGGGCGGACTTACACATGTTAAGCTGGGAGGAATTGGTTCATTCAATGGATTTTTAAGATGGGAAGTTTGTTGCATAATTCCTGTAAGTTCAAATAGTAGTCTAAAACTCCTATTTCAGCTTCAGATTTGGCTTTATAATGTGCAATGAACCTTGTTCAAAGTTACTATTAAAAAAAATGGAAAAAGGGTAGGGAAGTGAAGAGGTTCCTGGATCTAAAACTAGTAGTGAACAATAAAAATGGATGTTGCTACAATGGGCCAACCTTCCCAAGACTTAATTCCACTTAACCAATAAAGCCTATAGTATCCTAAAACTAGTGCAATCTTCTAAGGACTACAAATTTCAGCTTTTCATTCACCACAAACATGAATAAAGAGATGACATTTAAGTGCAACAATGATATAAAGTTCAAACTAACTTTACACAATTGTATATCATCAATATGCAGCCAAAGGTATGAACTAGGAAGAGGTCAACACCATAGCAATCTTCAACATCAATGAACAATATCAAACTAATCTACTAAAGCAACTGAAGTACATAAAATAGCAAATTAAAACTATCCAAATTCACTAACTAAGAGAAGAAGAATCATGCAACATGAAGTTAGAACTCAAGAATCCACCAAATTTATGAATTTCTCTTAACATTCAAGTAGCATTCCTTTACAACAACTCAACTCTCTTAAAAATGAGAGGAGGAGACCCATATTTAAAGTTTTCAAAAAGAAAAATGAGTGGCCAAGATTCACTTTACACTAGGGTTTCACCTACCCCAAATATATAGCAATTTAAAATTACAGTTCATCTTCTCACCTATTTTTTCTTCTAGTGAGCAACATTGTAGCATTTTTGTCTTCTTGTTGGTTTCCCTTTTGGTTACAGTTACAAAGTGAGAAACTCATCATCTATTATAGGCTTTCCAGCTTCCTTTTTCAACATGGCATACTCCACAAATTTTTCAATCAAAGGATGAAGCTTATCCCACTCCATTATGTCTAATTGAAGAATTTGAAATGATAACTTTTTTGATTGGCTTGTGAGCACATCCCAGTCCTTATCACATCTGGCTATATTTTGCATTACTTTTTCCAACTGAGTGAACCCATGAGTAGCAAAATCCATGAATTATGGGGCAAGGGCATCAACTCAATTTTCCATCTTCTTGTGGAAGTAGGGATTTATCTTTTTTGGATCCATCTCTGCCAGAGGTATGTCAAAAAATTTCATCAATTTGAGGTAATCCTCACATGCCATTCTAATCTCATTAACCCACTTGAGGTTCATCCCTACTTCATGGAGCACCCATTCCAACACCTCCTTTCTATGTTCCAAGATCATTTTTAACATTTCAACAAGCCGCTGATCAACCTTTGCTAGACCAAACTCCTTTTCCCACAATTTTTCTGGTATTTTCAAGATAGCTTCAAGCTTTGGATAAGTGATTCTGTATATCCTGGTGAAGTGGTGGTAGGTCTCTTTAGCCTTTTCTAACTATTTTTTAGATCCCAGAACTTATTTATGGTCTTTATAGAGCGACTAATGCCCATATTTTCATTGTAGAACACTTGTCAAAACCAATCTTTCATGGCCTTTGTCTAGTTCTTCCTCTTCTCTAGCTTATTGATATGTTCTTCTGATAGCAGAAATGGAGGAGTCGATGACGTAGTGGGGAGCTCATCAGTTGAAGACCATTGTTGAATATAGGTTTTCAGATCTACCACCTTCACCTTTAACTCCTCCTTAGAGGTCTTATCCTTGTTCATCAAGTGCACAATAGTGGTGATGGATTCCTGTAGGTGGTCAATTTTTTTCTCTCTCGTTGATGTCCCTAGATCAATGGTGGAAAAATTGTAGCTTACCCCTTCCTCACCCATCACTAGGGTGGCAATTTTTACTATTCTTGATCCAGATGCATCCATTGTCGGATGAGATCTGACCCTTGTCTTCTTCTTATTCTTCATGATGATTTGGGCTTGATCCAAGATGGCTTCCGGCCTTGCCTTTAGATCTGTTGGAGTTGGGGTCTTCTTTTCTAATTGCTTCTCAATCCACTCGAGCATCTAAGCTTCCCTTTTTTCTAAATCATGATCACCTTCTTCCTCATGCATGTGTTCGGTTTGCATTGTCTTACCA
The DNA here is from genome assembly GCA_007115665.2 of Sequoiadendron giganteum. Lineage (NCBI taxonomy): Eukaryota > Viridiplantae > Streptophyta > Pinopsida > Cupressales > Cupressaceae > Sequoiadendron > Sequoiadendron giganteum. The sequence goes on from CM021109.1 coordinate 109,495,118, forward strand.
CTCATGGTTTCTTGCTCTGGCTTTTTCCCTTCTTCATCTGAATCTTGAATAACTATTATCACTTTCCTTGGGGACTCAGCAACCATATGCTCCTTGGGGTTGTCCTTCTCCTCAAATGTTCTTTCTTCTTCTTCTTTTTCATGCCTGTGCTCCTTGTGGTGTTCTATCTTTGGGCTTCTTCTCATTTCAACCTCTTCTTCAGGCTTGTCTTCCTCTCTATTTTCTTTCTCACCTTCCTCTTGTTCATCTGGAAGGGGAACCTTTTCATCATGCTTGGGGCTTTGATCTTGCTCCCCTGTTAGAGGTTCAGTGTCATCCATTTCTTCATCAGTGTCCCTCTCTTTGGTTGTAGGCTGCTTCTGAACCTCCTCTCCAACATCCTTGAGTTGTTGGGCCAACTCTTCCTCGAGCTTGGGGTAAATAGTCTCCACAATGTATTTGGTTCTCATCTCTTCATCATCCTCCTCAGAGGATTGCACTTCCTTGTCCTCATGGACTACCTCATCAATCACAAGGTGCTGATATATGGGATGCTCATGATAGTCATCCGCTTCCTCCTCTAGTTTCTTGATTTCTTCCTTCTATTGCCTATCCAATTCTTTAGAAATTTGCATTGTCGCCTCCATTAAGGGAGGCTCAGTACGAGGATGAGGGACAATAAGACCAGTTATGGTGTGAGCTAGGGCAACCTATACTATAGGGTTTGCAAACATTCTAGAAATCTTTCATGGCATATTCTGCATGTATTTGGTAAGAGTGGGCATCATGGTTGTTGCAATGACAGTTGGAAGAGAAAATGGTGGAGACATGGATGAGGAAGAGAGTAGGGAAGTAATAGCGGATGAGGAATCTATAGTTATAACCTGATCCATAAGAGAAGTAGATACAAGGTGGACTGAAATGTCCATCATAGGTGAAGAGGTGGCAATGAATTCCTATGAAATGAGCGGAGGAGTAGTAGCAGTAGAAACAATTGTAGCTGGAGCAACAAGTGTAATAGGTGGTAATTTTGGTTTTTATTCTCTTTCATGGAGCAGGTCCTCCTAGATAGTGAGAATTCCTATTAAACTACTCGATATCTTTGATCTCTTAGAGGTTTTAGCTTCTGAAGCCTTTTTTGAAGAATCATAAGATTTAGGTTGGCACTCAGCAACCTCCTTTCTCTTCTTTGACCTTGTATTAGGAGGAGACACAAAGGTCTCTCCAACTAGGGCAGCATCCACATAGGCATTTTCAATTCTACCCTCATGCAGATCCTTGGGTTTCATGAATGTTAGCACTATTCCCTACCATTTCAATTGGGAAATTTTCCCATCAACCAATTGTCTTGTGTTGACCTTAATAGGCTTTCTCAATATATCAAGGTCTTTGACCTCCTCTTCATTCCAAATGATCAATGGTAGTGGTAGGTTGGATATGGCATCATACCTTGGGTCCACAACCGTGCTTTCTGCTTCAACCACCTAGTTTGGCATAGGGAACAAATTTACTACCTTGAAAAAGTATGTCATCATGCGTATGTACTGCCATAGATGTACCTCCTTTTCATCTTTGCAATTGGCCCAAAAATATTCAACATAATGGAGGTGGGCATACTCAATTTCGACCAACTTCCTAAGCTTGCCATAAGGATCCATTTGTGGTCGAGCAATGTGGAACTTCAAGTTATATTCATTAAGCTCCTTGTCTAAATATTCTATACATTGGGATGTATGGAGCTCATACATGCCTTGACTGAAGGAGAGGGGATAAGGAACCCTTTCTCTATGCTTGTCGCTCAAGAGAGAGTGTGCGCGTTGTAGCTACTAAGAGACATCAAGCAATATTATCCAGTCATTTGGATACTCGGGCAGATTATATTGTTTCTCAAAGAAACCCTGGGCTTAGCTGTATGTGAACTTTGGAATTTGTATAAATAGAAATCTGATACGGCGAATGAAATCATTTTCACTATGTGAGATTCTTCTTTCAAGGTCACCCCCAAGCATTCTGATAATGTGGCCTATGAAGGCATCATTGACACTGTAGTATTCTCTTTTGAAGTTCCCAAACTGAAGTTGAGGGTACTTATCATACACCTTCAGTTCCCTTTCTGGAGTCAGATTCGGTGCCACAAATAATCCCCTATATTGGAAATGGTCAACAAGCAAGTAGACAAGATATGACATCATGTAGAACTTTGAATTTTTCTTTATTGCCACAAACTACTCATGCAAGCATTCACTAATCATTCTCACCCAATAAAATCTAGAATTTCCTCAGATTATCTCTTCCATAAAATATAGTATCCATTCTTGGAAGAAAGTCATGGTTGGAAGGCCCATAACTCTGCTTAGAAGAGTTACCAAGTCATGTTAATCTTCATAGAAGTCACTTCAGAAGAGCTCTTGGGGCACTTTATTAGCATTGCCCCTCTTCTCCTTCAACCAATATTGGTTGATGAGCTTCTTGCATTTGAGGGGATCAGCGTCCCACATTTTCTTGCTATATTCCTTAGGTGTCTGCTCCATCTCATTAAAAGTAGGGATGTGAAAGGTTTTCCCTATTGACTTAGTAGATAGATCGACTAACACATTCCCATCTCTGTCCACTATTATTTTGGTATCTTCTTGGTACACCTCCCTATATTCCATCACAAGTTCAAGGGCTATGAGAGCCAATGGGAATCCGATAGCCTTGGCCAATCAACTGCCTTTGATTTTTTTGGCATTTTGTGTTGTGGGATTGAGCTTGGCCCTCTGTTTAAATTCATCAATGTCGATATGTCCTAGATTGGTATCTGAGATTTCCTTCCATTCTATAAGGACCTTGGAGTTGAGGGGTTCCCCTTGGAACTTGTACTTCATTTGGTCTTTATCCTCCTTTCCCTGAGGCACCTTAGCAATCTTTTCCACTTTATCTTTCTTTGTGGCCGCCCTCGAGGATAAGACAACTAGTTCCATATATCATATGACCAAAGGAGTAGTAAATGATCTGAGCATAAAATCATGAGCAACATTAGCTAAAATCCTACAAAACAATGTTAGATCAGAGAATTCATGCTTTAAAGATCACAAAATCCTCTAAAATCATCTTGTGTCTTGCATTTTGAGGAATGTGGTCAATGCGGGCCTAGGGGTGCGGACTTCCCTGGGTTGACAGCCATTTTGGAGGCAGAAGAGATGGACGACGTTGGCAAGGCAGTGTCTCGCAAACAAAGTCCTACAACACGGGACCCGCTGGATCGAAGGACGGTGACTATCATGTTTTTTTCCTTAGAAGTGCACGCTGGGAGGTGGGGAAGGACGCGAGAGGTTAGCCATTTGAAATGGCAGTGATGGGATGGTGGTCCAGCATGGGAGGCCTGCATGGTCAGGTCTGCAAGAGGGGTATGCATATTGAGTTTACTTCGGTTGCACACTTAGACAATAGTGAGGAGTGTGGAATCCAATGGGTGGAAGGACAGTATATGATGGTCATTTGGAATAGCGAAAACTAGACAGAATCCCATAGACAGCCATCCAAAAGACTCAACCCACACTATGTCAAGACTTAATGATTTTCAAAGGGAAAAAGGGAGAACGGGATCTCGGGTTCTACTAAGTGGAAAGACAAAGCTCGAAAGTCATTTAGAATGGTCAAATTGGGATGGAGTTGTGCAAACGGAAGTCCACAGGACTCCACCCACATTTGTTTAGAACTTAGGATTTTTCTTTAGTCACACGATCGATAATCAGGCACATGAGACATGCACGACAAGAGGGAAACATCAAACAGTCATTTAAAATGGTAGGGGAACAATGACTAGCCATAGATAGAGGTCCATGATTGTGGGCACAAAAGGGTCGATGGGCCAATTTAGACTTGAGCATTTTGTGAGTTTATTTTAAATTGAGGATGCGAGGGCGGGACTCGGTAGTCAAAACAATGAGTCACAGAGGCCATTTGGAATGACAAAGCTTATGAGTGGTTTTCAAGAGGAAGCCCTCATGGTCAGACCTAAAAGGGTTGGAGGACATTCTCTCGAACTTGTGAAATTTTAGGTTTGAGCAGCGGCCGAGAGGAGGGAGTACCCCGTGAAGGCAAGCCCGACAAAGATAGCGATCGTTTTTTAAAGTTAGCGATTGCACGAGAATAGAATGGTGATGGGGGTGATGTGGACTTGAATGGAATGACTACCATGCTCAAGAATAGTGGTAGGGGTAATTAGTTCCACATGCGTTCATCTCATAATTTCGAGGGGTTTTTCAAATTTTCACTTTATGAGTTTTGTGGGGAGGTCGTTTGTTTACCTAGATTCACCATTTTATTGAACAAACACTTTAATCATTTTTTATTTCTAGAGGAAAAAAATATGGCAAGGAGCGATAGAGAACTAACCTTTGGCTCCCACACTATATGATGATGAACACGCCTCAAATGACACTTGAATCAGAAGAGGGAGCTTGCGAGCACGACGACGACAATGGTTGGGAGCTCTGACACTTTGCTGCAAAAGAATTTGGTGAAAATGATAGCTCAGGTGGGGTATTTATAGAAAATATGGCATTAAATTCCCCCATTAAACATAGGTACAGTGACACAAGAAGTTGGTGAACAGTAACTTCAAAACGACATTGAAGACGACGAAGACTGCAAGAAGGAAGGCAGTCAAGTGTTGGCTATTTGGTACGGATGTCAACGAAAAGGGAAAAGTTGGATGCAGGTACTATGGGGCAGGAAGGATTTGGGAGATGGTCATTTGGAATGGTGAATGCATCAAGGAAACCCATAGATGGTAGCCCTTAGGGGCTAACCCACATTGGCGAAAGGACACCAACTTAAAAATTTGAAGGCAAACAACCATGGAAATCCTGCGAAGACTTAGGACTTAGAAAATTTGAGGCTAGAAAAATATGGTCAACTCAAGATGATTCTTTTAGGGTTTCTCAACCACTTGGAACAAAAAATAGAGGGCACACAAAATGAGGTGAAGAAAAAGTGACCTAACACTTTTAGGTTGACAAAAATTTTCCCCTTGCCAAAATGCTAAATCTTAGCAATTTCGGGTTCCCCTTGTTTGTTAGCCTTTTTGATGTCTATGGTGCCTTTCAGGCCCGACCCTCCAAAATTCCCCTCTCAGGTTTCCATTTTGGTTTCACCATTTCAAACAGCCAGGCTTGACCATCTTTCCGAACTCTGGAACTCAACTCCCAGAGTGTTGTCCTCCCCGCGCCGTTCCAAACGACCTTCCTACAGCTGAAGCCCGAATGCCTAAATGGTGGCTGAAATGGACTCCAAATAAAAAATAGACTTCGACCCAGATGGTAAAATTAAATCTTATCCTCCCCTAACCTTTCAAATTTCAAATTTGCAGCTGGGAGATACCATCTGGAGTTCCATGCTCTGTCGATCGTTTGAAACAACATTTTCAGAACAACATTCCGGGCTCATGTCTCCGGAATGTCCAAGTGCACCTCCGATTTGAAAATGGACTTCGACCCAGATGGTAAAATTAAATCTTATCCTCCCTTGACCTTTCAAATTTCAAATTTGTAGCCAGAAGATACCATCCAGAGTTCCATGCTCTGTCGACCGTTTGGAATAGCATTTCCAGAATAGCATTTCGGGCTCACGTCTCTGGAACGTCTAAGCGCACCTCCGATTTGAAAATGGACTTCAAACCAGATGGTAAAATTAAATCTTATCCTCCCCTGACCTTTCAAATTTCAATTTTGCAAGTGGGAGATACCATTCGGAGTTCCATGCTTTGTCAGCCATTTGAAACAGCATTTCCAGAACAGCATTCCGGGCTCACGTCTCCGGAACGTCCAAGTGCACCTTTGATTTGAAAACAGACTTTGACCCAGATGGTAAAATGGGGTCTTATCCTCTTGGAACTTTCAAATTCCAAATTTGCAGTTGGGTGGTACCATCCGGGTCGCCCTGCCCTGTTAGCTGTTTTCAAAATAACATTCCTAAAACAACATTTTGGCCTCTCATTTCCGGTTTCAAGAAGCCTACTATGGGTTCGTCCATAGAACCATTTGATCCAATGAGGAATGTTGAAATTCCATCGGGAAGAAGGCAGATTTCAGGCAGTTTCAGCTATAGTAAAAGGGAAATTAGCTAGGAGACAAAATTGCTATAGTGTTGTCACTAGATGATGAAATAGGGAAAAGACAAGAATAGGTCTTATAAATGAAAAATATTTGGGGGTAGGTGGAACCCTAATGTAAAGTGAATTTTGGCCACACAATAGAATCAAATTCTAGCCATTCATTTGGGCTTTGGAAAACTATAAATAGGGGTCTTCCCCTCATTTGTAAGGGTGGGAGAGTTATTGTAAAAACATTCTACAGCAATAGAAAACAACATTGCATGATCTATGGGTGTTACTTTTGAGTTTTCTCATTATGTGTGCATAGTTCTACCTTCCAAGTTAGTTTTAGTTGTTAGTTTCTTGAATGGAAGTGGTAATGGTGATTGTCGTTTCAGTATTTGATGAATTTCCAAACCATACTTTTGGCATTTGTTGATGACAAGTTGCTGTGCAAAGTTAGCCTGGGATTCCTTCCTTTATTGCTGCAACTTAGTTCAATTGCATGTTCATGATGTGCATGTTCAATTTGAAAATCTGCAATCCTTAGAAGATTGCACTGGTTTTGTGTAACTATAGGTTTCTCTTGGCCAAGCAAAACCCAGTTTAGGGAGTTTGTCTACTGTAGCAGCCTCCATGATCACTATTCATTCATAGTTTCAGATCCAGGAATCTTCTCTCTTCCCTGCCCCTTTTTCCTTTTTTTTTAAAAGTAACCTTAGGCAAGGTTCATTGCACATTGTAAAGCTAAATCTGATGTTGAAATGGAGTTCTAGACTGTTGTTTGAACCTATAGCAAATGCTCAACAACTCTCCCATCTTAAGAACTCCATTTGCATATCCAACTTCCCTGCTTTGTGACTCATCCGTAAGTCTGCCTTGTGATTCTAGAGAATCACATGAAACAACCAAGATATTCCAAGCATCATCATGACCTGACATCCGAGAGACCTTGGGATAGTGTTCTGCAATTTGATTGTGGAAGATTGTCTTTCAAGAGAGGTCATACACCTACGCATTACCTATGTTGTGAAGTGCATAAAAACACCATCAACAAAATTGGCGCTAGAAGGAGGGCAGCATGTTGAGGCTACAAAGCTAAATGTTGGATGTTGAAAAAAACACTTCCAATAAGAAATTTGAGATATAGTGATCTCTTTTAATGCTGAAGCATAAAATGAAAAAATTTTGAAGGCAAAAAAAGTTGAGTTGAAATGGAGCAGCATGTGCAAATCAACATCGCTCAGCTACATGCAAATTTAAATGGGAGATTGAAGAGGCCATTGCAGTAGTTTGCATTGGCAGATAGATGTAGAATTCATGGAACCCACAGGCACAATGAACTAGAGTGTCTAACCTTCTTGAGCAGAATTGAAAGAGTCTTGTAAGGAGAGATTCCTTTTTGGGAAATATATCAGCCTTTAGCCCTTGCAAACCCGGAGGAAGAATTGACAACCATGGCAGCCAAGGCATTTGAAGAGCTGATCCAAGAATGTTTGGGTAGCAAAGATGGACCAAGATTGGAGGAAGCACTAATGTTAAGTTGGTGCAGATTTCACAATGCACCACATTCAGAATTTACTTGTATGTCATGTGCAAACATCATCACCCAAGTCAAAGGAAATTTGAGTAGGTTGGAGCAACCAACTGGCAAGGAGAATGAGTTATCCCATGTAGCAGAAAACCTATTAGCATCTGGAGGACAACACATTGGAGATAGACCAAGAAGCCCCAAAGAAATAGATGTTGGGACAGCAAACGTTGAAGCTGAAAATGAAAAGGAAGAAGTTGATTTCCTTGGGACAACAAAAAGATTTGGTGAAGGTTCACTAAGAATGGAGTTGGAAAGCCTCTCCTTCACCATTAAGGGGTAGTGCTCCACTCAGGAAGAGGAGCCATTGGCAGTTGAGGGTGAATCAATGAAGTTTGTAGTAGTGTATGCTAGGGCAGCCAATGAAGATGCTAAAAATCAGCAAGAGGAAGAGTTTGACAATCTTGGGACAGCAAAAAATGATGATGAAGGCATAACTGAAATCAGACTGGAAGACCTCTCCTTCATCAATAATAGTGACAAAGCATCTGAAAATGCAGATTTGGAGGAGTGGGAACAACTACAGGACACATATAATGAGCTAGCGTCAAGGCTAGCAAGGGATTGGTCTGAGCTGAAATGTTAGGTGGATCTAGAGGTATTGTTGTTTCCAAATTGGTGCAGGCTTCATGATTCATCCCACTCTGAGTTCATGTGTGAACTATGCCAAGAAGTCATCCAACAAGTCAAAGAACAAGCAAGGCAGTCAAGTACACCACTTCCCCATTTGCTTGTGCTCGACTTGTCCAACAAATCCAATGAGCATGAGCATCAGCTCGCCTTAACCAAACATAGTTCTTTGTAAATATCTTTGTACATAACTTGTTTTGAGTAGTGTAGGTTTCTTGTAAATACTCTGCTTTCCTGCTTTCCTTAGGTTAGTTGGTTTGTTGCAGGTTGCTTGCTTTGGGGTGTTTTCTTTTGTCATTTTCTTTCACTATCTCATTTTGGTGTTTGCTTTTTGTTTGCTTTCATTTGCTCTCGCTTTGATGCTGCTTTGCTTGGGGTACCTCTTCTTTTGATTGGGTGCATTTGTGCGCACAACAAACTTTCTTATCACTTGGGGTTGCTCTATGTACTTCTTTGTCAAACTCTAATCAAGTTTTTAGAATGGATGGTGAGGATCTTCTGTTAGTATCAAGCAATCTAGATGTTTGATTCAAAGTGGATAAGTCATTGGTTGTTCTGCTTTTGAAGTATTATGGAATCTTATATCTCTCACAAATTTTAAGAATCTGACGGTCACTGTAGGTCCTTTGTGAAGTCTAGTTAAGTGAAAAATCTAAAATTCTGCTCCAGCGCCACTGTGATTCTCAGCCCTGAGTGCGAGCTTCATTGCTTGCGGGTTGAAATAAAGGACTTAAAAGAGAAAAAAAAACAAAAGAAAGAAAAAAAAATATTGAAAATCAAAAGAAGAGACATTCAACTTTTCAGGGGTATACGAGCAACTCTACCGGGGCTATGGATGCCCGACCGGCAGTAGAGCAATGTTCAGGAGAATCACAGCGACAACCTCGTCAGGGCTATGAATGCCTGACTAGTAGCGAGGCAATGTCCCAAATGCTTTTGGAATTAGAATAAACTATGTAGCTTAAATTGATGGAGCTTGGCTTCTTGCAGCAACTGAAGGATGGGAATTAACGCAACTCCACACACTTGGATTTTCAACATACTGAAGGTTGGGTTAACTAGTGGTTTTGATCCTTTGGTTGAGCATCTAGCTTATTTTCCCTAGCATGAAGGTTGGAACCAGAGATTCTGGGTTCGTGATTCCAGTTTGTCATCGAAATTCTCTAGAGCATTTCCCCCAATGAGTCGCCATTTGTTGTGCATGTTTTACACACACACCCCGTCGTAGGCAAGGACACTCTTTTTTTCGCTCCCGACAAGCTGCTTTGCTCCTGCCTCATTTTGTGTGCCCCTCATTTTAGTGTCCTAGTTGGTCAACACATTCCCAAAAGTCACATTTTAGGTTGACAAAATTTTTCCCCTTGCCAAAATGCTAAATCTTAGCCATTTCGGGTTCCCCTTGTCTGTCAGGCTTTTTGATGTCTGTGGCACCTTTTGGGCCCGATCCTCTAGAATTCCCCTCTCGGGTTTCCATTTTGGTTTCACCGTTTCAAACAGCCAGGCTTGACCATATTCTCGGACTCCAGAACCTGACTCTCAAAGTGTTGTCCTCCCTACATCATTCCAAACAACCTTCCTGCAGCTGAAGCCTAAATGCCTAAATGGTGGCTGAAATAGACTCCAAATAAAAAATGGACTTTGACCCAGATGGTAAAATTAAATCTTATCCTCCCCTGACCTTTCAAATTTCAAATTTATAGTCGGGAGATACCATCCGGAGTTCCATGCTCTATCGGTCATTTGAAACAATATTTCTAGAACAACATTCCAGGCTCACGTCTCTGGAACGTCCAAGTGAACCTCCGATTTGAAAACAGTCTTTGACCTAGATGGTAAAATTAAATCTTATCCTCCCTTGACCTTTCAAATTTCAAATTTGCAGCCAGGAGATACCATCTGGAGTTCCATGCTCTGTCGGCCGTTTGAAACAGCATTTCCAAAACATCATTCTGGGCTCACGTCTCCGGAACATCTAAGCGCACCTCCAATTTGAAAATGGACTTCGACCCAGATGGTAAAATTAAATCTTATCATCCCATAACCTTTCAAATTTCAAATTTGTAGCTAGGAGATACCATCCAGAGTTCCATGCTTTGTCGACCATTTGAAATAGCATTTCCATAACAACATTCTGGGCTCACGTCTCCAGAACGTCCAAGCGCACCTCCAATTTGAAAACGGACTTCAACCTAGATGGTAAAATTAAATCTTATCCTCCCTCAACCTTTCAAATTTCAAATTTTCAGCCGCGAGATACCATCCAGAGTTCCATGCTCTGTCGGTCGTTTGAAATAGCATTTCCAGAACAGCATTCCGGGCTCACATCTCCGGAACGTCCAAGTGCACCTCCGATTTGAAAACGGACTTCGACCTAGATGGTAAAATGGGGTTTTATCCTCCCTGGAACTTTCAAATTCCAAATCTACAGTTGGGTGGTACCATCCGGGTTGCCCTGCCCTGTTCGCTGTTTTCAAAACAACATTCCTGAAACAACATTTCGGCCTCTCATTTCCAGTTTCAAGAAGCCTACCATGGGTCCGTCAACAGAACCATTTGATTTAATGAGGAATGTTGAAATTCCATCAGGAAGAAGGCAACTTTCAGGCAATTTCAGCTATAGTAAAAGGGAAATTAGCTAGTAGACGAAATTGCTACAGTGTTGTCACTAGACGACGAAATAGGGAAAAGACAAGAATAGGTCTTATAAATGAAATATATTTGGGGGTAGGTGGAACCCTAATGTAAAGTGAATCTTGGCCACAAAATAGAATCAAATCGTGGCCATTCATTTGGGCTTTGGAAAACTATAAATAGGGGTCTTCCCCTCATTTGTAAGGGTGGGAGAGCTATTATAAAAACATTCTACAGCAATAGAAAGCAACATTGCATGATCTATGGGTGTTACTTTTGAGTTTTCTCATTATGTGTGCATGGTTCTACCTTCCAAGTTAGTTTTAGTTGTTAGTTTCTTGAATGGAAGTGGTAATGGTGATTGTTGTTTCAGTATTTGATGAATTTCTAGCCCATACTTTTGGCACTTGTTGATGACAAGTTGTTGTGTAAAGTTAGCCTGGGCTTCCTTCCTTTATTGTTGCTACTTAGTTCAATTGCATGTTCATGATGTGCATGTGCAATCTGAAAATTTTCAGTCCTTAGAAGATTGCACTAGTTCTGTGTAACTGTAGGTTTCTCTTGGCCAAGCAAAACCCAGTTTAGGGAGTTTGTCTACTGTAGCAGCCTCCATGATCACTGTTCATTCATAGTTTCAGATCCAGGAACCTTCTCTCTTCCCTGCCCTTTTTTCCTTTTTTTTAATAAGTAACCTTAGGCAAGGTTCATT
>CM021109.1:109510796-109550644 GCA_007115665.2 Sequoiadendron giganteum
AATTGGAAATATGATTATGGAGGATAACAAATTTTGTACCTTTTAGTAAATAATTGGTTCCAACAACGCGTTGACAGAGTGTTGTTGTTGTCAAAATGGCCTAACATTTGGCCTAAGAGGGATGGTGTGTGTGATGATTGACGTGTCATATGTTTTCAGATCCTCATAACTACAAGAAACTACATCATGATATTTTCATAGAGCATCAACAATACCTTTCTTTTCTTCTAGTGTGCACACCTTACCAATGAAACATTCGTAACTTCCTCGGTTGTTTTGAGGTTATGGGTGTCACACTGATTGTTGATGGATTCCCTTGCCTACTAATCATGATCCCTAATCTGATCTAAGTCAAATATCCACTCAATCTGGACCATACCTCTAGGAATGGTGTTGGTCTTAAGTTTAATGACCCTTTCTATGTCTAGCTCAGCCTCTTCAGGCTCACCTTCATCAATTATCTGGGTTGCAAACACGTCAGAACCGGTGATGAAATCCAGGATGTGTTTATCATCATTGAATACTTGGAAATTTTCCACATTGTTTGCAATATATGGCATGGAGGTGAGCTCATAAGTGAATTTCTTGAGGCCAAACAATGATAGGGGTTGCAGGGTACTGGTCGCTTGGGCTAAGGCATTAGAAGTGTAATTCTAATAGTGTGGGATCAATTGAATGTTAAATGCATCTAGACTTTCTAAGAGGTCCCATACCCTATGCCTATAATTGGTTAGTCTTTTGTCATAGTAGGAGTAGAGTTTTCTTACTTATTTCATGACTAACTCTAAATCACCAAATACTTGTAACATCTTGACTTTCTTCTTCAATGCCATTAGGAGGCCAAGGACTAATGCCTCATATTCCACCACATTATTTGTACAATAAAACTGAAGTCTATGAGCAGCAAAATATGACTTACCCATGGGGCTAATCAATTTGAAGCCAGCTTTGGCTCCTTGCTTGGATTTAGATCTGCCGAAGCGTAGTATCCAAAATTTGGAAAGATCCTCGACCCTGGAATTAGGAGACCTGAATTTTTCTTCTGACGGTGTCCTTGCTTCAACAATATTAGGAGGTGGTATAGGTCCAATGTGGCTTTTGATCTGGTCGTGCCGGTTGATCCTCCCTTTCAGGGGTGACCTATCATTTGATGTGTTTGATTGTTGTTTGGAACATGTAGCATTCAAACTCAAAGTGGGCGGCATTGTGTACCCTGCACCAGCTAGGAAATAGGAGTTCCTGAAAATTTCATTTTTGCCCCCAAACTAAGCTGGTCATGTACACATTTTTCCATGAAATCTTGGAAGCCTTTTAGCAATCCAAGGTTTTCATCCTCATAAGAATCCTTGTTAGCTAATTCAATCAACATTTTTGTGCTTTGGGATGTGTGGGTCAAGCCGACATGAGGACTGCACAATACAAGAAGGACTTCTCCGATTATATCCCCCTCATAAACTTCGTGTTCATCAAGATATGCTATAGGGAAATAATTCCCCAACTCTATTTCCGCAAACAACACCACATTCATGTTCTTATACTTTTTAATCATGAATTTCATGTGTAGTTCCCTGTCTATACAGATCTAATTTTGCAACTCCTTCTATGGTAGCCATATATGAGAATAGTTTGTGGCAGTATACCCATTTAGTGTATGTGTGAAATCCCTGCCTAAGATGATGTCATAGGTATTCGGGATATCAGCAACCTGAATGTCTATTATCTATTGTATCCTTGGATCAACAACAATTTGCATAGGGATCCTATTGATTTCACTGACTATGTTGATCTTTGTTTTTTCAAGTTGCGTCACCTTGCGTTGAGGGAGTTGGGACTATTCCCAAAGCTTTGCACACTAACAAGGGAATGCCACTAGTGGAGGCTCCGGAGTCAAGCAAACAATTATGAAGGTTCTTCCCAAATATTCTAATGGTTGTCATGAAGGGAGGGGTTTCCAGCTTTCCCTGAAACAGTCCCCCAGAAATGTCCACTTGGGCCACCTGACCTTTGTCTTTATCATTGATTTTGTTTTGGGCTTGGGCCTGATTCAGTTCTTTAGCAGGCTACCCGTTTGCTTGCTAATTTGAAGGTGAATCTGCTCTCTTATTCAAACCTTGTTGGATGACAGGCTCGCTCTGTGAATCCTCAAAGGAGACCCTTTAGGTAGGTACTTCCTGGATTGTCTTAGATGAAGGAGTCCCATTGATCATTTTGAAGAAGGCATTCCTAACTACAGGGACTTTGAGCAATTCAAAGGCAAACAAAATTATCTTAACCTTCTTAAATTCTTTGGCAGCATACTCCCCCATTTGTTCGATTTTGGCTTCAAAAGAGGCATTTTGTGAAGAACCAACAAACTAGTTTTGGTTCTAACCTTGCTACCTATTCCTATTAAAGTACCTATTAGGCACATGTGGGTAGCCTGGGTTGTTACTAGCATTTGGGTCAGGAGGGGTGTTAAATTTGTTAGGTAGGGTGGAGGTGGTAAAAGGACCATCGACTTGGCCACCCACCTACCTATTCCTTAGATCATAAGGGGTAGTCCTTTGGTGGAAAATTTGGACTTCATCTTCTCTCACTTCTTCCTCATCTATTGGACCATTATCTATTGAATTAAAAAGTTGAGCCAAAGGACTTTCGATACTTACCTCTTGTGCCTTGCCACCATTTGTGACGACACTTTCCTTTTATAGCATGTTGCTCTGAGCCTTTGGGAAAGGGGCCTAGTTGACCACGAGCACCGAAGAATCATATGGTTCAGAGGGGACAAGGTCCCTACACCCTGATTTATGAATGGTATTTTGGACCTCTATCTACAAAATCTCGACAGTTATTTGGAACTCTAGACAATCCAATTCAGAATATCGGCTCATCTTGTGAATGCGGCACCAACTAGATAGGGCAGCCTCAACCAAGTATACCCCACTTGTGATCTTGTCATTATTGTTGGGCTGGTCAAGAGGCATGGGAATGCCACCATTGTTTGGCCTTGTATTCCATGTCCGGTTTTGTCCCTGGGAAGGCCTCCTATCGAATCTCTTCCTCGAAGTCTGATTTATTTCATAATTTTTTCTAGAAGAGGCATCATCCTCATGGTTATCACAACCATCGTGGTTGTCTCAATTAAGGTTGGATTGGATGCTTCTCTATGGGGCCTATAGTAGATTGTTCTAGTTCCTTAGATGTGTCATCTCAGTAGATATCTTCTTGATCATTTCAGTTAACTCATTGATCTAGTCCTTTTCGGTGTTGTTTGGCTGTGAAGCTAAGTTCTAAAGGAAAACCAACTCCACCACTGACTGATTTTGATGAGTGGGTGGGAACTTGACACTGTGGAGGTATGCTAGCACCTGGGGCAACTAAACTTGAACTTGTTGTTGTTGGGGCTGCAATAATTAAGGCACGAGAGGCATTTGATTCAATGGTTGTCCCGAGTGAGGCACCATTGCAAGCTATGAAATTGGATTCATCAAGGGTGTCTATTGTGCCAAGGCCTAATTAATCCCTTGGACTTGATATGGATGGGAAATTGGCCCCAACGACGGTAGCAAACCAGCAATGTGTTGTCCCAAATTTGTACTTGCCTTAATTGCTTCAACATAGGCCTATATCAACTATCGGGGTGGTGGGGCCATCCTTTTCACCAAGGTGAAAGTGAGGTTGTCCAGGGCTGCCTAATATACTAGGCGGGGAGAAGCATCATCAACCATAGAGGGTGTTTGCAATCTCATGTATGTCTAGTGGAATTTGTCATTAAATGAGTTGATCGGCTCATTGACTTCTCTTTGAACATACATGAACTATTGGTATAGATCTAAGGGACTGGTCGGGATCTCGAACTTTTGTAAGAAAACATCCTTTAGAAGGTCCCACATGTTACTGGATCCCTTTGGCAAGTGGATGTACCAATAGAAGGCCTCCTCCCCAGGGAGTAGGGAAAGAGCTGGCATGCCACGACCTCATGTATGATTACATAATTTTTAGGGCGATCTGAAAAATCTTAATGTACTCCTTTGTTGTCCTTTGTGGATCCCAAGGGTTAAACTTCGTGAAAAAGCTCTTTGGGTTCTTTGGCTTATCATGGTAAAGATTAAAGGAAGAGGAGATGGATTGTTGCCTAGCCATGCCATGGGAGGTAGGGGTGGGGGAGATTTCACATGATTGACTTGGGGTTGCAAAGGGGGAGCGGCAGTCATAGGTACAACCCCCAAAAAGGAGGTGTGTTGGGTTGGAGGGAAGTGCCTAGGTTGTGGGAGGCAGCAGCTTGGAAGGTTGTTTGGTGTATTTGAGGGGAGAGATGTGTTCCCAAAGGTGAAAGAGAAGGTGCAAGAGAATGGGTGAAAGGAGAGAATTAGGGTGAGGGCGAAGTGGGCTGGTTAGGTGTGTTGGAGGTGGATGCTTCCCCTTTCTTGGATCTTTTAGCTTGGGTAGGGAGTGGTAGCTCTTGAAATTCCCCTTTGTTTGGTGTTGATCTTAGGACTCTGTAAAATCTTCTAGGGGAGAATGAACCAATTTGATCCATCTTAACACGAACTAGGCCCTCCTTCTAGCACCAATTTTGTTGATGTGTTTTAGCACCTCTCAACACAAGTAATTCATAGGTGCATCACCTCTCTTGAAAGGTAGAAATCTACAAACGAGTTACAAATCACTACCCCAAGGTCTCTCGGGTGTTAGTTCATGACTTGTTTGGTATGTCTTAGTTGTTTAAAATATAATTTTGTTGGTAATCATAGGGCAGACTTACACACATTAAGCTAGGAGGAATTTGTTCATTCAAATGATTTTTAAGATGAGAAGTTTGTTGCACAATTGTTGTAGTTTCAAACAACAGTCTAAAACTCCCATTTCAGCTTCAGATTTAGCTTTACAATGTGCAATGAACCTTGTTCAAAGTCAGTACTAAAAAAAATGAAAAAGGGTAGGGAAGTGAAGAGGTTCCTAGATCTTAAACTAGCAATGAACAGTGACAATGGAGGTTGCTACAGTGGGCCATCTTCCCAAGATGTAGTTCCACTTAACCAAGAAATCCTACAATATCATGAAACTAGTGCAATCTTCTAAGGACTACAAATTTCAGATTTTCATTCACCATGAACATGAATAAAGAGATGATATTTAAGTGAGCAATGATATAAATTTCAGACTAAATTTGCACAACTGTATATCATCAATATGCAACCAAAAGTATAAACTATGAAGAGGTCAACACCATAGCAATCTTCAACATCAATGAACAACATCAAACTAATCTACTAAAGCAACTAAAGTACATAAAACAACAAAGTAAAACTATCCAAATTCACTAACTAAGAGAAAAAGAATCATGCAACATGAAGTTGGAACTCAAGAATCCACCAAATCAATGAATTTATGTTAACATTCCAACAACATGCCTTTACAAAAACTCAACTCTCTTAAAAATGAGAGGAGGAGACCCCTATTTATAGTTTTCAAAAATCAAAATGAGTGGCCAAGATTCACTTTACACTAGGGTTTCACCTACCCCCAAATATATAGCAATTTAAAATTACATTTTCTCTTGTAGCCTATTTTTTCATCTAGTGAGCAATAATGTAGCATTTTTGTCTTCTTGTTGATTTCCCTTTCGGCTACAAATACATAGTGAGAAACTCATCAGCTATTATAGGCTTTCCAACTTCCTTTTACAACATGGCATACTCCACAAATTTTTGGATCAAAGGATGAAGCTTATCCCACTCTATTATGTTCGATTGAAGAATTTGAAATGATAACTTATTTGATAGATTTGTGAGCACATCCTAGTCCTTACACATTTGGTTATGTTCCACATTAATTTTTCCGACTAAGTAAAGTTACGAGAAGAAAAATCCATGAAGTATGGGGTGAGGTCATCAACGGCTCCATTTTCCATCTTCTTGTGGAAGTAGGGCTTTATCTTTTTTGCATCTATCTTTGTTGGAGGTATGTCAAAAAATTTCATGAATTTGAGGTAATCCTCACATGCCATTCTAATCTCCTTAACCCACTTGAGGTCCAACCCTAATTCATGGAGAACCTATTCCAACACCTCCTTTCTGTCTTCCAGGCTCATTTTCCACATTTCAACAAGCCATTGATCAACCTTTTCTATACCAAACTCATTTTCCCACAATTTGTCTAGTATTTTCAAGATAGCTTCAAGCTTTTGATAGTTGATTATGTATATCTCGGTGAAGCGGTGGTAGGTCTCTTCATCCTTTTATAACTACTTTTGTAGATCCCATAACTTATTTATGGTCCCGACGAAGCAACTAATTCCCATGTTTCCGTTGTAGATCACCTGTTGGAACTAGTCTTTTGTTTCCTTTGTCTACTTCTTCCTCTTCTCTAGCTTATTGATATGTTCTTTCGATAGCAGAAATGCAAGAGCCAATGATGTAGTGGGGAGCTCATCAGTTGGGGAGCATTGTTGAATATAGGCTATCAAATCTTCCACCTGTGCCTTTAACTCCTCCTTAGAGGTCTTATCCTTGTTCATCTGGTGCACAATGGTGGTGATGGATCCTTGAAGGTGGTCAATTTTCTACTCTCTCATTGATGTACCTAGATTAATGGTGGAGACATTGTAGCTTACCCCTTCCTCACCCATCACTAGGGTGGAAATTTGTACTGTTCTTGATCAGGATGCATCCATTGTTAGATAAGATCTGACCCTTGGCTTCTTCTTCTTCTTCGTGTTGATTTGGGCTTGAGCCAAGATGACTTCCAACCTTGCCTTTAGATCAGTTGGAGTTGGGGTCTTCTTTTCTAACTTCTTCTCGAGCCACTCGGGCATCTAAGCTTCCCTTTTCAAAAATTCGTGATCACCTTCTTCCTCCTGGGTGTGTTGGATTTGCATTGTCTTACCACCCAAGTTTTCCTGCTCTAGCTTTTCCCCTTCATCTTCATCTAAATCCAAAATAATTATTGTCA
This sequence comes from Sequoiadendron giganteum, assembly GCA_007115665.2. Classification (NCBI taxonomy): domain Eukaryota; kingdom Viridiplantae; phylum Streptophyta; class Pinopsida; order Cupressales; family Cupressaceae; genus Sequoiadendron; species Sequoiadendron giganteum. The sequence goes on from CM021109.1 coordinate 109,517,730, forward strand.
CTTTCCTCGGGGACTCAGCAGCCATATGCTCCTTGGGGTTGTCCTTCCCCCCAAATGTTCTTTCTTCTTCTTCTTGCTCATTCCCATTCTCCTCATGGTGTTCTATCTCTAGGCTTCTTCTCATTTCAGCATCTTCTTTAGGATTGTCTTCCTCTCTCTTTTATTTCTCACCTTCCTCTTGTTCATTTAGAAGGGGCATCTTTTCATCATGCTTGGGGCTTTGATCTTGCCCGCCTATTGGAGGTTCAATGTCCTCCATTTCTTCATCGACATCCCTCTCTTTAGTGGCAGGTTGCTTCTCAACCTCCTCTCCAACATCCTTGAGTTGTTGGGCCAACTCTTCCTTGAGCTCCAGGTCAATAGTCTCCACAATATATTTGGTTCTCGGCTCTTCACCATCCTCCTCGGAGGATTGTACTTCCTCATCCAGATGGACTACCTCATCAATCACAAGGTGTTGATATATGGGATGCTCATGATAATCATCTGCTTCCTCCTCTAGTTTCTTTCTTGCTTCCTTCTCCTGCCTATCCAATTCTTTAGAAATTTTCATTGTTGCCTCCATTGAGGGAGGCTCAGTAGGAGGAGGGATAGAAAGACTAGTTATGGCGTGAGCTAGGGAGACCTCTACTGTAGGGTTTGCAAACATTCTAAAATGATCTGATGGCATATTTTTCATGTATTTGGTAAATTCTTCTAGAAGGGCAAGAGTGGGCATAGTGGTGATTGTAGTGACAGTTGGAAGAGACAATGGTGGAGACATGGACGAGGAAGAGAGTAGGGAAGTGGTAGCGGATGAGGAATCTACAGTTAGAACCTAATCCATAGGAGAAGTAGAGGCAAGGTGGACTTAAATGTCCACCATAGGTAGAGAGTTGGAAATAGTTTCCTATGAAACAAGCGGAGGAGTAGCAGTAGTAGCAGAAATTATAGTTGGAGCAACAAGTGTAACAGGTGGGAATTTTGGTTTTTTTCTCTTTCATGGAGCGAGTCCTCCTAGATAGTGGGAATTCTTGTGAAACTGCTTGATCTCTTTGATCTCTTAGAGGTTTCAGCTTCTCAAGCCTTTTTTGAAGACTCCTTAGATTTAGGTTGGTGCTCAGCAACCTCGTTTCTCTTCTTTGATCTTGTATTAGGAGGAGACACAAAGGTCTCTCTGGCTAGGGAAACATCCGCAAAGTTCCACCCTCATGCAGATCCTCGAGTTCTATGAATGTTAGCATTATTCCCTGTCATTTCAATTGGGAAATTTTCCCATCAACCCATTGTCTTGTCCTAGCCTCAATAGGCTTTTTTAGTATATCGAGGTCATTGATCTCTTCTTCATTACAATCGATCAATGGAAATGGAATGTTAGCAATGACATCGTACCTTGGGTCCACAACCATGCTTTCTTCTTCAACCACCTATTCTAGCACAAGGAACAACTTTACTAGCTTGATGAAGTATGTCATCATGCACATGTACTACCGTAGCCTTACCTCCTTGTCATCTTTGTAATTGGTCCAAAAATCTTCAACATTATGAAGGTGGGCATACTCAAGTCCGACCAACTTCCTAAGATTGCCATAAGGATCCATTCATGATTGAGTAGTGTGGAACTTCAAGTTATATTCATTTAGCTCCTTGTCTGAATGTTCTATGCATTGGGATGTATGGAGCTCATACATGCCTTGATCGAAGGAGAGGGTATAAGGAACTTCTGCTCTATTCTTGTCACTCAAGAGAGTGTGTGTGCATTGCAACTATTGAGAGACCTCAAGCAATATTATCTGATCATTTGGATATCAAGGCAACTTATATGGTTTCTCAGAGAAACCCTTAGCTCGGATATATGTGAACTTTGGAAATTGTATAAATAGAAATCCGAACCGGCGAATGAAAGAATTTGAACTATGGGAGATTCTTCATTCAAGGTCACCCCCAAGCATTCTAATAATGTGGCCTATGAAGGCACCATTGACTCTGCAGTAGTCTCTTTTGAAGTTCTTGTACTGAAGTTGAGGTTACTTATCGTTCACCTTTAGTTCCCTTTCTGGAGTAAGCTTCGGTGCCACAAATAAACCCCTCTATTGGGCACGGTTGACAAGAAAATATACAAGATACGACATCATGTAGAACTTTGAATTTTTATTCACTGCCACAAACTACTCATGTAAGCAGTCACTATTCATTCTCACCCAATAAAATCTAGAATTTCCTTGGATTATCTCTTCTATGAAATAGACTCGTTTGGTTGGAGGATGGTGACTATCATGTTTGTTCCATAGAAGTGCGGGTCGAGAGGTGCAGAAGAACATGAGAGGTTGGTCATTCAGAATGGCAGTGATGGGATGATGGTCTGACATGGGAGGCCCCCATGGTCGGTTCCACAAGAGGGGTATGCATATTGAGTTTACTTCGATTGCGCGCTCAGACGGTAGTGAGGAGTGTAGATTCTAGTGAGCGAAAGGATGTTATATGGTAGTTGTTTAGAATGGAAGAAACTAGATGGAATCCCATGGATAGCCATCTGTAGGACTCAACCCATACTACATCAAGACTTAATCATTTTTAGAGGGAAAAATGGAGAATAGGATCTTGTATTCCGCTAAGCGGAAAGACGAAGCTCAAAATCTATTTAGAACAATGAAGTTGGGATGGAGTCCCACAAATAGAAGTCCATAGGACTCCACCTACATTTGTTTAGAACTTAGGATTTTGCTTTAGTCACACGATTGACAATCAGGCATGTGGGACCCACATAGTGGGAGGACAACATAAAATGATCATTCGAAACGACCGGGGAGCAGTGGCTACCCGTAGACGAAGGTCCATGATTGCAGGCCCCAAAGGGTCGATGGGCCAATTTAGACTTGAGAATTTTGCGAGTTTATTTTGGATGTGAGGGCAAGACCAGATAGTCAGAACGAGGGGTCATATAGGTCATTTGGAATGGAAGATCTTATGAGCAGTTTTCAATAAAAATTCCACATGGTCGGATCTGACAGGGTTGGAGGATGTTCTCTCAAACTTGTGATATTTTAGGTTTGAGCAACGAACGAGAGGAGGGAGGACCTTGTGAAGGTGGGTCTGACAAAGATAGCAGTCATTTTTGAAAGTTAGCATTTGTAAGGGAATAGAAAGACAATGGGGGTGATGTGAGCCTGAAGGGCATGATTGTCGCACTCAAGAATACCAGCAAGGTAATTAGTTTTGTATGTGATCATCTCATCATTTTGAGGGGTTTTTTGAGTTTTCACTTTATGGGTTTTGTGGGGAGTTCATTTGTTTACCTAGATTCACCATTTTATTGAACAAACACTTTAATCATTTTCAATTTATGGAGGAAAAAAAGATGGTGAGGAGTGATGGTGAACTCACCTTTGTCTCCCACATTGGATCATGATGAACAAGCCTTGAATGACACTTGAATTAGCACAGGGAGCTTGTGGGCATGATGGCGGTAACAACTGGGGGCTCTAAACTTTTATGTGAAATAATTTGGTGAAAATGACAGCTCAAGTGGGGTGTTTATGAAAATACAACATTAAATTCCTCGATTAAATATAGGTACGGAAACGTAGGAAGTTGGTGAACTGTTACTTCAAAACGGCATCAAAGATGGTGGAGTCTGCAGGAAGGAAGGCGATCAAGCGTTGGTTGTTTGGGATGGACGTCGGCGAAAAGGGAAAAGCTGGATGTGGGTCCCACGAGGCGAGAAGGCAATGGGAGACGACCGTTTGGAATGGTGAATGCATCAAGGAAACCCATAGACGGTGGCCCTCAAGGGCAGACCTACATTGGTGGAAGGATGCCAACTTAACACTTTGAAGGAAAATAGCCATGGAAATCTCACGAAGACCTAGGACTTAGAAAATTTGAGGGTAGAAAAATATGGTCAACTCAAGATGATTCTTTTAGGGTTCCTCGACCACTTGGAACACAAAACAAGGGGTGCACAAAATGAGGCAAAGCAAAAGTGACCCGACACAAGCAAAAAGAGAGGGTCCTCGTTCTGAATGGGGTGTGTGTGCTATGGGCACAACAATACACATCACCATCCACCTGACCAACAAAGGCCACCCATTTGTTTCATTCACCTGGAGGGAAATTATTTTTGATTGGATTCCTTTGTTGTAAGCCTATATGGCATTTTTGGACATATTTTATATTGCATATGCTTGACATCGTATGCCTATATGGCATCCTTGTAATCCTATATGATTATTTTGTATATATTTTATACTTATATTGACATATAATGATGTATTCCTAAATGGCTATTTGGTTAATATAAATCTTTTTTATTGATGGTATCCATATTTGCATTATAAATCCATTCTTCAATAGATATTTGTAGATGGTTTACTACAAATATTTAAAATCCAAGTGTTTTCCATGCACTCTTCTTTTCTATAATTGTAAATATATAATAAAGTTTGAACATTATTCTCTTGTAAGTTTATTGAACATTAAATCAATCATATGAATATAGTAATGCTTCATGCTTCATGCTTCATGTGCTCCACAAAGGAAATTCATGTGTATGCTTCATGCTTCATGCTACCATGTTTCATCCTTCATGCTTCATGTGTATGCTCCATGCTTTATATCATTGAGGAAGATACCTACCATTCCATGTGTATGCTTCATGCTACCATTCTATTGTATGCTTCATGGTTCATGTATTATGTAGATAAAGAAAGCATCATAGAACTATTGACAAAAAAAATGGAAAGTAACAATTTAGTCTCACAAACAAAAACTCAAGGCATGCATGTCTTATTAAAGATCACAAGGGCATTGGATTATTCGAGATTAAGAGACCATGAATCAACCTTCCCAACAACAAAATTCATAGATATTCATATTATTTCTTAAAATGAATTTAAACCCAATAATTAGAATAATGCAACTTTAAAAGTTTAAATTGCATGCTTACAATAGTCAATAAATAGCTTCAAGAGACGTGCATGACAAACACAACCAAATGAAAGTTCAAGAATTTCCTTTTCCCAAAGCATATCTAAAAATTTGCAAATAAATCAATTTAGGTTCTCACGAATAGTGATGATATGAATTTGGTTGTGACACTTCAAAGGTAAAAAGTTGTGACCCTTCAAATAGGAAAGACTATGAACCTTTTATAACGAAGTGTGGTGACCATGCCTAGTGTAGATGTACCCATCTAGACATGTTGGCACTAATTTTTTGGCCCCATGAAGAACAAAACAAGACGTAGCCTACCTTGCAACTTTATAGTACATGCAATTGACTCATGTTTCATCAACTGAAATCCATTCACCATGGAAAAAATACTTGGAGCTATCAAAAACTGAGAGGGATTATTGTAGAGGGTCCCTATGTGATTGCATAGCCTTAGACAAAATGTATCCAAGTGCCACAGTTTTTGAGTAATTGCTCGTTGAAGTTTGCTGCCCTTTTGCACTTTGGTCTCTTAGGAGACTTTTTCAATAGAATGTGGCTCAAACTATTTTGGCATGTTTGAGTTTGAAAGAGGACCTTTCCTAGCATAAACCCACCCATGCATATGTGTTGGAAAAATTGGTTTGGTCGTATGACAAACAAAATGAAAGTTACACCACTTTCCAACTTGTCACTAAATGCAATTGACCTAGTTTCTATCAACTGAAATTTGTTCACCACGAGAAAATGACTTGGATCTATCAAAAGCTGAGAGATTCTATTGTAGAGGGGCCCTATGTGATCCTGTAGCCTTAGACATAGTGTTTCCAAGTGCCATGGTTTTTGAGTAATCACTTGTCGAATTTTTCTGACCTTTTGCACTTTAGTCTCTTAAGAGAATTCACTGGTAGAATGTGGCTCAGACCATTTTGTCGTGTTTGGGTGTGAAAGAGGACCTTTCCTAGCATAAAACCACCCATACATACGTGTTGGAATAGTTGGTGTGTGGTTCTTTTTAAGTGTGTAAGTGAAATCAAATAGTAAAATCAAATGCACACAATCCATGAAATGCATTACATAAAAGGAATTGAAATAATTAAATTAAATTGCTACTGCTATCCTTTCAAATCATTCCATGGTTCTCTAGTCTTAAGGACCTTCGAATTCATGCTCTCAGATCTAGTTAAATGTTGCATATGAATCTGTAGAGGTGACAACCTAAGAAATGAGAAGATATTATGCAATGCAAACTACATGCCTACATCACTATATTTTTGTATTTTTTATGCTAGAATGTTGAATGTTCTATGATGGAGTGTTGCTATATTCAAATGATGCTAAGACTAATAATGCAAATCTAATGATAATGTTGTATAAAAGATGCAACAACTAAGATACTAAGATTGAAATTTCTATGATAATGCTAGATGAACTAAAATACTAAATGCTCACTACAATGCTCTCCAAATGCTCTCAAATTAGCAGTAATATTTTTGTAGCATAAGTTTGTAAAAATCTCCTTATGAAAAGTTGTAGAAATGCTCTCTATTTATAGATTTTTCAAAGCTTGAGCTGAGGTGGCAAAGACAGGTGGTTGAGATCGTGATCCTAAGGCATTGATGGTGGAGCACGAAGAGGTTAGAGGAATTCATGGAGGCTGGTCCATTTGGAAGAGCCAATCTTCCAAGTGTCCAAGAGAATCATTTAACAGAAGGATCCATGTGTCTCCCAGGAAGTTAGGAGGTTGAGAGGTTAGAGAGAATATTCCCAATTTAAAAATTAGAAATAAATTAAAATGTGTTGCATATGATGAGGTGGAGGATGAGTTGGAGGTGGTTAGAAGAAATATGGAGACATGTGCTAAATTTGAATTAAAATATAAAATTTAAAATGAAAGAGGGAAATCAACTAAATGACAAATTATTTAAATTTGTGCATTCAATTAATTTAAGAGGAAAAGTGATTTTCAAAAGAGAGGAATTTAGGTAATGAACCCTATAAATAAATTTATTGATTTATTTATAATGGTAGAGGAATTATATTTTATTAATTAAATAACGAGTATTTAATTAATTGTTCTCCAAACCATTTTTACAAGCATACATTTGTCCCCTCTTTGAAGTGATGTGTGCAGACACATTGCTTCAAAGAATAATTTTTTAGGCCATGATGATAAAAATTACGACATGCCTGACGTTGAATTTGCAATGATGAAGAATGGATGCCCCCTCAGGATAAATTAGGAATTTTTGAATTTGTTGAAAATTTTGATTTTTTTGGAAAATTTTGATGATTAAATGAATTTTCACTGATATGCTGATGATCTTAAGATTTGATGATGGTAACTTGATTTATCTCCCGAAAATGATGATAATCCTACCACATTCTTGATTAGTTGGTTAAAAAGGCCCCTTTTGAAAAATTAAATAAATGCCACCAAAATTAGCCCTTAATTACCCTCTTAAAAGGTCAAAATGGGTAAAAAGAATCTCATATGTAACTTTGCATTGTGAAAACTTGAGAGAGAGAATAGATCCAAGATGGATAGGATTTTGTACCACACTCACAGATTTGAGCGATTTTTTCACCACCAGCATCTAGCCGCATACAAACCTCCGATACATACTCTAAGAACCAGCCTTTGTCAATTTTGAATTCAAATTTTCTTGCTTTTTGCATTTTTAAAAATTTGGTTTTTCACATGTTTTAGCACATAAGGTGCCTGATACAGTGCATAGGGAACCTATAATAGCGCATAGGGTTAGATTTTAGGCCTGGAAATAGATTAGTGCATCAGGTTGAACTACTTTAGTGCATTAGGTTTCTAGAATAGCACATAGGAATTCTAGCGCATAGGGTTGATAGAGTCACGCATAGGGTAGTTCATTTAGCGCATATAGGAAATGGCACATCGAGACCCTATTCCAGTGCATAGAGATAGTTTTCTAGCACATCCAAGAACTAGCACATAGAAATGATAGAATAGCACATAGGGTAGTTCAATTAGCACATTCGGTGAATGATGCATTGGGACCCTGTAGTAGCACACTTAGTCCACTTCTAGCCCATCCAAGAACTAGTGCATAGAAACTTTATTCTAGCACATTGAGTAAATTTTCTAGCACATTTGGTAGATTAGTGTAAGGTTTCGAAGGCAGCTATCTAAAAGCTAAATGCAGATTTTATCACATAAACCAGGAAATAAAACACACACATAAAATAACACAAAATTTAACGTAGTTCACCCAATATGGGCTACATCCACCAAACCGCAGCAATCCAATGATATTATTAAGTATTACAATATCGCGAATAATCGTGTCTTTCTTATCATACTGTAACTCTATCCCAAACCCCTTAAGAATGATCAGTCACCACATACCAACAATCTCCCACTTGGAGACTGATCAGGCTCCACACCAAACAATTAGCACATAGAAAATCTGTTTTAGTGCATTTAGCCAAAAGTGATGATTTTGAATGATTCCTCCTAGTTTTCAATGGTTGATGATCATATCAGTCGATGCTAGGATAATGTTTATTGATAGGTTGATGATCGTCCTCGTGATAGGTGAGGATCAATGATAGGATAGATAAGATTGATTGATTAATTGACCTCATGAAAAATGAGTCAGAGATAGGTTGCTTGATGTTGATTGATCTCATGAAAAATGAGAGTCGATAATAGGATAGCTTCTCCTCAAGATTTGAACAAAATATCACGTGAGCTGATTTGATTAATTGATATGTTGATTGATAGGTTAATTTGATTGATGTGCTGACTTGATATGTTGATTTGATCATAGGAGGTTGGCTTAGAAGTTCTTCAGGTTTGAGAGCGCTTTGTGTAGACATGGGATATGATCCCATAGCTGACCTTGACAGACTTGGCTATCATTGATCAGTGCAGACTTAATTCCTTGATTGGCATGCCCTAATATTGGATTAACCGATGGCTATTGATGATACTTGCAGAGCGGTGGCATAGTGACCACAACATCTTCCATTTGGTGACCAGTGATATCATTATTACCCCCAAGGATGTCTATCAGATTCTACAGATACTAGTTGTGAGGGACCTAGTGATTTATGATCATGAGGAGTAGGGGGACTGATGCTATTCGATAGATTTTCCATGATGACCAGTTTATTGGATATGAGATTTCTTGGTGGGAGTTGATTGCTACCCATCAGCCCTTTCCATGTGTTCTAACATGATTCATTGGTTGTTTTCTCTACCCCAACCGTAGGTCGAAGGTTTTCTTAGTTGGGTGGGGTCAGGTTTTAGAGGGCATGATTTCCCATGGGACCAGATATGCTTGGGGTTTGTGCATGCTTACACACCTATATCATGATTTGCATCAGTTTGTATATTTTCAATCAACCAGTCTTATAGCAAGATGGATAGTACTACAACTATGGGCCTAGGAGCATATTGTGGTGACATGGCTAGTGGCAGGGAGGGCTCGACTAGCAGGACGGCCATATGTTTTTGGTTACACAGGGCCACATGTCCAACATAAGTTGGGAAAGTTAGAGTATTGGCGAAGGATCCTTGATGATATGGATATCATGATATGGTGGCCATATCTTGATTGAGAGGTATGGCTAGAGGACGATATAGAGATGCCTTATGTTTTTTGTACCAGATATCTTATTGAAAGGACTCCTTATATAATTGAGAGATTTCTTCTTGGCCGAGTGTACAGATAGTATGGCAGAGTTCTGGGTATGCCACAAGGGGTGGCACATTATGCCAAATGGAGGCAGGATATTCTAGAGTGAGCGCCTGCACTAGACTACAATGTCATGTGTGCCAAGTACTATAGTTTGCAGCTAGTTTTGTGGCAGTATCATAGAGAGGTCATTGATGCACAGATGGCCATAGATTATGCAAAGCATTTTTATACACATCCTTTTCCACGGATCTTGAGTCTGGATGATCCTGCACCCATTTTGGAGGTTGGGTGGAGGGTAGGATAGGCAGTGCAGAGGAGGGGAGATGGAGGTGAGGAGGAGGAGGTAGAGGAGGAGGAGGGGGATGGTGGTGGTGATGACAAGGGAGACAGAGGGGGGGATGGTGAAGGTAGAGGGAGAGATGTGATAGATTTTTGGGGCATATTAAGGAGGAGGAGGAGGAGGTCAGCTCCTACCAGACAACAACCAATTGTTCTGAGGATTCCCTCCTAGAGGTAGCATATGCAGATAGTTGGGTTGCAGGTTCAGGTTCAAACCCTATAGGGGTAGGTACAAGCATTGCAGATGTGGTTAGCTCAGGCTCAGTTACAGGGACATGCACCAACATAGTTGTAGGTATAGAGCCAGATGGTATAGTTGCAAGCACATGTGACCACCCTCATAGCAAAGAGAGATGTCATATGGCAGAAAGGAGAGCAAGCAATAGTAGTGGTAACAAGCTTCAAATAGTAGTCAAGGGTGTCGGGACGGGTGATTTAGTTAAAGAGCTTCGAGAGTCTGCTAAGGAGGTGGAGTACTATCGAGGCCCATATTTTGAGGTGGTGCTAGCAGAGAAAAGAGTGAGCTATGCTTGTTCCCAATCTGGTCGCTCTCAGTATTAGACCACCAACGGGGCGTCACACAGCCACTCCTAGGGGGTCCACCAGGTGGAGTTCCACTAGGAGGAGGTCTAGGAGCAGGGTCATCAAGGGTAGGAGGTATTGGGGAGAGGCCTGTGACCTCTGGGGACAATACCACAGGATCTCGAGGTCAAATTTGACATATTGTATTTTTCTTCAGAGACCTGGCTTTGCCACATTTTTGTATCATCTCTCCTTTCTTGACATCATTGTATACTTTGATAGTATTATTTTGAGGTTATATGATATGCAGCGGCGATTATTGATCCATGTGTTTTTTATTCTTTTATTATGGATGCTTATGATGGATGCCTCTATTTTATGTTCTATGTGATGTGATATTCTATATGATTGTCATGTTTTATTTATGGATGTGTTAATGAGATGATGATGTTATGCTTCTATGTGATAATGGTAAATGAGATGGATGCAGTTATGTGAATGATATGAGATGGATTGTTTTTTTTAATTTTTCACATGTATATATCGATGATATGGATGCAAAATATTTGATTATGGAATGCAACTACATGATTTATGCATGGAAATGTATGGTTTAATGAATTCTATATGTATGAATATCTTTTTTTTTTTGGAAATGATACATGTAGATGTATGGATTTATGATAATACTCTCTTTTTGGATTTTTCATGAGGTGAATATATGAACTAAATGTATGGATGATTATGTATATGAATTATGATTATGAACAACTAACACTAAACGAAAAAAAACACAGAAACAGCCCAAAGGCAGCACAACAACAACCGAGAAACAACCGACAAATAGGCATCGGGAGCAACTAACAGGCATCGTCCTAGTTTTTAATCAGGAGGTCCACCGCCTCATCTCCCACCCATTCTTTGTTTTCTTGGCTATTGTTCCCCTCCAATTCCTCTTTATAGCATTAGATGGAGTACTCATAACAAAGTGACCCAATTTCATGGTGAAGCAGGTTAACCCCCGAAATCTTTTGTCAAGAGTGATTAATATCTTAGCCACATCACACAAATCCACCCCAGCATCCATAGCTCCCTGATCCTCACCACGCTCATCCACCAACAACTACGGAGAGTGCGAGCCAGAGCCATCAAAAGGAAGCTTGCAGTCCACCAGAGTAATCTGGGGCCTCTCCACAATATTTTCCTCCACATCTTCAAACTCTTCTTCCTTGTAACCCTTGTTGTCTGACTACTCCTCCTCAGAATCCTCAATGATTAATCTCTTCTTTCTGTTCTTGGCTAGCCTCCCAGATCTCCTCCTAGCATTTTCCCATCCAGTCATCTCTGAGTTCCCCACAACCGTATCCCCTCTGGAATCTTTCCTTACAACATTCTTACCCTTGCCATCCTTAGTAGTCGGAGCCTGCATGCATTTCTCCTTACCTTTATGTATTTATGGTATTTTCTAATGCCAATATATGACCTATATGCATAAATGCGTATTGAATTGTGATGATGAATTATTATGATGTTATTATGAATTATTATTGTGATGAATGCATATATGGATGGATTATGTATGAATGCAAGAATGAATTTATTATGAACTCGATGTATGATAATGGATTGTGAATGATGATGGTATTGTGGAACATGCTTTATTTTTGGAAATTTTCATGATGCAAATATTATAATGAATGAATGCATAAATATATGGATGGATGTATGATAATTATTTCTTAAGATATGATATGGAAATGTTAATGCAAATGAATGATTTTTTTGTTATATCAAGTGTACTCAATCTTGTAGTGAGAGATAACATCATGTTAAGAGTTGCCTGCTTTGGAAAAAATCTATAATGCAAATGTAGAGCTAATTATGAATACAATCCTATCTATGCAATGTTGACATCTAAATCATTGTGCTTATTATCATTATTGAGTGTTTTATTATGTTGAAATTTAGTGCAAATATCAATGGTATAATTAGACCATGATGAATTGAGTACAAATTCCACACAACTTCTGTTGAGATTTGATAGTATAAGATAACACAAGCATCTAGGTATAATTATACCAAGATGACTTGAGTATCACTTGTCTAAATAGACAAGAGTTAATCATGTTCCCATGCAAATTCAGAATTTCATCAATGATACTTTGTAGAGCATGTCCCGCAAAAATTTTCACAGTAGTAATGATTGACTCACTAACAACAAACAAAGAAAATATCATTCTCCATCATAACACCTCTAGTTTAGGACATCATCGAGGTAATCTAGAGAAATTATAACAACTATCAATATACATCAATTGAACATTTGTGCTAAAGTGATTCAACCATTATTCATAAGATGATCCTTTAATGAGAGTTGATTTGATTTGTCTTGATGTTTGATTTGATTTGGATGGTTTATTGATTGGGGGTGATCCCACAATAGTGGTTTACAATTTTTGGGCAAACTGGACACTGTAATTATTATTTTTAACTAAATCTTCATATTTGGGCACCTATAGTGACTAAACCGTGAGGAATTTGAAGATGATGAAAACTATAGTCTCATCACATTTTGTCTGTAGATTCTAAAAATATTTTTTTCAAAATTTTTGGAATCAGATTTCACTTTTTTTTCCATCTCCCACGAAAATTGGTTTTTTTCAGAAAACAACATTTTTAAAAAGTGACGCTCACTGTATACAACATTACTTTTTTTGTTTAAAGGATAAAATTCTAATTTTTTAAAATTTAGATTTTTAACTATGATATCTAGCACTTGCATTTGGTCTCATAGATTTTTATTGAATATTTTTTCCTTAATCAAGTTTCGAAGTCAAACCAATTGCAATTCAGACATAGGCCGACTGTATACAACATAACTTTTTATGTCTGTATCGAAATTCATTTTTTCTTTTTTTAATGGATCAAGGACAGCAATGCCCAGCCTCGCCGTATTTTAAAAAAAAATATTTTGATAATATGCTATTTTTCCACATGTGCAGACCAGAGAGCTTCATTTTCGGTGAAAAACCTATGTTTAATAAAACTAAAAAATAAAATACATAATAAAACCAAAACATATTAAAATTTAATTCGTTGGATAGCTTGTTCTGAGGACTACCATTTTCTAGTTGGGTTTCTGAAGTCTTCTGCATTTTCATTTTCAAATCGAGCTTCGAAAGACAATTTTTTACAAAAAAAAAATGATTTTTTGGGGAGATTGGGGAATAGGGGTGTTCGGCCGAACCTTTTAAATAGGTTGTGTCGAACATACGTTCGGCCGAACCCCTTTAAAATAATCAAACCCATGTTCGATCGAACCCCTTTAAAATAATCAAAGAAATTATTTTAATGGGGTTCGTTCGAACCACACAAAATTGGTTCGGCCGAACACCCTCACTATACATCCGGAAGTCAAACATCTTTTCCAGGTTTGTTTGCGTTTTTCCGAGCTCCTGTGTAAATGGCGGTGACCCTCGTGCTTCCAACCCTATCAACTGAAAAAGACATTTTACAGGTTAAAAAATGATGAATATTTTGATAATGTTTGTTATTGTTGTGAATATTTTGATAATGTTTGTTATTGTTGCATTTGTTTTTACTTTTTACTGTTATAAGTTTTTTTAAGTTTTTTCAAGTTTTTGTGACAGATTTTTTGCATTTTGGAGAAAAAATTGTTGTTGGTTTAAATCAATCATTTGTATTTTGAAGAAGAAAATGGGACAAAAAGCAAAAAGAAAAAACAAAGTTGAACGAAAATTTTCAAAAGTTAAAGAAGAAAATAGACGCAAACAAAATTTGACAAATTATCATAGAAGGAAACAAGGTACGTGTATTTATTTATTTACAATTTAGCGGGTTTATCATATGTTTTATCTAGCAACAAGGAAAAATGCATCAAATAATTGATATATAAGAAAATTGAATCCTTATACTAAATATTTTACTAGTTTTGATCTACAATATATTCTCTTTATTTGTATTTTTTTGTGGCACCCAATTTTGCATCTATCTATGTTTATGTCCTTCTTTAAATTATTATATTTATTTCATCCAATTGTGCATCATCAATTATATAGATATGGTAGAAACACCATCTTTCACCAGTATTTCCTCCTCTATCTTGTATCTCCCTTTGTATCAATACATGAAAATCAATAGTAGGGAAATCATTATGTATAACCAAATCGGATAAAAGAAGATGACACAAGATAATTCAACAAAAAAGAATTTCTAAACTCATCTAAAAAACATAAATAGTGATAATTAGTTGAGAAGGTGGGGATAGCTCAAACACCCCACAAACACACAAAAATTGGTAAAAATTATAAATATTATAATAAATAGAATCATATTAGTTAACAATAACTATTTTTGGATTATGATAGATGTAACAAGTACGATGAATATACACATAAAACATACATTAACTAAATAAGTTTATATGCGAGGAACATATAATGTAGAAATATGTATCTAAAATAATATTTTCTAAATTTTTTAACACATAATCTAACATTAGAATTAGAATATTCTTCATAACAATGAAATAATTCATAAAAAAATAAACATATTGATAGTAAAAATAAAAATGTATTGAATTTGATTACTTAAATAAAAAGTTGAAAGTTTTAACTAACTTTATTCCTAGATAAGATTAATAACACAAAAATACTATCCAAAATAGATAAATCAACAAGTGTAAATGGTCTTATCTAAATTGGTTTCACCTATATAAACTATGCAAACTTATTTTTCCTATAAAAAAAAGTACTATATTTTTATTAAACAAAATATTAAAAATGGGATTTAATTATAAACAAAGAAAAACCTAGAATGAAAGTTGAGAAATAGATATCTTGAATCATGTGATAGGAATCTAGAATATGAATCAATAGAAGATAATAAAAATTAAATCATGTTTCCTAGATGGTAGCATGACTACATTAAGACCTCTAAATGACTACATAGATTTTTGTCAAGTACATAAAAAATACCAGTTTATGCAAAAAATTGAAAGTCTATAAAATAAGAATAAAATACACAACCAATAACAAGAAACTAAATAGTAGAATAACACATAAATTTTGTAAAATAAATTAAATGATATAAAATGGTCATAATGTTATTTAAACTGAACTCTAAGATAATATAATTATGATAGATAGGAAAAGACACAAAACCTTCATATGAAGAGATTTCCAAGAATACATGTAGCTAGTTCCACAAAGGGAAAGGGGTGAATTTTGGTTATCTTACCAATATTGTCAAATCCCTAATTTGGTATTTTTACCTCCACAAATAATCAAATAAAAATACATTAGATTAATATGGTTGTGCTCTTATCCTATGTGCATCTAGAACTAAGATGAGTGCAACATAAAAATATATATATAATCTATAGCAATAAGTGCATCCCTTAGATATATGAAAAAAGAAAATTTGAGAAGATGGATCAACAAGCATTTCCAAGAGAGATATGAATCTACAAGAAGAAATATGAAAATTTGTGATTATGATATTTTCTTAGGTAGCTTCCTCAATGAATATAGCCATCTAAACATGTCATCTTCTTCTAGACATCTCTTTCTTTTGCTATAGATTCTTATCATAATCTTAATCTATATTCATATTCAAAGATATATGCACTATCTAGCCCTCCATGATGTATAAAATGTTAATTCTTCTTTTTGGGAGTCAAAGATTTCATTACATTCTACATGAACCAATTTGAGATTAAACAAAATTTTAAAAGCACCAAAGAGTCATTTTGAATCTCAAACACTGCAAAATTTATTTTTCCTTTAAACCCAATAGGTTCAAGACCTTTATATTAGATACCATGTGCTAATGAAAATTTTGGATCTTCTCCCTCATGTAGTACTATAATCATAGGGAGTATCATGTAAATTTGGTTTCCCAAGCTCCTCCCAATTTATTTTAAGAATAATTTTAACATCTACTCCCAAGTTTATTAATATATTTTTCATCCATAAAAATGAGTTCTATATGATTGTGCCCATTTAAAAATATTAAGATGTGAAAGAGATGCATTTTGTTGTAATTATCATGTTCTTCGAACTAATGTCTATTTTAACATGTTCCAAGCCAAAAATTAAATTATGAGTGTTGAAATTTATATATATTTGTTGTTTTATAATTTGAAAATTAGATTTTGTTCAGTATAATTAATAGATAGGGATTGAAGGTTGAGACACAAATCCTAATGATCTATTGTAATGGGATACCTTATCTAGAAGAAAAATAAAATATTTAAATTTACTAGATCTTGACTATCTACTTAGGTACAAAGAGGCTCATAGACTTACAACGTGCTATCTAAGATTTTTGTCCCAGTTTTCTATCTTTTTTTTCAGTTTTTTTTTCCTATTTTCTTTATTTCTAGATTAGAGTTTTTTTTTGTTTGTGCTACTAATCTGTTTGTTTTAGCATGTGTCCAGCTGGAATTAGCTAAATGTTATTTTAATTGTTTTTTTTCTTTACAACTTGCATTTTACACGTAAATTGGTTAAAAAAGAACAGACATGCAAATGCATATGGGTTAAAAAGGACAACACACTTTATTTTTCATTGGGTTTAAAATTAACTCTTAGATAGAAAACACTACAAACGGTTAAAATTAACCCAGGTTTGCTTGACAAACACTACAAATGGATAAAATGAACCTTGTGCATTCTTTGTTTGTTCACATTTTGATTTTGGTTTAAAAAGAACACCATGCGAGTGTGATCTGAAATATTCATGTGCTCTTTCTTTGTTTTTAAACAAAGATCAATTGAACTATGAATATTTTGGTTCGCTTTTGTTAAGCCTTAGATCTTGGGCCTGCTTTGGTGGGAAAAAGTACTCACCCCAAAGCGACTCAAACCAGGAATGCGCTAAAGCCAAGCGACGCCCAACCGGTATATAAATTCGAATGTTAAGGAAAGCTTAGCATTACAGAACTTCCTGCGGACAAGCAATTGACTCCCCAGTACCCTTGCGGTGCGTCGAAACTTGCAGACCCTAACCTCTGTAGACTGGGATGATAATGCCTCTCACGTGGCCTTCTGAACGGGTGCCCGAAATAAATCCTTTGTTTTAGAAAACCACAAACCTTCTATTCTTTGGTGCAGCAACGGTCGTTGCCAAGGTACCCGCACCTGTGTAGTTCTTAGTAGAAATGATCAATCTACCATGGGAGTTTCATGGAGATTGGAAGCTTGGTTGCCCTAAGAAGTGAGTGCAATGTAAGGGGGAGCCCATGGGGCTAAGCTTCTAAAATTCATTCGCTAAGGATATGCGGTTCGTGGGATCCATAAGAATACTGTCCTTGTAGCCTTAGGATTTTTTTTTTGTAAATGTCTTCTATGTGGCTGATTTTCATTCTTTACAACACCATATGTTTGCCAGCTATTTTCAGACAACATGAACAAATTAACATCATCCTCCAAATATGAATCAATACAGTCAAACTATCAAGAGTCCCCTAACACCACCCATGACACTAAGTCACAAAAACCTTCCATTAGTCATACCCACCCTAACCTTGACAAGGGAAACCAACCATCCACATCATATCCTAGTCCTTCATTCATGTCATATCCTAGTCCTCCAATCATGTCATATCCTAATCCTCCATCCACGTCATATCCTAGTCCTCCATCCACGTCATATCCTTGCATCGTAGCCAAATTTGGACCTAGAGTTGCATTTGACCTCTTGCATTCTTAACTTATCACATCATATCATACCATTTTCATATATGTCATCTTAGAATCATATCCTTTTCATTGCATCCTAGTCCTTAAATATTCCTACTCTTGCATACATAGAATGTATCATTTCACCTAGGTCTTGCATGTACAACCCCTTGCATATATATCAAGATCATATCGTGCCTAAGTTCCAAGTTGCATACATTCCATGTTCAAAATTTAGTCCTTTGCATAGTCATCATTGATCAAATAGAACCCTTAGCTCTTGCACGAGTTCCACTACTCTTCATAGGTCTCAAAACCAATCCATTTTTTATCTATCGCCCACATCACTTAAGGTTTATCATGGAATTTCAAGTTAGGGAAAATACCATTATCCTTGCATGTCTAGGGAAATCCTTTTGGAGTCCATCATCTCCTGCATACCCTCTCTTGATCAATGTTCCCTTGTGTTTATCCATCATAACACAAGTCAAGCCTTGCATCGTAACCAAATTTGGACCTAGAGTTGCATTTGACCTCTTGCATTCTTAGCTTATCACATCATATATCATACCATTTTCATATATCTTGGATCTTAGAATCATATCCTTTTCATTGCATCCTAGTCCTTACATATTCCTACTCTTACATACATAGATCATATCACATAGTCCGTGTATACATATATATCATTTCACCTAGGTCTTGCATGTACAACCCCTTGCATATATATCAAGATCATATCATGCCTAAACTTTCCAAGTTGCATACATTCCATGAATTTAGTCATTTGCATAGTCATCATTGATCAAATAGAACCCTTAGCTCTTGCACGAGTTCCACTACTCTTCATAGGTCTCAAAACCAATCCATTTTTTATCTATCGCCCACATCACTTAAGGTTTATCATGGACTTTCAAGTTAGGGAAAATACCATTATCCTTGCGTGTCTAGGGAAATCCTTTTGGAGTCCATCATCTCCTGCATACCCTCTCTTGATCATTTTTCCCTTGTGTTTATCCATCATAACACAAGTCAAGCCTTGCATCGTAACCAAATTTGGACCTAGAGTTGCATTTGACCTCTTGCATTCTTAGCTTATCACATCATATATCATACCATTTTCATATATCCTGGATCTTAGAATCATATCCTTTTCATTGCATCCTAGTCCTTACATATTCCTACTCTTGCATACATAGATCATATCACATAGTCCGTGTATACATATATATCATTTCACCTAGGTCTTGCATGTACAACCCCTTGCATATATATCAAGATCATATCATGCCTAAACTTTCCAAGTTGCATACATTCCATGAATTTAGTCATTTTCATAGTCATCATTGATCAAATAGAACCCTTAGCTCTTGCATGAGTTCCACTACTCTTCATAGGTCTCAAAACCAATCCATTTTTTATCTATCGCCCACATCACTTAAGGTTTATCATGGAATTTCAAGTTAGGGAAAATACCATTATCCATGCGTGTCTAGGGAAATCCTTTTGGAGTCCATCATCTCCTGCATACCCTCTCTTGATCATTGTTCCCTTGTGTTTATCCATCATAACACAAGTCAAGCCTTGCATCATAACCAAATTTGGACCTAGAGTTGCATTTGACCTCTTGAATTCTTAGCTTATCACATCATATATCATACCATTTTCATATATCCATCTTAGAATCATATCCTTTTCATTGCATCCTAGTCCTTACATATTCCTACTCTTGCATACATAGATCATATCACATAGTCCGTGTATACATATATATCATTTCACCTAGGTCTTGTATGTACAACCCCTTGCATATATATCAAGATCATATCGTGCCTAAACTTTCCAAGTTGCATACATTCCATGAATTTAGTCATTTGCATAGTCATCATTGATCAAATAGAACCCTTAGCTCTTGCATGAGTTCCACTACTCTTCATAGGTCTCAAAACCAATCCATTTTTTATCTATCACCCACATCACTTAAGGTTTATCATGGACTTTCAAGTTAGGGAAAATACCATTATCCGTGTGTGTCTAGGGAAATCCTTTTGGAGTCCATCATCTCCTGCATACCCTCTCTTGATCATTGTTCCCTTGTGTTTATCCATCATAACACAAGTCAAGTCTTGCATCGTAACCAAATTTGGACCTAGAGTTGCATTTGACCTCTTGCATTCTTAGCTTATCACATCATATATCATACCATTTTCATAAATCTTGGATCTTAGAATCATATCCTTTTCATTGCATCCTAGTCCTTACATATTCCTACTCTTGCATACATAGATCATATCACATAGTTTGTGTATACATATATATCATTTCACCTAGGTCTTGCATGTACAACCCCTTGCATATATATCAAGAGCATATCATGCCTAAACTTTCCAAGTTGCATACATTCCATGAATTTAGTCATTTGCATAGTCATCATTTGACCTCTTGCATTCTTAGCTTATCACATCATATATCATACCATTTTCATATATCCCATCTTAGAATCATATCCTTTTCAAATGCATTTTTTCCATGGAATTCTTAAGTTCAAGAATCTTTGATTTCATTTGATTTCATATGTTCAACTCCACTTATATATCACCATCTCTCACTTTCTTTGCACAATATTTTGTGACATGTACAAATGGCTCAACAAGCAGGAAGTTCTCAAGCAGAAGTCGAGCCCAATCTAGATATTGGACCAAATGAATCAATTGAAGAACACATGGACCTTGAAGATAGGGAGGAGGCCTGAGTTCAAACAATGCATGTTGGAGAGGGGTCGGGATCACTTCCTTCTACACCAATGGATGAGCATATAAAAGTAGCTGAAATAGTGGGGAAACAAATTTCTTATAGAAATTTAGATCATTTACTTGAAATGGATATGGAGAAACTGAAATGTTATGCCGACCAACCTAAAAATACAAGTAAGAGGTCAATGACTAAATCTGTTAATAGAATAATCCATGATCATTTCAATCATCTTGAAACACTTGAAAAAACCCAATTGTTATCACGTTTACTTCTTCGTGATGAGTTGAAAGAGTCATTACAATTGTTGGGTGTACATTCTGCATCAAATAAGAGGAAACACATGAGACTACAAAAAGATATTGTTGAAAATGTAAAAAAAGGTTTAGATTCCATTGGGAAATGATCTCGATCAGTGGATAGAACCATTGCAAGAAAGGTGATTTTGACATCTGTTTTAAATAAAGAAATATCCAGAAAAAGAAAAATGTCATCACTTTCCACTGAATTTGGTTATAGTAGAACCAAACTAATAAAATATGAGAAAAAGAGAAAGGCTTTAGATGATAGTTCTAAAGGCAATTGGACAATTATGTGTAGAGCTCCTCGTTCTGACAGGATTGAAGATGCTGTTAGGAACTTGATCTCAAGTTTTTGGAATGATCGAACCCATCTGTCATCAAATACTAGAGATGTTATGAGGCACAGGATTGGACCTGGTATTTATGAAGAAAATATTAAACATTGGCTAGACATAACATAGCTTGAGATGTATATGAACTTTTGTAATATGTATCCTCATATAAAGATTGGGCAAACAATGTTTGAAAGGTTAAAGCCATGCTATGTGAAGATAAACAAGTTTTTTGAAACTTTTTGTTGTCATTATCACATTGAATTTGATCTCTACTATCAGGTGTTTCGAAAGATGAGAGAAGAAAGATATGGTTTTCAAAAGGCACTTCCTAAACAAGTAAGTTTGTTCATAAAGGATCTATTATGTGATCATGAAAATGGACTTCAAATAAATGCATAAAAGGACTCTGTGAAACATGTGGAAATTTGGCTAACTTTCCTTCAACAAATGAAAATGTTGACCTAACAAAGAAAGTAAATTGCAAAAGTTACAAGTATGTAAAGTTTCAAACAAATTTTGGGAAAGAATCCACAAGGTTAAACTATGTAGAAGAGGAGATACCTATTGGGAAATTTATGGAATATTTTGAAAAATTGATACAACCATACATACAACATTCCTTTTATGCTAAGTGGAAAGCACATAAATTTCAAACATTAAGAGATACTTTCCCACTTGGAATAGTTCTATCAGTAGTTGACTTTGCAGAAAATTACTCTTTTGTACATCAAAAAGAGATTCAATCAGAATATTATTTTTCAAAACAGGTCACTATTATGGTTCATGTGTGTTATCGACATGCACAATTGGAATTAGATGGTGTTGAGAGTATAGATGAACAACGAGCCATCAAGAAAGAATATCACTTTTATATTAGTAATGATAAAGAGCATGACACACTTTTTGTACAACATTGTTTTACAAAATGTTTTTTTGAGAATTTGAGAAGCAGGGGTGTAAAATTTGAAAAAAAAAATTGTATGGTCAGATGGATGTGCGGCACAATTCAAATCATCACGGCTATTTTATGCACTTTCTAGATATCATAAAATTTACAACATACCACATGTTTGGAGTTTCTTTGAGAGTGGGCATGGAAAGGGTGAACATGATGGCGCAGGAGCTTGCATCAAACGTGCTTTAAGAAAGCATCAAATGAGTTATTCAGAAGATCATATAGATGATGCACATGATGTTGTTGAATGGTGCAAGAAACAATTTGCATGAGGTCGGCACATCTTCAAGAACAAACCGAAACATTCCACATAGAGTGTTTTGGGAGATATCAGGTATGTATAAATTACATTTAAAATAAATAAATTTATTTAAATTTAAAATTTACACATGTATATATATATACACACATGTTCAAGTTCATATAAGTTTTTTGCAATTACATTTATCTAGGTGTGGATAGAAGATCGATGCATGGATGCAAGAGGGTAGAAAAAACAAGATCTTTGCATTGTGTTATGAGTTCAGATAGTCACCCTGGATGGACATTATACACGAGAGATTACTCTTGTTTTTGCACTGAGTGCATTGCGGGAAACTCTCATGCATGCAACAATGAAGAACTTGAATATGTTAGTAAATGGGATATGGTGCCACTATTTGTTTCAGACACATACGATGAAAATGAGGATGAAAGATTTCAAGACATTCCTTTGATTTCAATTGATTATGACCATATTTCAGGATTGTTTAGAAAAGGTACATGTGTAAGGTTTCAATAATTTAAATATTATATAAATTTAATGATCTTTAACTTGTGTAGAGACAATTCTATTTTTTTTAGAATTTATTGTGTAAATTTGGTGTATAGGAGATGTTTTTGCAGTTATAGCAGAGCCTGGAAACATAGAAGGTGTTAGCTATTATCTACTGCGTTGCACAAAAGAGAGGAATAAGCTAACACGACCTGAAACAAATGATGGAATGTTATTTACCACAGGTGAGTTTGAATTTCAAATTATATATATATGTTGTGTACATGTGTACATTACCTTAAAAACATTAAATATATATTGTACAAACCTTGAGCACGCAAATGTTGTACACATGCACATGTATTACCTAAGGTTCATGTTTATCATGCAGGTTCTGTTGTTGTGCAAGGGATATATCTAAAAAAAGTCAAATTTTTTCAACATGGGATTCATTTTTTTGACTATCAAGTTGATAACAAGGTATATCAATATAGTCACCTTATAATTGCTACCACCCTACATCTTCATGTAGTTCCACATGCACGTGGACGAAAAAAATGGAGACTAGATAGTGATGACCATCAAAAAAATTTACATGTTATTCAAGAGCGGCTTGAACCAGAATGTTTGAGTTAGATTATATCCATGATTTTCAAGTTCACTTGTACATGTACATACATGTTCAAGACGAGAACTTATAGTAACTTGTTTGAACTCTGGATTGTTTTAGTTACTTATAATATATGTTGATGACAAGTGTTTTAAATTTGGTTGGACACAAATTAGGGGTTGAAATACATTGAGAACCTTAAATTGAGTAGATATTTCCAATTATATATTTGTTCCATGGAATTCAAGTACTTGTTATCTAAATAATGTGCAAACCTTGTCATAAAAAAATTCATTGGAAGAGTGATGCTGGGAGTAGAAGAAAATTTAGTGTTAGTTTCAATGATCCCCCAAATCTAGCATCTCAACAAAAAAGACAATTGGCACACAAGGAGATGTTACATGACTACATCTCAAGATGTTTCTTCTCCTATACATCCAAGAAAAATCATTGATTCATTATTCCATGTCTTCTATATATATAAAGTGAATGTTGTCTCAATCTTCTTTTTTGTTGTAGAAAAAGAAACCTAACATATTAAAATTTGTGTCTTGTAGAATGTTGTACCAAACAAAAAATCCCAAAAGTGTCTTGTAGAATGTTTATGCTTCGTGTTGGTTGGTGAATAGTGAAAATGTGCACAATTCTCCTCATTGTGCACGTATTTACTTGTTGGTTGAATATATGGTTGCCCCATAAGTATTAGAGAGTGCATATGTATAAGAATATGTCATATACATTTATGCTTAAATTAAATTGAGGAATACAATGATTTGATTGGTTAACTTATGGTTGTATCAAGGAAGCATTAAGTCATTTTTTTCTTTAGGATTAACACCTTTTTTTCCAAAGTTATATTTGTACCTTCATTGGTTTGAGATCTTTTGGCAGTAGGATTTTGTACCATCCGTAGATGTATTCATGTATAGTTGTGTACAACATTTATTTCATGATTTTAGGGTTACTTGGTTACATACATATCTAAGTTGAAATATTCCAATTTTTGCATTGAGAATATGTGGTTACATCTTTCTTTACAATAGATCTTGATGCATATCTTCTATCTTCTCTTTGTGTCTATTGGTTGTCCCATCTTAGACCCACTAAGAAAATAAAATGTCTTATTGAATACTAGGGATTCCTCTTGTTTATTATTTTATTATAAGTTATTACATGCATTGGATACATTTTAACCTCAATCCTACATAATTTGGTGCATAAAATCTACATGTATATTAAGATAAAGTTGATCTTCACATGTCAACATAACTAAGTATTCAAAAACAATCAATCACATTTTTCACCTAATTTTACTTTTCTTAAATCATTTTCTACATTCCTCCTCTTCTTTTCTTCCATCATCTTCTATATTTCATATGAAATTTTCCTCATAATTCTTCTTTTGAGAGCTAACTTGTGTATTTTTTACACAAATAATCTCTTCAGTCCAATCATCATCAACCACCTAATATTTTCTTGTTCCTCCACCTAATTGAGGCATATCATTATTTTTTTCATCTCTTTTATCCGTTCTTCTTAAGTTCTTTTTTTTAAACAATGTTATTTTGAACATCATCTTGTAAGACACTAAAATAATTTTGTCAAACCACTATTATTATTTTATCATAAACCATAATTAAGATCCATTATTATTCATTATCATCCATTAATACTTTATTACAATTTAGTGAATTAATTCCTATTATTGTGCTTAGATGATGCATTTTATAATCATTATTGTACATATTTAAATGCTTATATGAGTATACGGTTCTATTTTTATATACATAGAAAGAAAACATTCAAGATCATATATATCCAAGGCATGCGTGTGCAAAATATTTATTGTGATCAACATGTGAATGAACTTAATTATAAAGTGGCATTCATTTCCTAAAATTCTACTCTAGAGAGATCAAATGTATATATCATATAAGGAAATGTAAGTTGTAAGAGATCATCAAATAAGCAAATGTACATGTATATTGAATATAAGCGAATGTATACATATATCATATAAACATGTAAACATATCAATATTGATCAATGTATAAACATGTAACATGTTATAAGCAAAGTTCCAAATGTATGTATATCATAAAAGCAAATGTAAGTTAGAGATCATCGAATGTGGAATACTAAAGATCATCATATAAGGAAATGTCGAATACTAAAAATCATCATATATAGCAAATGTAAGTTAGAGATAATCAAATATCAAATACTATAAAGATCATCATATAAGCAAATACAACTAATATGCAGGGCCTAATATGAATGTCAACTCCTAGTCGAACAACCATCTGAATGAGAACGGTCCTACTCTGATGGATGTGCTGAGCCCTACAAATAAAATGGTGGACAAAATGTGTTAAATACATATAATTTATATTAAATATGTATCTAGATCTATGCATGTACATATTCATGTACATATACACATGTATATATAAAAATTTAAAACTCACATGTCCACTAGCATTAGATTCATCCATAGAGTCACGTCGATGTGCACGATCTGGAACAAGGCTAGGAGTGACATTAGGTATGTCCACCTACAAATATATAAATTCATATATATCAGTACATGAATATCTAGTTAAATTAAAACTAAAATTTAAAAATAATTATAAAGGAATTGAAACATGCACATGCACATGCACACATACATGCACATCATCTGATATCGGATGACCTGAGTCCTCTGAAACGGCCGCCTCCACCATATCAACTATATGATCAAGCGATGAATCAATATCTGCATCCCTCTGATCTATCTCATGTCGTGCCAACAATGATGAGTGGAGAGGACTATGTAGGTGAGATGGCATCGACGATAACGAACCGGCACCAACCAACATCTCAGTAAAACCCATAGTCTGTGCAGCTATCGAATGATCAGATGGTGGATCCTGATGTGCACTAGTGCTGGGTTGAGAGTGATGGGATCTTGGAAGTGAACGCCCTCCATGTGCCAAATGATCTCTAACATGCTCTATACCGATCCCATAGTCTGATGCAATGAAAGCATATGCCTCCAAGAGTTCCTCATCCAAACAAAGCAAAGTCCTGTGTGCCATATCTCCTATAAGTGCCTCAAGCTCTGTGGGAGTAGGGATGCCTATTGATGTGAAAGGATCCATGGTGGTCCACTATGTTGAAAATGGCGTGGGTCGGGGACATCTAGACACCAAATACTGACCTACACGATCAGTAGATATCCTAATGGTGGCAGCTGCAATGTCACCTATAGTATCAATTGCTTCCTTTTGGGAAGCAATGACAACCTCATCTGCTATGGGGGCTAGAGCTAGGGTGAGAGCAAGAGACCTCTCACCAACCAATACCCTAAACATTGGGGTTGGTCTATCTGCTCGACGATAAGTGGGTCTGTCAGCTATCCTACCACGCCCCTGACCAGCATATGGTGGAATGTCCAGGTAGTTGACTTTGAGGCCCAAATGGAGCTCAGCATAAAACTGTTGAACAAAATATAATGGAATCTGGTCATTGTTTGGGTATTGAACATGTGCTACGAGAAATCATGGGTAGATCAATGAGGCCATATCACAATCAACACATCTAGTGACTTGGTATCCCCTAACCTTACGTGTATTTTGATAAAATGGAAAACAATTGGTTTTTATCATTTCTTTGGTCACACTATCCTATATTTGTTTAAGGGGAACCTCACCATGTACTTCTTCCCGCATGTGGGAAAGAATAGCAGCTACTCTATTTGGAGAAAATGCACTTGTCCTCACAAGTTCATCTCTTAGTTTTTCAAGACTATGCAATATTAACATGCATGGTTCAAAATATATCTCGGGGTTTACATTTTGTGCTAATGAGTCTTTCAATTTATTAATCTCATTATTGGTATTTTCAAACAAAGATTCTGGAGGTGGAGCATCTGCATTATCCATGTTATGTATGTATGTGTACCTAAAGGAGCAATGAGACCTTAGTTTAAATAATATATCTAGATATAAGGAATAGAAATCTAAAACAGTTCTAATAATTCATCTACTCATCAATAATATTTCCATACCATTAGTTCACAAAACATGTTCAACATCTATCATAGTTTTTAATTTAATCAAAACATTCACATTACTAGATTGCACAAAAAACATAATCTAAAACAATTATAAAATTTAAATTTACAAGTGTGCGTGTGCACTCTAGAACAAAATGTGTCATTAAAGACAATTTAAAAAACATTGATAAAGGTTGCATCTAAGATTTATTTCCTACAACTAGTAATAAAGGGAAAACATTATTACTTAACATTGAAAATAAAAATGTTGAACATGAAAGCGAAAATGTTGCAAAATGTTATGAAACACCTAGAGTGAAAAGAGTAACATCATAGAAAAATAAGAATTCAAATTTAGAAATATTTTTGAATAATGTAGAAATGAACCCCATGATATTAAAATTATACTCCATGATCCAATTGTTGATAATATTAATAAAATTGATAACACACATAAAAAAATGAAAGTCATTGTATCTCCAAGTTACATAAGAAGAGAGAGGACCTTTCCGAATTAGAATACTAACCAAATTTTACAAGAGTGTGGTACAATTAAAATACCAAATTTATCTAAGGACTTATTAGATTTATTTTAATGTGTTAGATACAATGATTGTAATTTCTGTAAAAATCACGTTTAAATGAGAAGCATTTATAATGCGGTGGGTTATCAAAGTTTATATCATGTACCCATTATGGAAGAAAAATGATCTCGGAAATAAAATGTTTGAGAAAAAGAGATATGAGATAGTAAAATACAATTTGAAGAGTGGAGGTGAAGATTCTAGATGTGAGTTGGTCACAAGAGAAGCACTGCTAATTTTATTTATGATTTTAAGAATATTTTTTATAAGTATGCAATACATAGCCCCTATTCTTGATGGTTAGATCAACAAGTCAAGGTGTGCAAGGATTTTTCCTAATTGGAACTATTATAGATCTATAGTCAATTTTATATAAAATTACACATTGCAGCCACAAAAAGAAGTTGAATCATATTAATATTACAATTCTATTCAGATAAACTATTATTGTTCACATCACATATAGGTGTGCCCCTAATAGTAAAAAACAAAATAAGAAGATAGTTAGGGAGCACAATTTTTACATGTTAGTGACGATCAATATCATTCGTCATAGTATGTACAATATTGTTTTCAATAATTTTTTGAGTTATTACAAGAAAACATTGGTATTATAAAGGTTCAAAAAATCAATATTTGGTCAAATAATTATACTGATTAACTCAATTTAATGCTTGTGTATTCATATTGGTTTAGTAGAATACATGAAGAGAAGGTTATACCTTGTATTTGGATTTTTTTAAAAGGTGGGCTACCTTATTCATGTGGAGGAATTGTGTGAATAATGTCATTATGTGGTTCATTGTACGAAGTTTTCTCTTGATGAGGAATAAATAAATACTTAGTAGAATAGTAACTAATATAATCTACAAAGTGCATAGTGTGATGTTTTGAAGTTCAATATATTGTACATAAGATTTAGTGGCATGATAGGAGGTGAAGGGATAGAGAGATTTGGAAATGCTAGAGGAATTTTATTGTTAAGTTGTACTATAGCAAGATCCACAAGAATAGGACCCTAGTTGGCAATCTTGTGATCCTCATAACTTAAGTACATTAATTCATTTATTGAGCTATTGAAGATATCTAGTTCTTCTTTTTTTTTTGATAGTTGTAGCAAAATTTATTGATTATCTCTATGTTATGGTTCTATTTTTCTCTCTTTCAATGATTTTGATTATGTAAGAAAAAAAATGATTAGAATAAATTCATTAAGACTACTAATCTGGATAATTTCACATATGCTCCACATATGCTTGCAACATATGCTTCTATAGAAATGGTGACTTTATATATTTTGAAATGTGTTTACTCTATATAATGATGTATGAGTCATTTTCTTAATCTTGGGGGTGTAGTGTATGAGAGTCTAGAATTGGATCCAAGATGGAGATTTTGTGTGATGAGAAGTGCCTTAGATCCTATCATCACGTGAGGTCCACTAAAAGAATGTTCTTAGTTTGAACACTATTTTTCTCTCTTTACAAAACCAAAATATATTGGGAATCATGAAAATAGTGGTGAGTACACTAGAATATCAATCAAGAGAGGCAAGTACATCAATCCCACAATAGTAAGTATGCTCAAAATTTGACTCATAGAATATGATGTCATTATAGATTTCATTATCTAAAGTTTTCTCTTTATGAGGAATAAATAGAGAATAATTGGAATAACTTGCCTAATGTAATGTACAAAGTACAGATAACTTGATGTTTTGAAGACATGGATATCTTAAAATTTTAATTGAATTATTTTTTGTAGAGGATGTGGTGTTGGGTATTTTTCTTGCAACCATCTAGATATTAAGGAAATCTACCATAATGTCCCAGTCTAGGAATAATGTAGGCAATGGGGAAGTAGCCTATATATTTAGACTAAGGGGGAGAAAAATTAGAGTAGATAGAATGACTTGGATAAAGCCTCCTCTTCTTTGAGCCTTACTAAGTTTGGAAGTTTATTTCCTATAGATCTTAAATATAGGAACACAACTAATTTAGTATATAAGAGGTCTCTAATTTGGTAGTTAGTTCAAATGATGTGAAGTTCTAGATATAAGCAAGCTACTCATCCCTATATATATATATTATATTGTGTTTATCACAATAATAATTTACCTAATATTTATATAGTATCATATAAAATCCTATACAAATACTATGTATTGAATAACACTCTCTAGAGATTTAATAGCTTTATATTACTAAATTTATGGATGATGGAATAAAACCTACTTCACTAGATAATATGACACTAACATACATATTTTTATTTTCTTTCTAAATGAATAGAATGTACAACCCTCAACTATCAAATTTATCTTGAATACATGAAACCTTAATGAATTGAATAAAATACTAACATTCAAATCAGTCTAATGCACTTGGATTTATCATTTAGAGCTTACACTCTCAAATTCCCTTTTACCCCAATGATGCACCCTAATTGATAATCCACAATCAATTTAAATTCCCCACATTATTTTAGAAATTTTTCTCATCCTAGCATGAACTACATAGTGTAACATAATTTTATAGCACGTCTTAGATGCAAACTAATAAATAATTAATATAAAGAACAAAAAACACAAACTCAAAGATTCCATGAATCCATAAAAAAACTTAAATAAAAATGGAGGTCCATAATACACAATTATAATAAAATGTTTCTTATATGACCTTAATAAAGGACAAATCATCGAGATGTTGAGATTAATGTATCTATATGACCTTAATTTTTTTATAAAAATATAAACTTGGCCAAATGTTTGACTCTAAAAGATAGGAAAAGTATTCAACTAGGTGTTGGGGTTTGTGGGAGTATGAAATAATATACTAGGGAAAAATAAGGTCGAATCCTCTAGCTTTATATATTTTTATTTTTTGGAGAATGAAAAAATGATGTTAGTAGGTATGTCTCAATAGGTAGTTACTCTAAAAATTGATGATGTTAGCATCATATAAAGATGGCATTATCATGATTTTGACATTGTGAAATAAAAGATGGATAAAAATTTAGACGCATGGAATCAATTCTAGAACTCTAAAACACAAGATTTTTTTTTACTAGTAGAGGATGAAGATAATAGGGGTTAGAAAGGGATGGTACTTAAGGATTGGAAAGACTAAATTCCCAATACTACAAGGAGTAAATACAAATAATAAGATTGTGAAGTTGCTGGGGAATGATTGAAATGACATGATAGTTGAGAGATGAAAAAATTGGTGCAAAAATACTTATAGACATTTGGATTAAAATGGATTGGGATTTTTAAGTTTAAAAGGGAGTGGTATGGTAGGATATAACCAAGTCTAAAATCCTACAAAATATAACACTTGAATACAATAGAGCTAAGAGGGGTCAAAGAATATGGAGACAAGAATGGTTTGAATGGAGGGTCAAGCCAAACACTCTAGAAATAGAAAATATTCTAGGTCACTAAGAAACACTAAGGATTGGATTACTAGCATGACAACCACAATAAAATTGAATTCCAATAGAATCCATACTTAGATAAATTTAACAAAGGTTGAAAGTTGATTATCAAGATTAGTTGAAAGATTATACTTTGAGGATGAAGCCCAATAGACCAATGGAAAAAGAAAAATGGAGATGGTAGAGATGAAATATTGGTATGCAAATCCATCAAAATAACAATATGGTAATTGATAGAAATTCATGAAAATGACCAACACAACTTCACACATAGGATATTTTTTTAATTTTTAGAAATTGAAGCATCTTGAACTTGTAGGGGACATCACCAAGTAGATATTTGAAAAGAATTTAATAGAGGAATTTATAATAAAAATTCAATAGCCATTCTACCTCTTCCTTACTCAATCACCTTAAGTCTAGATTCCTTCATGATTTATTTGTAATAAGCCTCTTATAATCACATGTATCTTCTTCATTTTAAGGTGCAAAGATGTATTTTAACTAGTATTTAAATATATATAATGAATTTGTTGAAAATGCTTTAAAAAATTTCAAACAAATGCAATTGAAACCACGAATTTTGCAGCAAATATGAGGTAGAAAACCTGAGATGATGTGTTGGAGGGTTTGCTCAAAGGTGAAGGTGAAGGTGAGTGTTTTCTTTGCACGCTTTGTCTTTCCATGCACCCTGTTCTCCACACACACTCTATTCGCCAGCCACTGTTCTCTGCTCAGTGAAAATGACAGGGATGAGAGTTTGTTTTTTGTTTTGATCTGTGTTAAGGGGGTTCGACCGAACCCCTTTATTTTATTATTAAATTGCATAAGTCAATGGGGTTCGGCCGAACATATGGTTCGGTCGAACCATGGGGTTCGGACGAACCATGGGGTTTGGCCGAACCCACATAAAGGTTCGGGCGAACACTTGGGTTTGGTCGAACCCCTTCACTTTGTGAAAAAGGGAAAATCAACTTTTCCCTTCCTCCACAAAAGTGT